>VZSF01009312.1:256540-276977 GCA_013398295.1 Chionis minor
TTTTTTTTTTTTTTTTTTCCTTCTGCCAAATAAGTTAAAGCAGCTCAAAGCGCAGCGGGGGCGCGTGGTGCTGCTGGGCTTGCGAGTGGCTGCAGCGATGGCGCTGCCGGGAGTGGAGCTGGTTGCAGAAAATTGCCATTTTTGTTAGTGGAGCTGCACTGTCATCTTTTTCTTTTTCTTCTCTTTTAATGTGCTTTAAGTAATAAATGCTTCGGGTGTGCAGAGAGAAGAATTTCGCTCTGGTTATCTTTCCAGAATTTAGGAATTTTTTTTTTTGCATGGGCATAGTTTGACACCTGAGCCTTGCTTTGTTGCTGTAGCAGTGAGACCCGGGCTGTGCGGTGCAGGTGGTGCCGTGCCTGTGTCCCTCCGGCGGCTCCGCATCGCTCCCTGCCCCGCTGCTGCCGCTCCGTGCCTCCCTCCGGCCCGAGGGGGAGCAGGGCTGCCCCTGCCTGCGCGTCCGCCCCTCTCCTGGCAAAAGGTCAAAATAATTAAGGAGGCTGCAGAAGAAATGTGTGTACGTGTATTTAGCAGAATTAATTATCTTTAATCATTCACAGCTGTGGCCTGGCCAGCAGTGACTAGTTCCCTTTGTTTTTGCTGCGGTGGTGTTTTCTAGTTTACGTGTTTTAACCAACATGATAGTGATTGCTATCTCTAGCACAAATTGTTTTCCACTTATCGGTGCGGATGGTTTCCATGGGCTCTGCAAGGCGGCTGCTATCGGCCACGGCCCAGAGATCCTGCAAAACCCACCCTGCCTTACAGCCCCCCGGCGGGATGGGGCCGGGGCTGGCTGCGGGGCGTTTCGGAGGGCTCTCTGCTGAACGAGGCAGTGTTGGCAAAGGAGAAGCAGCAAAAAATCCTCCAGGTCTTCTGCCTAAAAATACAACCTGGCGCTTGTTTTCCTTCGCGTGGAGCAGTGCCGTCCCTGGCAGCCCCGCGCCGGGCTCCCCGGGCTGTGCTGCCCGTGCGCAGCCCCGTGGGAGCCGGGGTCCCCGCAGCGGCGCGGTGCTCGCCGTGGGGTGCTCTGTGCCCGGGGGCTTCAGGAAAGCCTCCGAGGCACCTGAGCAGGACTCGGGGTGGCTGCTTCCCCAGAAATGTGCTTTTCCTTGGGTTGTTTTCCCCATTTCCCCCCGAAGGTGCAGCCGGGGAGGAGGCTGACGCCTCTTGGCACAGCAGGTCTGATTTCATCCCCGTGGCAGCTGTTTATGCTGCTGTCTGGTAACTATTCATTTGCTTGATTTATGTATTACTTCCAGTAAGTCATTCTTGTCCAGGACATTCTGGAAATTTCCACTAGCCGCTAAGGCCTCTGAGATGCACTTCTCTCATATGCTCCTCGCCTGATTTGGCTGCCAAAAGAAAATAGCGAGCGAGCTCTCTGACCTCGCGCGGCCAGGCCAGGCAGCGATCCTCCCGCACCGCCGCCCGCTCGCCGCGCTTCAGAAATACCATTTTTTTTTGCCTGGTGCCTGTTTCTGATCCCTTTGGATTGTGGCACTGCTGGGTCCCGGGTGAATCCCCAGGAGTTCGAGTGACCCAAAGGATCTGGGTGCTCCATGGGCAGCAAAAGGCACGTCACACGAGAGGTGACTCCCGGTAGGACGCTCTGCCTTGCAGGAGCCGGGAGAATCCTGCCTGGGGCCAGTCTCTCCCAGGTCAGGCTCATGCCCTGCATTTTTCCTCCCCTCTTTCCATTTTTTCCTTTTCCTCCTCCTGTTTCGTTTATCTATTTCTATTATTATCTATTTATCCTATTTCGTTTATCCATCTGCTTTATGTCTTGGTTGGGAGCATCGCGCCCTGGTGCCTGGGGAGCCGGATGGGTGCTGCCGGGGGCTGCAGCCTGGTGGGTGCCATGCCTCTGTCCCGTGCCAAACCAGTCCCATGCCAGAGCCAGTCCCTTGCTGGAGCTGGTGCCAGTGCCACCGGAGCCGCTGCGCCGAGGCATCCTCTGTCCCATCTAACCTGGAACGCCATCCTGCGGACGGCTGGTAGGGGCCGGTGAAGGGAGATGCCATGGGGCGCGAGCCCAGCCCGGCTGCAGCTCCCTGGAGCTTCGTCCCCGCCGCGGTGGCCAGGGAGCCATGGTGCCTCCAGGTCCATCCCTGCTGGCGTGCGTGGAGGCGTGTGTCCGCGTGGGTCCTGCTGTGTGTGTGCGTTGCCGCTACGGAGCGCAGGCAGGGTGAAAGGTGTGAACCAGCGTACGGACTGCGGGAGGAGGAGGAAAGTTTAGGCCGATCGTGCCAAACCAAACCAAAACAAGAACATCCTTGGTTTTGAAAATAGTGTTCTAAGCAATTATTTTAAATCACCCTCTTCCCAACTGGAGCTAAGCCCACTCAAATCAATAAAACCCCCTTTTGTTTTAATGCTCTGACATGATTAGCAAGTATAGCCAGTTGTCTGTTTGTTTTTCTGTTCCTGCTTGGGAAGAGCCATCCAAGGCAGCGGCAGCGCGGCGGGCTCCCCGCAGGAGAAGGGGCTTTGGAAGGAGCAGCCTGGGAGGACGGGAAGGTACCGGCTCCAGCAGTGTGCCGTGCTGGGAACCCGTCCTCGCTCCCGGCCCCGGGAGGCCAGTGCCACGCGTCCTCCGAGTCTCCTTCCTCCAGCGGGTCGGGCTCTGTGCAAATTCTGGGGTATTTTTAATGTTGGAGGCCGGCAGTGGATGAGAGGTCGCTCTGCAGATTAGTTTGAAGTCTTAGCGCGCCCATGTTGCCTGGCTAATTTAATTACAGCATTTAACTGGAACCACCTGTAGCTCTGTGGGAAGACAAAGGCCACGGAGGTCCGCAGTCCCCTGGCAGAGCCTCTCGGGCTCCCACGCCTTCCCAGCGGGAATGACACCTGCACGGGTTTGCCGTAACGTCTCCCTTGGTTTCTTAGCTTTTGCATTAGGCTCCTGAAGGTAAGTCTACCTTTGACACGGTTCGTTAGAGGGTTTGTTTTTTCAACCAGGGAGCTCTGCAGAGAGGAAAGAGCCTGCCCTGAGCCTTCCCCCCTCCGCGCAGAAACCCTGGGCAGGGTGAGATCCCGCAAAGGCAGAGGCAGCACTTGCACGTGGCCGCTGGGCGCTCAGACCTCCCCAGCCATCACAGGTGGTCTCTTAGGTGGTCTTGATCTGTTTGCAAATGGCCCATGTCCATTTTTCTTCTCCTACCACAAAATAATCCGCTGCATTATTGATAACGTGCCTCGCTCGGCTCCTTCCACCTGCTCGAGCGTGGAGTAGGTCACACCAGGTACGCAGCAGCAGCAGCAGCAGCAGCACAGCAAGCGTGGGCCCGAGCTGCCTTCGCAATTATCAGCTGGGCTAACGATGATGCTGTGAACGCATTCCCTTGTTTTCCCAGTATTTTCTCCACTCAGGACTTGCGGTGAGGGGGACCCTTTCTCAGCCCTGAAGCCCTTCTGCGGGAGGCAGCCCGTGCTCGAGGAGCAGCTCGGGCACGATGCAGCGTGTCCTTACGAACCATTCGCGCTCCGGAGCCGGAGGTGTCCAAGCCTGGCGGGGCAGCAGCAACACCTCCGGCTTCCCCTGCCCTCTCCTCGTGTCTCCCTCGCGTGCTTTGTTCGAGGAGCTGGCAATGAGGTACTGGTAGGGGCACGGTGTTGATGGGGGGTGTGCCGCTCCCTGGGGCCGCGGCCCTGGGAACGCTGGGAATGCCGGGCACACTGTGCCAAGCACGAGGCTGGGCACATGCCCTCCCCCTCGCAAGCTCTGGCTCCCTCTTACTCTCCTGGTTTTGGTTTTAATATAAGATTCTGCAGAATTTCAAAAAAAAAAAAAAAAAAGATACAAAAAACCTGTAGGTGTTTGCTCTGTTTTTTGGGCTTGGCTTCCTATAATGTGTAAATTAGCAAAAGGTTTTGTTCTACTTCTGCAAATGAACTTTTAACCTCCTTAGCCTGCCTTGTCAATAGGTTAGCTGTTTTTCATTTTCCGGTAGCTTTTTCTTTCATGCTTCTCCAAAAGGTCCTGATATTTTCTGAACGCTCCGCAGTTTTTATCTGGAGAGGAACGTACTTCAGAGGCTGCAGCATCTCTCTTATCAGCCTCTTCGCAACCCTTGTATCTTCATCACGCGTTAGAGTCGTCTCTCTAGATATGATAACGGGTGTCATCAGCTAGGTTAAAGCTTACATCACCAATGCTGGCAAAGCCAGTCATTTAGTAGTGTGTAATTTGGAGCGTGCTGGATTTGCTGTGGAGTTTCTGTGGTTGAACATCTCTGCCGAGCTCCTGCCGGAGAGCCGGGATCTCCGGGAGAAGCACCACGCATTTTGTATTAGCCAGGCGTGAATTCTTGTGGGCTTGTGTTTGAACTTTGTGTTGTTGGATGGCGCATAATTATCTGGATTCTTGTTAATTGTTTATCACAGTGAAACTGAAACTATGTACAGAAACAGATTGAATCTAGAGTGAGCAAAAGATTTCCAATAAATAGCTGGCATCTCTCCCTGGTTGTGTCTCCTCCGTCCCCGCAGACAGAGTGGGGCTTAGACATTTTAATGAGAGCTTCTCTAGATTGCTCTTTCTGATGAACAGACCCAGTACTAAAGCAAATGTAATTACATAGATTTTAGTCAAATCTTTTTGCAACAGGAGAAAGAACGACAAAAGTCACCAGCACCAAGATGTCTTTGAGCTGAGATTTTCCACAGGATGATGGGAGTGATCCCCAGCTGAGCTAGACCTGTCTCCTCTGTCCATCTTTAGGCGACTAAACTGCACGTCTAGTCCAGGTCTAGCCTTTTGTTAGTGCATTCCAACTTAGAAGGTGATTCTGCCCCTCTGCTCCGCTCGGGGGAGCCCCCCCTGCAGTGCTGCCGCCAGCTCCGGGGCCCCCAACAGCCGGAGGACACGGAGCTGCCGGAGCAGGGCCAGAGGAGGCCCCGGAGATGCTGGGAGGGCTGGAGCCCCTCTGCTGGGAGGACAGGCTGGGAGAGCTGGGGGGGTTCAGCCGGGAGAAGAGAAGGCTCCGGGGAGACCTTCCAGCCCCGGCCAGTCCCTCAAGGGGCTCCAGGAAAGCTGGGGACAAATTTTTTAGCAGGGCCTGTTGTGATAGGACAAGGGGTGATGGCTTTAAACTGAAAGAGGGAAGATTTAGACTAGATATAAGGAAGGAATTTGTTATGCTGAGAGTGGTGAGCCCCTGGCTGGGGTTGTCCAGAGAGATGGGAGATGCCCCATCCCTGGCGGTGTTCAAGGCCAGGTTGGACGGGGCTTGGAGCAACCTGGTCTGGTTGAAGATGTCCGTGCTCCTGGCAGGGGGCTGGACTTGATGGCCTTTAAAGGTCCCTTTCAACCCAGACCGTTCTCTGTCTCTGTGACTCTCTGATTTTTGAAAACGTCTTCTGCTGCTGCGTGTGAAAGGGGCACCTAGAGGAGTGCGGGGCAGAGGGTCTGAAACCTGCCGTAGGGGCTGGGAAGAACGGGAGGCTCCGGGAGCCACTGGCGGAGCAAAACTGAATCACACCTTCCATGGAGAACAACCCTGTGATGCTGGCACCCACACGGGGAAAGCTGCTGGTTTGCGTAGGGCGTTTTCTGGCAGGGCGGTGATGCCGGGCGTACCAGGACGGAGCTGAGGGAGTCAGGAAAAGCTGGAAAGCAGGAAAGCTTCCTGCTTTCCATGGCCTTTACATACGTACAAATGTGTGTGGGGCACGGGAGTCTGGAGATGCATTTCTTGGCTCCTTCTCCCTTGATCTAACTCCCCGTGAAGGGAGGTGGCAGGAGGGTCCGTGCATCGGCTGCGTGGGTGCTCCACTGTGAGATTAGGCATTAACAGACTGTTATTTTATTAAATTAAATAGTTACTGTACTCTTTTAATGTAGTTCTGAGGAAGTTTGTGGCAGTTTGATGGTTATCTACTGCCATGAAAAGTAGGAAGGGGATCGTGACTGCCCACGTGTGTGTGACAGGGTGCACAAAATCTCGGGGGGATTATTTCTCCAATTGTTGGGCAAAACCATGTTCCACTGGCAAAGATGGAACAGGCACTTTACCTGCTGTTGTTAAGCATGATTTTAATTTATTCTACAAAGCTGGTTATTTCTGTATGCCCTTTCTTCCCAAACGTTTTGCTTAGGAATTCAGGGTTTTGGAGGGAAGGGCACTAATCTTGCATTTGTGAAACAATTGTGCTCCAAAATACCTCTAAGGTGGAAGGAAAAAATTTGGAAAACTTGCTTTGTGGCCTCTGTGTCTTCCCTGTGGCCGCTGTTCTTTCATGAATACACAGGGGCAGACGAGGGTGACTTCTGCTCATCACCCTGCAGCCCGGCTCTCGACTGGGAACTCCTTCCCACGTTCCCGGGGGAACAGCCCCTGCCAGGCTGGAGAGCAGTGGGACCTGCACTTGCTCAAACCGGCGCCGGTTCTTGCTGGGAGGCTTCCTGGAATCCCGGTTACTTTGGCTGTTTTCCATCTGCCAGGTAGGCTTTGCCACATCGCTTTCCGTCCCGGCAGATCGCTCAAAGGATTTCTTGTTAACGTATACTTGCCCTTTCAGGCTTTTGTTGCCCCACTGGCTGTGCAGGTGTTCTTATTGCAGTCCAAAAGCATCGGCGATTTCTGTTTTTAGCGGAAAACCCACCCGCGCAGCAGGGGCTGTGCTGGGGGCAGCGGGGCGGGCAGCGCTCCCACACGGGACGGCTCTCATGGGGCTGCAGGCGCAGCCCGGAGCCCGCCAGAGCCCCACTGCAGCACAAGCTGCCGCCGTGGCTGTTGCTAATGGACAAAATAACTATTATTATTGTAAAGAGGAAAGATGTAACTGAGTGTGGCAGGCTGATGTTGTAACTGAACGCTGTGCTTGCACACATACGGCCAAAATCACGGGAAGAAGCGGAAGGCTGGGGTGTGGGAGCTGCATTCACCTGTGTGGCCTCTTGGTTGCGTGCTGTGACGGTCTGATGTTCGCTGGCGTGGCACGGGGCTTTGGCCCCTGTAGGGAAGGGTGCAGGTCCCCTGTGGTGCCCGGTGTGCTGTCCCATGGGCTGCAGGAGGGGTGCCAGTCTCAGACAGCCATCGCAGCACAGGGGACAGCCTTTGCAGCCCTGGCAGCCCCCGTTCCAGCTCTGTCCCCAGGGGGCGTTTGAGACTCAAGTCCCCTTTGGCTGGCTGTATTTCTGCAAGTGGAAACCGCCGTGATATTCTAACATCAACTCCTGGCTGTGCCTGTGGCTTTCACCAGGGCATCAGTGGGAACCCGCAGCGCTGCTGACACCGTGCCGGGGCGTGGGGGACGTGCCAGCCCCCTGCCCCTCACCCCAGCCGCAGCCTGGGGCTCAGGACCCCCCTGAGATCTCGCATGAAGCTCAGCTTGCCCGGAGCCAGAGGTGATGGCTTCGGAAACCCAGGCGACTTGGTCTGGTCTGGGAAGCTGAATCAGAGGAGCGTTGCAGCACCATATGTGTTTTCATTGCAAGTCACAGCACGCATGGTATTCACACTGATTAGGCTTACCGATACTGAACTTCACATTTGGCCTCTGCATCTGCTCAGTATGATATGAGTGCTTTTTTTTTCCCTGGGAGTGAACCCAAGCATCCAGCTGTGGCCAGATTCACTCGGGAGAAAAAGAGAGTCTTGTTGGAGCAAGTGAAAGCGCCCAGAAACAAGGCAGGCGCATGTTCCGTCCCAGCTGAGCGCGGAAACCCGAGAGCAACGCGGCCGCTTGCTGAAAACCCCTTTAATTCTCGACGTTGCATCTGAAGGTTTTGTCAGCTGTGGTCAGAAAGTTTCTCCCTGTCTTTGCTGGGAGGTTTTGCATTTCCCTGGTGATCTGTCCTCCTTTTGGATCCGCTGGCCTCCATCTGCATTCCTCAGCACTTGGCTCCCCCCGCTCCCCGCTGGAGCGGCGGTGCCGGAGGAGTTGCGACGCTGCGAGTCTCTGCAGCCTGCGGAAGCTGGGGCTGCGTGTGGCGGTGTTTTGCCCGTGCTCCCGTCCCCGCTCCTGCGCGCTGGGAACATGCCGTGACCACGCGGTGGCTGAGCGAGCCCAGCGAGCTCGTCCTCCCGCGCCTCCAGCCTCCTCTGGCCTCATCCAAGAGCAGCCCAGAAGAGCACAGGCACATCCAGAGCCTTAATAAACCCGAGGGGATAAGTTGCAGTAATGCAGTTTGCGAGCGCATCGTTTCTGTGTGTGCGTGCTCCAGCCTGGGAGGTGAAGCGGAGCTGGTCGTGCTCCCCGGGTGTCACACGGCCACCGGCCACCGCGAAGCGCTCTCCCCGTCCCCTCTTCCTACGCACACGTGCCTCTTGGGAATGACTGTCCAAATGCAGGATTGACTGATTTAGCTGCCTGGGACACTGGCAGTTAGTGCTGCAGGGGTAACTTCTTTTTAAGGTGCCACAGCCTTTTTGGTTCTCTTACTGTGAGTGATGGGTGGCATTTGTGTTTACAAGGGCACTTGATGAAGAATTTCTATTTCCAGTCTCCTCTGTTTCTGACATCACAGGGGAGGAGCTTTGATTTTTAAAAAATCTCCTTTAGAAACTTGAAATATTTTCCTGATTATTATTTTAAAACTTGGGCTGTTTCTCTCCTGACCCAAGTTTGCTTTTGGCAAAACTCAGTGTTGGACTTCTCTGGTTCTGGGTCCCAGAACAGCACAGGAGCTGGCGCGGTTCAGGCTTCCTTCCCAGCCCAAGGACGGGGCCGCACACGGGTGGCTTTGGCAAGCTCCGCGTTGCAGCGCAGCCTTTTGCAGCGCGCCCATGACCAAACGCCTGCGTCGGTGCCGGCCGTCGGACGGCATTCCTGCGGCTCCCGGGCTGTCGGGGCTGGGGAACCCGCCCTGGGTTTGAGGGGGAGCGAGCAGTCCCCGGGGAGCTGCAGGGCCGCTCGCTCCGGGACACGGCTCCCCCGGCTCCTGGGAGAGGGTGAAGCCGAGCAGCGGGAGCCCGGCCCTCGCCCGGCTCTCCACCTACACGCTCATCAGCTCCAGCCCAATTAAACTCAATAATGTGCAGGGATGACTTGAACGCACCCAGGAACATTTCCCAGAACTCATTAGATTTTACCCGATAAATACCACCAATTGTGTGTGCCAGCAGCCGCCCGCTCTCCGTCCGGCAGCGTGCGCCATCCGAACGGAATGGGTGGAAATGGGGGAGCTGGGGGGGCAGGGACAGCGAGTGCCGGGTCTCGCCTGAATGAAGCCCAGCAGCGTGGCTGACCCTGGCCCCGCGCAGGGACCTGCTCTCCCCCGACACGTGTTTCTTTGCGAGCGCTCGGTGGGAGCGCGGCGGCGTTCCGTGGCCGGGCCGTGCCGGTGTGGGATGGCGCAGCTCTGCCACGTGCCGCCTCGCTCACCCCCTGTGGACGGGGATCCGTGGCTGCCTCTGTGGCCCCGCGTGCTGTCTGCAGTCGCCGCGGTTTTTATCTTTCATTCACGTCCAGAGTCAAATGCAAGTGTTATATTTGTAACGAACCACCTAGAGCAGCCTTTAATAATAATTTTGGGGATTGCTCGCCGTCCGCGTGATTGGCTTTTCACCTTAGATTCGAAGCTATAACGGTGGCAGCAGCAGACGTGAAATACATTTTTACCTGTAGCAATATGAATTAGCCGCATCATTTTCCATCCTATAAGGTCTTGTTAGGCCAGCCATAACAAGCACTTTGTTTTCAAAGGTTTGTCCCAGGCATGGAAATAGAAACACTCCAGACTTTGCCTTTGTTCCCTGTCAGATGTTTGTTTTTTCAGAGATTTTTCTCTGAATCGGGGAAGATATTTGAACTACCAACAGCACTCTTTGGCTGAGGCTTATAGAGATGTGTTTTACGTATCAGATCCATACACAAAGTGATTCCAGCCACAGAAAGCAGGAGTCTTGTGGGAAGCAGAGCCAGGTGCCCACATGGCATCCCCTGGAGATGCCGTTGCTGCCTGGGATGTGTGCGGCCGCCAGTGCCCGGCACGGTTTGGAGTGAGGGTCTCACGGACGTACCAGCAGGACCACGTCCACCAGTGTTAAATAATCCCACTGATGCCACTTCACAGCCCAGAAGTGTCCAGTTTGTATATTGTTTGTCACCCTTGGCTCTCTGCGGTGCCGGCAGCACTGGGCTGGTGCCAGGGCTCAGCCGTGTTACTGGGTGTTACTGGGAGGAGTGGGCAGCTCCCACATGCTGCCCCCCGGTGTTCTCTGCTGCTCCCTCATACAGGTTTCTTTGTAGGGCGTTGGAGAAGCAAATGAGTTCTTTAATTGGATTTCCATGAAAATAAATATGAGCTGTTGACCCGGCTGAAGAAACTTAAATCATGACGGTCTCTAAAATCGAAGAGGGCCAGCGCAGCGCTTCCCCCCGCCTGCAGCTCCCCCGGCTCCGCCGCATTCCCCCTCTCTTCCCCGCTGCTGACTGCACGCCAGCGCAACAAAGAAATATTTACTGTTCCTGTGTGCTTCCTCTGCACTGAAGCTTGACTACCAATTACTCTGTATTAAATTATGTTTGGTCATGCTGGTGATTATACAGTATCCAAGCAACCCAGGCATAATCTAATTTAATGCACAACATGGATTTACTCTGCTCCCATTCTCCTTTGTTTTTCTGAAAGTGAATGTAAAGTGAGCGGGCATCCACAGGCACCCCCGGGAAACCTGACCTGCCCCTTCGGCTGCGGGGACAGCGCTCCCACGGGAGCCCTCGGCCTGGGGTGTCCCCGCGGGTGGCCGCGCTGCGTCGCCAGCGCCTTTGGCGGGGGGTTTGCAGCAGCCAGGTCGCCTCGTGGCCTTGCACCAAGTGGGACAAGTCTCCCTGGGACGGCGTCCCTTTGCAGGGCTGCTCCTGGCGATGCGTGGCAGACGGCAGGTACTCCCCTGGTCTGTCCCACGCTGCCGGGCTGATCCCGCTGATCCCGGAGACACGTGGGAACCATCCTGTGCTGGGAGGAGGAGGAACAGCCCCGAGCCCAAAAGGCAGCGGTAGCCCAGCATGTTGCGAGCACCAAGCGGGGGTTAAGAGGTTGCTCTGCACCTTTCTCCATTCGTTGTTGGTTCCCCCCTCCTGCTTGTGCTGGAAGTGACTTCTGCAAAGCCTGGATGGAGAGCGAGCTGCAAAAGGACCCACCTGAATTAATACTAGTGCAGCGGCTTTCTGAGTGCGCCGGGGGCCGGAAGGAAGCAGCAGGTTAAAAGGAAAACACAGCGAGTATTGGAAACCTTCTAAAGGGCAGCTCAGGAGTGGCACCGGCGATGCCTGCCGAAAAGCACCAACATTAAGCACTTTGGGAAGAGAACACCGCATCTTTAGAAACTGTGGCGTTATTTTCTAGTACAAAGGATGATGAAGAGGTATAATTTATAGTAAATTGTCACGTGGCTCATGGATGTGGAATTTGAAGGATGCGAAAGGTGAATCCCGTTTTGTAGCCCAGCTGGGGTAACGGAGCGTTGTGCAGACTCGGGCTGGAGGCGTATGGGGGGAAGAGGCTGGAGTCCTGTGCTGGCAGAGCCGCGCGGCTGCCAAGTGCCTCCCAGGCTTTACAGCTTCGAGCAAACGCCGTGAGGAGTTGGGTGCCGGCCATGGCACGGAGGTGAGGGCACGCTCGCGTCTGAGCACGTGGTGTTCCTCGGGCCACCGCTGGCGCTGCAGGACTGTGTCCTGCTTGGGAAGCCATTAATAGTTTAATCTGAAATAATTAACGGGACCGTGCACAGCTGCCTAGCCGTAATGAGTCAGTGACAGTGCAATTTATTAGAGTGATGTATTACATGGTAACGGTAATGAGAAATGGAGGGACCTAATTTTGTAAGACTTAGATCAATTCGGTTGTTTTTTTATAAATGAACATTGTTTTACTAACCACAAAGGTCATTAAAATTATTATTTTATTAGTACTTTTCAAAACTATGTGAATTACAGCTGCATTTTTCAAAATCCAAATAGGGGCATGTGAGCGTGTGCCTGAAATAGAGATGTTGTTGTAGTATAAAAACATGATTAGCATCTGTAAATGTCTTGATAAGGAGGTGTGCTGGAGCGAGGGGGAGAGGTCTGAATCCCGAGGTAAGTAGGAGGTTTTTCCTGGAAGTAAGCAAGTCTTTTCTGAAGTAAGAATTTCTTTCCTCTTGGACTCCTTCTGCCTTTCTCTCCACTCCATGAGGTTGTGACCCCCTAAAGAAAGTTTGTCTCTGCCCTGCCGGCTCTGTCGGTCGGGGTGGCCGGTGCCGGCGGGCTGTGCGCAGCTTGGCCGGCTCTTGTGCCCGCCCGGGGACGGGGACGGCGATGGGGCGAGCGGGGTGGCAGCTCCTCAGGTCATGGGCTGGAACCAGAGCCTGTCCCTGGGCTGCCCGTCGCCCGTGGCAGTTTACTGACGTGGGAGGTTTCTCGGGCACTTGCTATAAAATATTCAGAGCTTCCTGACAGTGGGAGAAGTTACGGGTAAGAGAGAGGTACCGTAAAGCTCCCAAGGGACTTTTGCCAGGACCTCCGCACCTTTGAAGTTGTAATCGGAGCCCAGACTTAGTGGAGGTGATGGCTCTGCATATTATATGTGTATTATATGCTTTATATAGTGGAGGCGATGGCTCTGTGTATTATTACATGCCCCATCCCTGGAGGTTCAAGGCCAGGCTGGATGGAGCTTTGAGTGACCTGGTGTGGTGGGAGGTGTCCCTGCCCAGGGCAGGGGGTGGCACTGGGTGATCTTTAAGGTCTCTTCCAACCCAAACCATTCTGTGATTCTGCCATGTTCTCCAGGAACATAACACGCACCAGGATGAGCCCTCTTGCCTGGTTGGAAAACAGGGCTGACATTGATGTTGTGGGGAGCTCAGGCAGCAGCCCTGAGCCCCCCTTGGTGGTGGGGTCCTCTTCTGCTGCCTGAGGAGCCATAGGCAGGGATGAGGAATGAAGAGGTTTTTGCTGGATCAAGTGAGATTTGGATGAAAAAGGATGGAAAGCATCTTTTAAGCCAGGCCTAGCTTACTCTGTGCTGAAATAAGCTGAGTGTGCACATAAATGAGCGCTGCGGTGTCTTGGCCCCGAGCCAGTAACAAAAGCCCACGGCAATAACTTTTTGGGACAATCCAGCAAGATCCGAGTCTCAGCCTCACTTTGTGCTAGCCTAGTGCATTTGTCCAGCGAAAACAGAAAAAGAGTAAAAGGAAAAGACACTTAAAAACCCCCTTAGGCTAGAATTGTGTGATTGCACTGCCTGAAGTCATCAAGTTTCCTGGTTGAAGAGGTCAGGAGAAAACCACAAGAAAGAGTTGCGGAGATGGGGCTGTGGGGCTTCCACCGCAGGTCCTTGTTGCGTCACCGCGCACGTGCTGTTGCGTTACGTGTCATTGTGTGCCTCCAGCACGGGACTCTGCCGCAGCCCGCGCTACCCGGCAAGGTTGGTCCGTGCCTCAGCCAGGCGCTTGCCATGGAGCGGTCGAGCACCCGGGCGCCCCGGCACTCGCAGTCGGACGTGGCACTGGGGCCACCAGGCTGTGTCCCCGGTGGCAGCGTGCCCTCGGTGCGTGGCCGCGGGGCTCTCGGGCCGAGCCGGGGCAGAGGACGAGACCCGGGAGGGCTGCGGAGTCTTCGCACCACCGAGTCTGGGGCTGCACCGGAGCCACTCCAAAGTAAGCCCCCGAACGCACGTTGGTGCCAGGGCCTCGGCGCGAGCTGTTTCCCTTTGCTGAACTGATCTGCTCCCGCTGGGCTGCAACACTTGCCAACATAAAAATAGATGGAGATGACAGGGAGGAAGGCTGGAGCGTCGGTGGGTCCCTGGGAGAGCGGGTGTCTGCGTCGGGCGGATTCCTTGGTGGGGTGGAGGAGGGCACGTGTGTGTGCACGTGGGTCCGGGGATAAAGCCCGGTCTCCTTCCAGCCTGTTTTGGTTGGGCTGGATGGGGCTGACCTCTGGTGCAGGCAAAAGCTTAAATGGGTGAGAAGGAATTGGATTTTGGAACATATTAGGTCACTCATTCAGTTGGAGAGCAGCGTGTGTCAGAGGTCCAACAATTTGTTTTTAGAACGGTTTTAAGCATTAATGATTCAAGATGTTTTCCTGGGAGTGGTTTGCAACATGAGACTCGGTGGCCAGCGTAGCGCCGGGTTTTTATGGGATTAGTCAATTCACTGAGGCTGAAAGGTCTCTAGTAACACAATAGTTAAATTTGTACTTTTCCACATGGCTGAGCCTTCAAGGAGCTCACCAGGAGTGTAAAAAATGTAAACAGCATTGTAAGCTTTGTGCCAGCCATGAGGCAGGGAGGGGGTTTCCGTGTGGATTAGTTCTATCACCTACTTTTTTTTTTCTTTTTTTTTCTTTCTTTTTTTTTTTTTCCAGAGTTGCAAATAATCACAAGCAGAACCTGATGACTGTTGCTAATCTGGGTGTGGTATTTGGGCCAACACTGCTTCGACCTCAAGAGGAAACAGTCGCTGCAATTATGGACATCAAATTTCAGAACATTGTGATTGAAATTTTAATAGAAAACCATGAGAAGGTAATGGCTTCACTTGCTTCTTTCAGTGCAATTAAGTTATGAAAATGAATTTGTCGGTCTTTACAAACTGCAGCCCACGTTCCCAGGGTCCCCCATGCTCCCCGTGGCCAGCGGCGCTGGCTTCGCAGCAGACGGTGGGTTGTACGAGGGAGGGCAGCAGCTGGTACCTCCCAGATGTTCCCACCGGTGATGGCCAGGATTCGGGATGCGGCACAGAGCTATCACCTCCCAGATGTACCCACCAGCAATGGCCAGGATTCGGGATGTGGCATAGAAGCTCCAAAACTGCTGGTTCTCGTGCTGTAGTTGTGTAACCAGCACTGCTGGTAGCCAGCCTCTTTTATAGTCGTCTCAGTGTGAGTTGACACGTCTGTGTCTCCAGTACAGAAATCCCCCTTTCTTTCCCCTTTCCATTGTTTAATAGGAATTTGTCCTTAGTTTCAAGAGACTTGAGCACTAGGAGAAACTAGTGCGACATGCACGCTTAGGCCGTCTTCCTGCTTTTCTGACTTAATCCATGTGTATTCCAGCCCTGGCTTTATCCACAACGTTGATCTCCTAAATTATGATACATTTGTGTTTGTCGGCCGTAAGGACGTTCCTGTCTGTCAGCGGCGCGGAGGCAGCTCAGTGGGGCCACGGCGCTGGCTGTCCCTCCCAGCTGGCCACATGGGGTGGCTGCATGCAAACAGCAGCGCTAAAAAAATGCCATTTTCTTCTAAATTCAAACAGTTCCCTGTTTACAATCTTTTGTTAGCCTAGTTTTGGTTGGAAAGAAACAACTCATTTGTGCATTCAGGCTGTCAAGAAAGAAGTAGAGGCCAGCTTGGCCCTGGCCGGGGCTGCCGTGGCGGGGTGGCATCGTGGCTCCGGCGCGGGGTGTTGCTTGTAGACACCTTGACCATGGGGGGTTCTGGCAGGGGACGGTGCACGGCTGAGCCGCGGGTGTGTGCGGAGCGGGCAGCGGGGCCGGGGCACGTCTGTGGGGGGCTGCAGAGTGGCATTGAAAGCCCCTTTTGAGCCCCGCAGCCAGCAGGGACGAGGAGACGGCGCCTGTTGTGTGTTCTCGGAGAAACAGCTTCCATGGGCACCATGGTGAAGGCCATGGTATTTGCTTAGGATGGAGGAGCTATTTTATTCTCCTCCGTGTGGAATGTAATGGCGATGATGCCTTAATTACAAGCTGCTGTGCAGAGGGAGGTGCGAGCAGCCGCGATGAACCTGCGGCCGTGGGCGAAGCCCAGCGCCCCCAGCCTGGTCCTGCCTGGAGGAAGGGACAGGAATCCTGGTGTCAGCCTTCGGTGGTCGCCTCCGCCGTCAGCCTGTGGGTGCAGAGGAGCATTTACCACCCTCTCCCTGGCTCTGGGTGCTGAGGAGCTCCTCGGCTGTGCCGCCAGCGTCACGAGCAGCACGGCGTCGCTGCGAGCGCGTTTCATCTCCCTTCCCCTCGCTGTGCCCTCACGGGCCCTTACAGAAACATGTCCTTAGACATCAATTTTTTTCTCTGCCTGAGCCGAGCCTCTCGCTGTGCCAGCCGAGCCCTCCCTCAGCTGGTCCCCGTGGAGGAATCGATGAGGTTGCTGCGATGCTGGTGTCTGGGAGGGCTGCAGGGCTCGTCTCTGCTCGCCGGCCAAACCGCAGCTCCTACCCCAGGGCGTCCCGCGTGGTTCCCCCGCCGTGGAAGTCATTTCTGGGACCGGCAAAAGAGCGAGCGTGCGCGTTGGTTGCGTATATCCATCACCAAGTAGTTCTGCGGGTGGGTGAACCTGCTGCCCGCGGCGCTCGGGCGCAGCGAGGGCTGACGCTGGCGGGTGCTTGTGGGGCGCACGGGTGCTGCGAGCGGGACGCCTACAGCCCCTGTCCCCATTTCTCCACAGCTCCTGGGAAAAGACCCTGGGAAGGAGGGGGATAGGAAGAGGTAACTTCAGGAGAAGAAAATCCCCTAAATGCAGTTAGCGCCGGTTCAGCTCCCGCTTTAGGACTGTTTCGTTTCAGTGTATTTCTTAATTGGAATTGATTTGGGCTCATTGAAGGCTCCCCACAGGAGCTGCCGGAGGTGATTAGCAATATGCCAGTCGCCTGCGCTTCTGCTGCTGGTGCTTGATATTGTTTTACACCGGTGACTCACAGACACTGTTTATGATTAAGTACATTCGCAGGGAAAATGTAATTGATTTGAATGGTTCCTGGCAATCAGCGACTGTCTGGTGTTACTTTCTATTTCCCCCAGGTAAGTGGAATGCCGCTCCCGGCAAAACCGCTGCTGTCATTGTGTAACCAAAAAAGTAAACCAACCGAGTTTGGTGGCTGGGTGATAACATCTCTTGGTGTGAATAACTGCTGGCAGCTTGTTTACGGGGTCCCTTCAGGAGGTTTATGTGATTGCCGGGGCGGTGGAGAGGGTCTCAGGGGCGTTAGGCAGCGTTCCCTGCTCGCCTGCCCTCGTTTGCAGCCACCCCGCCTGAGATTTGGCTCATCTTCCACCTGAGATTATCCCTGGGGAAGAAGAGTTGTCCTGAGGCCATAAAAGTGTCAGAGGAGGATGCTGAAGAACATGGTGCCGGTCGCCCAGTGTCTGCACTGATTAACGGGTGCTTGTGCTTCCTCCGGTGATGCCGCCGCATTGAGGTGTGCCCCGCGCGTGCGATGTTTCCGGTGTGTCTCGGGAGCGATGTGCGGATTGGAGTTGCAGTCAGTAAAAGAGGGACTTTCTGAAGGTTCCCAGAATGGCTGGTAAATTGTGATTTGCTCTTTGTTGCCAGACTGTCCGACACAGACCGTTAAACCCTGTGTGTAATCCAAAAAGTAAAGTCGTTTCTGGAGGTTTAATAGCTTTCCAGGTCTCGGATCCGAATTGTTTGTTGTACTCGCAATAACAGCAATAAACTCTGAGGCGGTTTTTAGAGCTTCTCAGACATGTTCTCCTCGGGAAGGTCTCTGCGCATCAAGGTGTCGCAGCCCTTGGGTTTGTCTTTATGATTACGGCTGCCACCGGGACCTGCTGCACTTTGGTGATCTCCCATGGGTTGTACCGACACCGGATCTTCTGGAGATGTGGAATAGCGTTGGGATGAGAGTAGGATCGGGGCTGGGGAAGGCAGGGACGATGGCTCCATTTGCCTCCCAGATGTTGCAATGCAGCAAACAGGAACCCTGCAAGAGCCGAGTGGGAGCAACATGCCCGGCTCTCGGCTGCCCAGCGCTACCGAATGAACCAGCAAATTCTCAAATTGGTACTTAACAAGATTTATCCATTAACAATTCTCTGCCTTTTCTGTGCATGTTTGTGAAGACAATACATTAAGGTAATGTGTTATAAAATATGTTCTCATTATATATAATTAAATGGATAAAATTATTTTTATTCTGTGGCTCTGGATGTTGCCATGACAGGCAAACCAAGCGTGCATCCTGTGCAAACAAGAATAAGGATGCCGTGTTGTACGCCTGCTTCCTCAGGTGGTTGCTATTTAATGCCATACTTCTGATTTAAAAATTAAATGTTAGCCAAAAGTAATATTGAAATACTATTGCATCTGACAATTGCAGATGTCCTTCCATGTTCTTTTCCAAAGCTTTTATAGCTCTCTGGAAGAGGCCATTGCTCTGAGGTGTTACAAAATTAAGAGATCGATTTACTGTCTTGATGTTCCCTCCAGACGAGAGGTTGACCAGGTGAAATGTTAATGCAGCCGGTATTGATGGCAAATAGGAGACTAGTTTATGCAGGGAATTACACAGACCCACACACTAACCTCAGGAGATGGTAAGGACTAGTACTAAAGTCAAAGCCCTCAGCACCTCAGCTTCGTTTTATCCTTTTCTGTAATTAGCTGAAATGTTTAGTGACGCTCTTGGCAGTTTCAGCCAGTCCTTGTATAAAACTTAGTACCGCTGATATTTTGAATGTCATGGCAGCTTCTTATTCCCCAGGTTCCTTGAGCGAGTCCAGATGCAGCTTTGAGTGTGGGAATACACCGAGGGGTCAGCCGGAGTGGGACTGGGGGCTGGACCTTCTGGTGCTGGTGTATCACATCCCTCTGCTTGGGGCAGGACACCGAACCCATCTGGTTTCACCTTCCTTGTGATAAAATGGGCATGAGGGGGTAATTAGCGCCACGCGTGAGGAGGTCCCGCAGTGCGTGGTGGGGTGCGCACTTCTGAGGAAAGGCTGAGGGAGTTGGGTCACTCTGGTCTGGAGAAGAGCGGGCTGAGGGGGGGTCTCATCGGTGCTGAGCAATAGCTAAAGGGAGGGGGGCAGGAGGAGGGGGCCAGGCTTTTGTCAGTGGTGCCCAGTGATGGGACAAGAGGGAATGGGCACAACTTGACCATAGGAAGTTCCATCCCAACATGAGGAGGAACTTCTTTCCTTGGAGGGTGGCAGAGCCCTGGCACAGGCTGCCCAGAGAGGTGGTGGAGTCTCCCACTCTGGAGACATTCCCAATCCGCCTGGACGCCATCCTGTGCCCCTGCTGTAGGTGGAGCTGCTCTGGCAGGGGGTTGGACCAGATGATCTCCAGAGGGCCCTGCCAGCCCTGGGGATTCAGTGACTCTGGGCAGGGAGGGAAGGAGGACTCTGGCGGAGGGGGCACCATCCCCAGCCCCACCAGCCCCCCCAGTGCCAGCGCGGGCAGCGGGGAGTGATTCCTCTGACACCCGTGGAGAGTGCCCGTGCCTCATCCCTCCCCGTGCCCACAGCAGCCATCGGCGCTGGGGAGACGGCCCCGTGCTCAGCGCCGGGATGGGGCCACGGTCTCTCTGGACGAGGTGCAGGGTAGAGGCTGTAGCAGCGCCCGGAGGTGTTTCATTCGGAGGTGGGAGAGGTGTTTAAAAAAGCCTTTTAACTGCCATCTGAGAGGAGGTGCCGCCGGGTCTCTGCCGCTTTGCAGACGGGGAGAAGGTGGTGTGGAGCTGCAAAATTGCTGCTTGCATCAGGCTGGGGGAGTGAGCGAGCGAGCACGGTACGGCTGTAAATGTGATTTATGAATCCTGGCTGCTCCTCTCCCACTCTGGCTATTAAACTGTCTCTCTCTCCCCGTTAATTGGACTCTGTGACTGGGAGAGCTATACAACAGGTTTGTGCAGTGAAGAGCACATCTCGGCTATTCTTGTTAAATTAAAAAATGAAACAAACCTGTGAAACTTTCCTGTGAAGGAGAAGGGGGCTTTTGTGCAAGCGATGTCTGAGCTGAGGGAGATGGAGTAGGAGGATTTGGTCGAGCAGTGCTGGTTTCCTTCGCTGCTGAAGAGCTCTGTGCTGTTTCCCGATACACAATACTGGCAAAGTCACACCTACAGTGAGCTATTTATCCTGTGGTTCTTGGGGTCTCTCCTTAGACCTTCAAAATCAGCGTTGTGCTTTTTAAAACGTAGCTGTTAATTGACTTTTCTCCATTGTGGAGTGGCTAAATTTAGCCCGTGTGCTTTGTGCTGCTCAGAGGTGGTGGAGAGAGCAGCTTTTAATAGCCCTGCCTCCGCCTCCACGTTGCTTCTGCTCCCCCCTCTCCGGCTGCGCCTCGGTGGAGATGCCGTAGCGGGACTGGGACACCGAGGAGATGTGTGGTTGAAGAGCTCTCAGGAAGGGCTGTGGTGGGACTCCATCATCCATCCATCTGTTCCGCAGCGGGGCCAGCTCTGCACGGTCAGAGTCAGTTGCTGCCTTGGTTGGTGCCGGCGCCGGGTACGCAGGAGTTCTGCAGGGAGGGCTGGGGGTGCTGGGGGGTGCTGGGGGTGTGGACAGTGGGGTGCAGCAGCCATGCAAGGGGCTGGGGAGCTGCTGGACCCCAAAATCCTGTGGGGAGCCTGGGGAACAGCCACTTTGGAGGTAGCAACAGACCTCCCAGCACCCCACCAGACCTCTCCGGCATACTGACAGCCCTCCCCACACCCCAGCAACTCCCCCCAGCACCTCACCAGCCCTCCCCAGCATACCGACAGCCCTCCCCACACCCCAACAACCCCCCCCACACC
>VZSF01009312.1:277183-335551 GCA_013398295.1 Chionis minor
CTCTCCGGCATACTGACAGCCCTCCCCACACCCCAGCAACTCCCCCCAGCACCTCACCAGCCCTCCCCAGCATACCGACAGCCCTCCCCACACCCCAACAACCCTCCCCACACCCCAATAACTCCCCCCAGCACCCCAGCAGCCCTCCCCAGCAAGATGAGCTGGCTGGCAGGTCCCGGTTGGAAGCGCTATTCGGAGCGCGTCGCTTACCGTGCTAAAACATGACGCAGCTGCATGTGCTTCAGGGGCCTGTCCCGGCTGCGGGGACCCGCGCCGTGAGCCCGGCACTTTACGTCCCCTGCGTCCTGTGCTGAGGCAGTTTAACCGAAATACAAAGTCGGTTATGGTAAGTTGGAGTGTGCAAAATCTCAGGTGCTGAAGCTTTTTAGTAAAATTTTTTCATAGCGACATTCCAGATACATTTAAAAGTGCAGCCTCCGTATAAGATGAGGCTGGTTTTAGTCACTGAGTTCATAATTTAAGAGCATATATGTCTTCTCTTATTAAAGACCAAAAAAAAAGGAAACAAAACCCCGGAAGTTTATTTTCAAGTGTGCTGTGGGAAATCGTTGCATAAAATGCAATTCGTAAGTCAATACTTTTATCTTGCTTGATTGATGTATTTCATTATATTTCCCAAGTAGAAGTTACTATTGAAAAGCACTTGGAAAGCAAGAGCATGTTAAAGCAGGCAGTGGCCACGCTGGGTGTGGGGAACGGGGCGCGGGGCAGGCAGGGTGTCCCCGGTACCGATTTCGACCCCGGTGCTGAGGGTTCTGCCCCAGAGAAGCTGCATTTGGCACGGAGAGCGCCGGGCTCACGGCACGGGTCCCCGCAGCCAGGACAGGCCCCTGAAGCACGTGCAGCTGCGTCATGTTTTAGCACGGTAAGCGACGCGCTCCGAATAGCGCTTCCAACCGGGACCTGCCAGCTGGCCTCAGCGCCGGCACCCGTGCTGGGGAGCGCTGGTGAGGTGCTGGTGGGTGCTGGGAGGGCTGGTGGGGTGCGGACAGCAGGGTGCAGCAGCCATGCAAGGGGCTGGGGAGCTTCTGGCCTCCAAAATCCTGTGGGGAGCCTGGGAAAGAGCCCCTTTGGAGGTGGGAATGACCATGGGCAGGTGTGTGGGGTGAAAACGAGCCGTGCTGCATGCAGAAAGCGCAGCTCGGGCTGCTTCTCCCTCTGCTCATCCATAAGCCCTGGAGGAATGTGTGAATGAGCTCAGCAGAGCTCTCCAGGAAGGGCTGCAGTGGGACTCTGTAATCCATCCGTCTGTCTTGCAGCGTGCCCAACTCCGCACGGAGTCAGCTGCCGCCTTGGCCGGGGCCGTGGGCGCAGGAGTTGCGCGCAGCGATCCACCACCTGCGCCTCACCCTGTCGGATGCTGAGCCTGAGCCTGGGCAGCGAGTCCCCGCGGATAGCGAGGCTGGGGAGCGGCGTCCTTGGCCACAAGCTGTTTGATTCATTGGGAAAGGGTCTGTAGTTCCTCTCCGAGGGCCGTAAGTTCTGCCCTTCGCACCCGCCTCCTCGTGCTTTGGGGCAGAGACGTGGCATTAAAATTTTGGCTAACGCATCTTGGCTCTTCAGCATCGATTTGTAGAAATGGGCATGGAGGTTTTATACGTGTGTGTGAGGATTTTGTTGCTGTTACATGAAACAAACCAATTAGTGGCTGGCAGCCGCTCCCGCTAGCTGGCAGGTGGCATTTGATGGCTTTCTGCAAGATGAGGGCTACCGGCGAGCGGTGGCACTGGCTGCCGGCTCCAGAGGAGTCACTCTGGCGCTGCGAGAGCAGTGAGCTGCCACTGAAATACAGTTTCCCTGTTGGCAACCCCCGGCAGAGCTGTCCCTCTCTCCGGCAGGGCATGGAAAGACGCTGAGGGACGGTGTTGAACGTACTCTGGTGAAGGGGGGAGACCTTAGGAGAGCAGGTCTCGAGGCAGCACTGCTGTTGTCTGAGCCTGGGGTTCCAGAAAAGAAACAGTAAATAACCAAATATCAACAACAAACAAAGCTGCTGCTCTTAAAGGTTCATACAGTGTTAAAATTCCACCCCCTTGAGAAAAATGTGATGACTGAGTTTTCTGCTGGCTGTGGCTGGAAGCGGTGAAGACTTTCCGGAGGTGGTCGGCACCAGTGGGCGCGCGGGCACGGAGGGCCGGGCTGCGGGAGGCGTGCGGGGGGACACGCGGTTTGTCTGCCCCTCAGCACTTCACCTGCTGGGGCACCACACACCCTTGAGAACTCAGCGGAGTGCCCGAGTATTGGGGTTCTTCACGTCTTGCAACGTGCATTTTGGGTGAAGAACAGAGAAGAGGAGTGCAGGCAGGGTGGGGAGGTGGTATTTAGGAAACTGGACCCAAAATGTTGCCTTGCTGAGTGCGTGTCTTCCTTAGACGCTGCTCTGTGGAGCGGTGCGGACCCGGCAGGTAGGCAGCTGTTCTGCTCACTGGGGTGATACCAAAGCACAACTTGTTTATTATTTTTAACAGATATTTAACACAGTGCCAGAGACTCCGCCATCGAACTCCCAGCTGCTGTTATCTCGCAAGAAGAGCACGGACTCAAAGCCTCCCTCCTGCAGCGAGAGACCCCTGACGCTCTTCCACACGGCACAGCCCAACGAGAAGCGTAAGTGCCGAGCCGCGGCCCCCGGCTTGAAGTTTCTGCCCTAATCTTGATTAACAGGTTGTAATTCCCATGCTGTTCCCATGCAATTTTGCTGGTGTCAGTGGAGGAGACGATTCCCCTGACAGGATCAGGCTTCGATTTCCTGGGCTGTCACGCCGAGGGGGGGTGTGAACATTGCCTGGCATCCCAGCCCTTTGCCGGGGGCTGGAGCTGGGGCTGCCGTAGCACAGTATAAAGTGCTGCTGTCCCGTCCCCACCTGGCGGCCCCCTGCGCCCTCCCCTTCTCGTGTTCCCCGAGCCCCGTCCTTGCCGTCATCAGCTGCCGAGATGCGCTCCAGCACGCGGGGCGCAACACATGCGGTGAGGGCGGACGCGCCTGCCACTCCCCAAGGTGACCCTTTTTGGATACCCACAGGCACTTTGCCTTTTACAGACACAAAAACTGGGCCAGGAGTTCTGCATTTTTCTGAGGATTATGTTCCGTGGCAGTTTGGAAATGTTGAAGATCATCTTTCTTTTTCTGTCATTAATTGATGCTCCAGTTATTTAGGTGAGAGAGTCAGTGCCCCATCCCTGCTCATGGAGAGGCAGAAATGTCTCTGCTCAGGCTGTTGCTTCACGTTCAGCCCAATTCCCAGCTCTCCCATTCCTCCTGGCTGCGCGCTCCCAACCCTTCCCTCGGGCTGCTCCTGGGCCTGGCCAGTTGCACAGGGAACTGGCCCAGTTTGCTAAAAACCAGGAGAGTAACGTGGTGAGCAGCACAAGTGCTGGGGCTGGGCTGGCTGTGCTCGGGCAGGTGGGTGACGCGGGGAGCCAGGAGCGAGGGGCAGGGCTGGAGTTAACCCGTGTCCCCAGCGTTTGGAACTCGGGGGTGGATGGAGTGGCTGCCGCGTACTTTGCTGACTCTCAAAACACGTGGGCTTCTCGGCCTCTGATCGAGTTACTGCTAATTATCAGGCACTCTCATTTCGGAGGATGTCGTAACGAGACGCGTGGGGTTAAGGAAGCAGTGGTAGCACCAAGGCGTGCTCTGGAAATAGCGTATCACACGACCCTCAGTGGAGCCTCAAGTATCAAAAGCTGCTTTTGAAAAATTTCAGCCTAAGTAATTTATTCGCTGCTAACTAAGCAGTTGCTTATTAGACTCTGGAGTCGGCCGGCTGCCGGAGCCTTCACACACCGTCCTGCCCTTGCCTGGAAGAAGAACCAAGTTCTTTTATTTACTCCTGCATTTATTTATTCCCATGTGAAGCGATGTTTTCTCAGTTTTCCTCCTGGCGGTCTGTGATCTCCCGTGTCTGTGTGAAGCCACTACCATTCTATTTGGTGGTCGCCATCCCTGCTGCACGTGTCACTTGAGGAATATCCTGAGGTTTCCTTTCTCACTGCCCTGGAGACGGGCCAAGGCTCTAAGGCAGGCTGGAGCGCGAGGGCTTGGGCAGCCGCTGAAGCTGAGCCGAGCGCCACGTCTGCGTCGTGTCCTGGGCTGTGGCACAGAAATGTCTCTGCTGTGACACAGGAACAGCCGGCGCCTCCGGCAGCAGTTTGGTGGAAGCGCCTCTTTCCTTTGCAGGCAGCAGCCTCGGGGGTGAGGGACAGGGGGCCCTGAAGTGGGTGGTCACTTTGGTGCTCGAACCTCGAAATAGGTGTTGGAAGAGGTAAAGACGGCTGCGGGGAGCCCCAAGCGCAGCGGGAACAGCGAAGGCATGCTGCAGGAGTAATTCGTCTGGGAAACAAAGACATACTATGATCTAATAGCTGGAAATTAGAAGTAGACATGTGCAAAATGGAAACAGTGCACATTTTTAAGTATGAGAGCAATTTAACCATAAGAAGAAGTTAAGTGGGACAGTGAATTTTCCATTCCTTGAGATCTGTTTATCGAAGTCATATTATCTTTCTAAAACTTTCACTAAAATTCATCATGCAAAGCTGCGTGTAAGTCAAAACTTGTAGTGTTCAACAGGCAGGATCGTGCAAGTGAGGAGATTTAGATAATTGTAGTGATTATTTTGCTGTTAAATATTCACATTTTTGTCCACAACTGACCCAGGAACTGAGCGGGTATTGTGAAAGAAGTGTCGCTAAGGCAGCGAATACACCATTTTGTTCCTTATCAGTCCTTGATTATAAGCAGCATTGGGGCCCTTTGCTCGTATTTTGTTATGCGGAGTGCTTTTGTCATCACTTCTGTGGTCCCGGTGGGGAACTGTTATCAAGGTGCCCTACATCAGGTTATCGGCCGGGAGCTGCCGCTGGGTGGCTGCGATGGCAGGGGCAGTGTTGGCTGGGGAAGAGCCCGCAGAAGCTGGAGGTCTCGGTGAGGCTCCTGCGGCTCTGCCTGGCTTCCTTTCCAGTAAGGTTCACGAGGGTTTGGGTGAGTGGTGGAAACTCAACCCGGCTTCCGCGTGTGGGTGGTTCTGGAGCTGGAGGAGCGGGAGCAGAGACTGGCCGAGCAGTTCAGCCACCCTGGGGTGTGTTGCTTGGCGAAGAGAGGCTGCAAAAAAAGGCACAAGTCCGCCTCTCCCTGAAGCCCCTCCTTCCCAGAAAGGGAGTTTTGGGGCTCTTGGAGAGAAGTTGGTGGTGCGGCTCAGTGACGGTAGCGCTCTCGTCAGCGGGAGCTGGGCCACGGTGCCGGCAGAGGGGAGACGGAGCCGGGGCCGGTGACCGGGGCCGTGCTGTGAGGGGGGTCGGTGGTCGGCAACGAGAGTGTGGCTGCTGTGACCCCCCTGCGCCCGGCCCTGCCGGCGGCTTCCAAATGGGCTCTTCCGCGGGACGGAGAGGAAACACCCTTTAGCTGATGGGCGGTTCTGCTTGCGCAGCTCTACGGCCAAATTAAATCTCGCAGCAAAGAATCCTTCGTGTAAGCTTTTAAAAACATGAAGCAAAATACAGTATCAGCCTTTTAAAAAGGAGGAAATAAAATAAAGCAAGAGTTTCAGATTCAGCCGTTCATCTGCCTTCCTCCGTAGATGAAACACTTCCAGTTTTTTGGCTGATGGGGACTTTATCGCAATATTGGCCGGCAGCTGGCTCTGAGATTAGGCAGGCAATTGACACTGATTTCTTAGGCTTACCGAGCTTATTTTCGGACTTTAGCCTCAGGCAGAAAATGTTTGGGAATAGTAAGACGCAGTGTTAGACCGCAGTCTGTCGGCTCAGGGCTGCGCAGCCCGGTGGGCTCAGCCGGGGCAGTCCCTGGGCTCGGCCACCCCGGTGCCCTGCGGAGGTGGCCCGTCACAGCACGCTCAAACCCTGTGCTGCCAGATGCAAAAATAGAGGAGTCATTCGGATTGGCCTTTTGGGGTTTTTAGCTTGATTTCTCTCTTACTTCATCTGCTGGCTCCCGCGTCTGCCTGTCAATATTTGTGGAGGTCAGCGCTCTGCTTTTCTTCACTTTTCCCTCTTATCTTCTGCCCGGATAATCTTTTTCATCACAAAGTGCTTATGCCTTCTGAGTCCCAGGTGGGCTTTTGCGAGCTCATAGCTTCCTACCAGAGGCCCTGCCTCTCTGGGGAAATCACTCTTCTTGATGAGCTTTTCTGACCTCGTTTAGGGAAAGCATGGCTTGTCCTTTGAGCCACCATACGGCTCAAAGCTGATGAGATCATTTGTATTTTCCTTTTGACATGTCAGATGGTCGTAAGTTGGAAACCACGACTGGGCAAAAAATCCAGCGCGGTTCATTGGAGGAGCAAAGGAGGGGACAGAAGAGTGTACATGCTGCTTGGTCCTTTGGTGGCTTGTTGGAGATCAAGATCCATGAAGTGCCATTTCACAGTCAACAGGAACTTGTTGACACATACCAACATAATTAATGTGTCTTTGGCTTTGGCTAACCTCTGGGAGATAAGCTCAGCCTGAGCTCAACCAAATTTTAGCCACGTCTCGCTGCCGTGTGGGCGCTCTGGGTTTGTCCAGGGACCAGGAGGACGCAGCGTAGGGACCGTGCCGAGGGGCGCGAGGCTCTGCTCCTCCCCGGCATCCACCAGCCTTCGGCTAGCGCGAGCCTTTCTCCCTGGCGCGGTGGCAAAGGGTTGCCACAAGGCCATGCTCCTCTGCGCCTGGGACAGCACCACTGCCAAGCTACTACAGAGATGTAGGCGGTTTCTTTCTGCCGTGTGTTCAGGATTAACTTCTCCTATATCCCAGGAGTTCCTCTTGCTCTCCCTTATCCTTCTCTAAATGTGCGCAGGATACGGATGAGTATTACGTGTTCTCCTTCTAGTGCAAGCAGAGATGTACAATCTAAAGGGACTGAGAATAAGGGATTCCTTATTACTATGTGATTTTTGGTAGTAATTTGATCATATTCGGTGCACTGGGGTAATAATTTCTTTGAAAGATTTATCGTTAAAGCAGGACTCACTGCGTGTTATTTTCCTTGGTGCTGCTCTTTCCAGCAGGTGCCTGTCTTTCAGGAAAACATCATCACAGCAGTGGTAGTTCTCTGCAATAGGGCTGCTTTCCGTGCCATCGGTGACGATAATTGCTTCTTGCAATTACAATTACTGCTTATACGGAAAAATCATCTTATGAAAATTAATTAATGTGATTTTAGGTAATTCGGCATAGAGCTGAGGAGGGAGCTCATGCTGCGGATGTCGGTTTGGGATGCATAATATTTTCACTCCTCACTGCTGAAGTTACACAAATAAGGGGGGAATCTCTTAGCGGAATACGGTCATGAGAAATGAGAAGCTCTGAGAAACCTCCGGATTGTCAGCAGAGCAGTGCCAGCCCTTCCCGACTGCAGCGCAGCCGGCACCGCAGCGGGAGCGGGCACGAGGCACCATGTGGGATCCATTTCTGACCAAGTTTCTGACCCAGAGCTGTTCCGTGTTTTTGAAGAGCTGAGCTGAAACGGAGCGGCAACCCCGTCCCCTTTCTCCTCATAGATCTGGCCAGGAAAGATCGATAGTTGGAGACGTCAGGTCCTAGGCTGAAGCATTTTTTTGCTGAAATAAACTTCCACTGGGTGATCTGTTCTTTTCTTGTTCTAAAATATTACCCTGCTCTGTCACACGAATGCACAGTCCTGGGGCAGCTGATTTCAGTCATGGAGAAATCCATTCCTGTGTGTAGTTTGCATTTCAATTTTTTTCTGGATGTGTCGTACTCTGTATGTCTTTGGGAATAGAAAATATTAATGCCTTGAGAAAAATGGATGTTTTCTTATTAAAAATGGTATTCATTTAAAATGTGGCTTCATCTTAAGGGAAAAAAAAAGAATACTTGGTATTTCTTATAGTTTAATGCATAATATCTAGAAAATGTGACTGTAAAGTAACTGCCTGTCTTCTGGGGTCTGGTAGGACGCTGCCCTGTTTGCATTAGGGCAGGGATTATTACTAGGAGCGCGTGAAGCCTTTGCAGCAGTTTGCTCTTTACTGTGTGTGATTTGACAGCTGATGATTCTTGGGTTTTGATGTTTTTTTAGAGGAGAACAGGAACAGTATCATCAACTCCAGCCTGGAATCCGTCATCTCTTCAAACGTAAACAGCTTCCTCAACTCCAACAGCGCTCCCCAGCCCAGCCTGAACTCAAGTGATCTTGAACTAGAAGTAATTAAACCCAACAGGCCAAATTCACTGTAAGTACAGTGGTAATTAGTGTTTTATAGGCTCTCCCTCCTTAATCTTTAATCTTTAATCAGGGCTGTTTCTTACTCTGAATCCCAGCAGTTTGTTGAAGAATACAATTTAACATTTTAATTTTTAATGGGCACCTAGCATGTGCCCTGCATTTTTAACTCTCACTGAGCACTGGAACGAGTTACTGGGGGTTATGTCTGCCGGCGAGTTTCAGTTCTGATTATTTTGCACATGTGGGATATTTTTCGAGCAGAACTCCACATTGCTGCTTGAACTGCTCGACCCATCTGCTGATAACTCCAGTAAACACAAAGGACTTTTCTTCGGAGTTAAATTCTATGACTGTTGTCAGTACAGTTGATCTCCAGCCAAATCTGTGCCATTGCTTCTGCTATTGCTTCCTTCATCTGGAAAGTTCAAGGGAAAAAATAGCGACCTTAGCAATGACTCCCTGGGGAGGGCCGAGTTATTTATGAAGTCCCCTGAACTTGACACAGCTGAGCCCTCGCGCCGATGGCCGTCTCTGCTGGGGGAATTTCCTTCCTGCCGCGGCTCTGCCGGGCCCGATAGCATTTTCCCACAGAACCTCCCCTCCTCATACATGTGAAGATCTGCTCAGATCTTCAAGAGCCGCTGCGGTCCTTGCAAGCCCAAGCCAATTTTCCCCCAGCGCTCCTCGGCACGCCCCTGCCCGTCCCCACGGATCGGCCGGGAGGAATGCTGCTCCCGCCACGGCGGTTTATGGCCTCGCCGTATGCGGCAACCTTCGCCGTGAAGGGAGACCTTCCTTCCCACCCTCCGGTCCTCCCACAGGCTCCGAACACTTCCAGTTCCCACTCAACCATAGAAACCTCCAGTCCCTTGGGAGCAGACAGTGAAATTTTTGCGTTAGCTGCTTGCTTCTGGTAGAGATGGTGAAGCGTGTTGCTGTTGGTTGGTTGGCAGCAGGGGTTGGGATTTGGGGGGCCCGGGGTGCAGCTCCCGGTGGCAGCGCGCGGGGACGTGAGCCGCTGCCTGCGGGGGTTTGCGTGGGCAGGAAGGTGGGTACCCGGCGCTGCTGCCTGGCCACGGGGTGGGCTCTGGCTGTCACCCATCCGCTCTGCCTCTCTCCTCTCCATTGCTGCCACTAAACCCCGAGCTGCATGAGCGCCAAACCAGCCCCACCTCCCGCCGGCCTCGGCTCCGGGAGCGGGTGCGCATGGCTCAGCTCCGTCACCCGCCTGCTCTCTCTGGATTTCCCTGCTGCGAGGAGTGCTGTGGCGGCGGAATAGAGCACCCAAAAGGTAGGAGGCCTCTAAATTCAGGTTGCACGTTATGTGTGTTATGTACTGAGCAAAGAAGAGTCAATATCTCATGCCCGTGCTGTTGGTTGAAGCTCTGGAAGTCGGTCGCATACCATTCCCCAACAGGATGTTTTGAGTTTATTTATCCTTCGAGGGGAAAAAAAAAATGATGTGACTTATAATACAGCAAGGTTTGTCAGCCTGAGTCTTGCTGTGACCTTACAGGAATTGTTTGCCAAATTCGCAGATTCCAAGAGTCGCCTCTTCCTAAGAACTTCTTTTTTAAAGGAAATCAGAAAGAAGTTCAGCAGAATGAATCACTTAAAGCTACATGGGGCTTTGGGGAATGGAGGCATCTTCCTGTTACCCAGGAATTACTTGAGCAGTGAGACCATTTCCTTGCCACCGATTAAGGGGCCTTTACCATTTTGCAAAGTGACATCATGATTAGTAGGGCAGCACCAGCAGCTCTTACGGCTGTGACAGTGTTTGTGGCATTTGGTGCTTTTCCTCAAATCCAGTGATTACGTGGTCATTTTTATGCGGCAGGAATACTCAAGTTTTTAGCCCGTGTTGAGATAAAGGTTGAAAAGTGAGTCTTAAGGTGAATAATACCACAAGGCAAATATTTTCTTCTCTATAACCCCAAATATTTAAATATCTTTAATCCAGTCTTTCAAGAGAAGTACGATGTCTGACTTCATTTTATTCCTTTTAAGCAGCACGTGTAGATGTCGCTTCAGCCCCTCTGTGCCTGCTTATCCCTGAGCACCAGTCTGCCCAGGGTTTTGGCGGGTCCCCGGCGTTTTGCGCCCGGTGGTCAGGCTCTGAGGGGGTGCTGGTTTGCAGCGATGAGGATGAGGAGGGCGAGGAGGGCTGCCAGCAGCGGGTCTGTCCCCCAGCCTTGCCCCATGGCTGTTCACAGGCTGCACTCTGGGTCGGGGCAGGGTGTCTGAATGGTGCCAGTATCCCGGTGGCTTTGTCGCCACGGCTCTGCGGGACTACCCAAACAACATCTGTATAAAGCGCGGTCTGTTTTTTTAACCAGCTGAGTAATTTGGGCTTTGCAGGAAGCCTTGGGCAGCTACGCAGGCTGCAGTGGTATCTGTTACTGCTGTGCAAGGGGGTCTGGTGCTCCCCTGTAGCTACTGGACACACAGTTGGGGTGCGCGGCAGCGGGGCAGGTCTCAGCCTTGCCCTTTGCCATCCTTCAAACCGTGCCAAATTCTCTGCTGGTCCTGTGAGACCCGTCTTGGAGCTCTGCTTCAGGACTCGAGGTTTTGCCTTGCGTTCTTCACCATTTTCTGTAATTTTTTGGCTGTGGACCAGGGCCATCCTGTTTGAGGACCCGTTCAGGAGCGGCTGGCTTGCCCGGCAGCCGGCCCCCGGGCAGCCCAGCTGGGAGCCAGCGCTCGCCAAAATTCAAACCCTGCAGGTGAGGAGCTGTAAAATTCCAGGTGTGCGGAGGCCAGAAAGTCCTGCTTTCGTCCTCAAAAGAAAAAGGGATTTCTCTCTGAACAAGAAACTCTTTAAGAAAACAAGTACAAAAGAATCCTGGGTTTGCTGTTTCCATCCCTTTGAGCAGAGGGATCTCTGCTTCCCTAACGGGACAACAGCAAAGGTTAGTAAATTAAAAACTACTCCAGACCAGAATTTGACCTAGCCCTTATTTTCTACTAAATGCACCACTGAAAAAAATAAGTTGGTGGATGTTTCTGTGGAGGGGAATTGCCTTCCTTAATCAGGGCCTTTTCCTGCTTTATTCTGGGCTTTGGTGCCTTCAGGTGTTGGTGCGTCTCTCGCCCCTGGCACACATGGGCACGGAGACCCCCGTGTCCCGTCCAGCCCCACCGTCCCGGGAGGCCCCGCTCTCGGCTGAAGCTGTCGGAGACGGGTACCCACCTGGGGAGGGCGACGGGCAGAATGGGCACATGATGAGCCCCTTGGCATTAGTGTCGCTTTGAAATCTTTGCTTTTTATCATCTACTGGCATCAGTGGGTTGGCCCATCGGTGGCTCTTGTGTCACCTTCACACACATGCAGTGAAGTGGGCAGAGCGTGATGGCTGTGAAAGGGAAAACGCACTTTTTCTGCTGGTTACAAGGTACCAAACTCTGCTCTGTGCCCCGGGAAAGCTGCGACGTTGTGTGGCCCCGAAGCAGTGCCCACCGTGCCCACCTTGGAGCTGCTCTCCAGCCCAGCCAACTCCAGGGCCAGCGGTGTGCCTGGGGCCATCAGACCGCTCCGTCGCTGGCTGCCTCCTGCCCAGGCTGCAGCTGGATCCCTGCTTCACCTTCGTCCTCTGAGCCCTGGTGGAGCCCGAGCGGGCTGTCCCCAGCGTGAGGTTTCTGGTCGCGCAGGGTGGCAGCTGAGTGCACCCTCTGCGAGAGCACTTTGGGAAACCGCGGGGAAAGGAGTTGGGTCATTTTGATGTTCTTGCTTCTTGTTAAGCTGAAAACTGATGCTCTTGTGGAAATAACTCCTGGTGATCTCAGCGGGAGACTTGCTGGAGTACAAACAGTAAGGACTGCAAGGCCGGGGGAATTCTTGTTTTCCTTTTGCTGCAGTTAGCACCCATACATGCAAAGGCTGCTAATGCTAAAAACTGTGAGCTTTGTCTGTGAAATTAGAGCTGTTTGTTTGAGCTTTTGTTTACAAAAGCCTCTTGGCTCCCTTCTGCATGGTCGTGGGTCCCCCAGGTCTGCTCCACAGGGCGCCGAGCCCATTCCTACACCCTCCCCATGAGTCTGTGCCGCTTCTTCCCCAGCCTCGGGCGCGCCCGGCGTTACGGCAGCGACCGTGCTGGGGACGAGGTCTCCTCGCCTCCATGCTGTCACCCCGTCCTGCTCCCAAGGGGAACGCTGTCGTTCTCAGACTTGCCTTCCCTGGAGCGTGGTCCTCCTTCACCCACCGGGAGGGAAATGGTTTTGCTGCGGGGTGAAGGCTCTTCCTTCCCAGCCACCGATGGGGGTTTTACTATGGGAATGCATTTATTTATTAGGGCTGGTTTTATTTTTATGGAAAAACTGCTCTGGGCGGGAGTTGTTCTCGGTGAGTCAGCAGGACTGCTGTGCCATGCCAGGCGCTGTCACCGTGGCGGCGGGGCGCGGGGGGACCGGGGCTGGCTGCCGGGGCCACCAAAGCCCCAGGGAGGGGGATCTGTGTCTGAATAAGCGTTGGGTTTCTTTGTGCTTGCAGAAAACGTCCTCCTTAGGAAACAGGGCAAAACAAGAACCAGAAAGTGCCGTCTTTCTAGCACAGATGCACACTTCAGCTGAAGTGGGGGAAGTTTTCAAACTCATTCGTGTGGTTATGAAAAACAAAAGACTTCAGATTGCGGTTTCTAAAGTCCTTTAAAAAAAGCACCTTGCCACAGTGGCGCCGCAGCGCATACCTGTGAAGCCTCCGATGCGAGGCGCATGGCTGCAGACAACCCACACATCGGCCGGCGTTTGCTTTGTCTTTTTTCTTCCCTGTTTTATTTATTTATTAGTCTCATCTGTGTCCCCTGTATTATTCAAAGACGGCTGCTGCGCGCAGGGCCCCGCTGTGCCGGCTGCGTGGGCGGCTGCTCCCGGCGCTTCAATCTGGCTGAGGTGGGTGCTGCAGCCGCGGGCAGGAGTCCCGTTACACCGCGCCGTTAGAATTGCTGAAGTGCATAAAATAAGCACAATACCTTAGTCTGAAATTAGCTCTTGGGTATAACACTGGGTGCTTCGGGCCGGCTTCCTACTCGCGACTGGCTGCAGGTCTTCACAGTTGTTTGCAGAGCTGAACAACTCATGTGCTACAGTTTGGAAAATGACTTTTCTGCAGGAGGTGGCTGGAGCCGCAAGGGCTTCTGTTTCTCCTCTCACAGTAATTTCTTGCTGTGCGGGACGGTTTGGAAGGTGGGGTGGGGGCAGATGGTGTTGAGCCCGGTAAGGAGACGGGCTGCGTTTCTGCATTCGCCCATGACTGTCCAGCCTGCACCCTGCACCGCTGCACGGGGAGCCAGCCCCAGGGGGACGTCTGCGGGGCCGGGAGCGCGCAGGAAGGGTCGGGGTGGGTGGCAGAGCGCCCAGGACTGGCGGCTGGCCCGAGGGGTGCGTATCTGGGTCCCGCAGGTGCCCTGTTCCAGAACAAGCCATGCACCCCCCCGGCAGCCCCCCCTGGGCCTGCGCCGGGACAGCCTGCTCCATCTGCAGGGTCCTGCTGCTGCTCCCCCAGAGAGGAGTGGCGGGCGGCTGTTGTTGGGAATGCCGGCTGGCTGCTACTTCGTGCCCAACAAATAAGGCTAGAATATGAAAGCTGGGTACTTTTATTTTTTTTAAAGTCTTTGGCCACATCTTTGCAGTAATGTTTCCCAGTTGGAAGGGACCTTAAAGACCATCTAGTCCAACCCCCCTGCCCTGGGCAGGGACACCTCCCACCACACCAGGCTGCTCCAAGCCCCGTCCAACCTGGCCTTGAACCTCCAGGGATGGGGCAGCCACAGCTGCTCCGGGCAACCCCGGCCAGGGGCTCCCCACCCGCACAGGAAACAATTTCTGCCCAGTATCTCATCGAAATCTCCCCTCTTCCAGTGTAAAACCGTCCCCCCTCATCCTATGGCTCCACTCCCTGATCCCCAGTCCCTCCCCAGCTTTCCTGGAGCCCCTTTCAGACACTGCCGGGGGCTGGAAGGTCTCCCCGGAGCCTTCTCTTCTCCCGGCTGAACCCCCCCAGCTCTCCCAGTATCCTCCCAGCAGAGGGGCTCCAGCCCTCCCAGCATCTCCGGGGCCTCCTCTGGCCCCGCTCCAGCAGCTCCGTGTCCTCCTGCTGTTGGGGGCCCCGGAGCTGGACCCAGGATTCCAGGGGGGGTCTCCCCCGAGCGGAGCAGAGGGGCAGAATCCCCCCCCGGCCCTGCTGCCCCCGCTGTGGGGATGCAGCCCAGGGGCCGGGGGGGTTCTGGGCTGCCAGCGCACGGTGCCGGCTCCTGGGGAGCTTCTCCCCCCCAACACCCCCAGTACCTCTCCTCAGGGCTGCTCTTCTGGGATGTTTCTGAACAGTTGCTTCTTACAGGTTCCTAATGCTTAGAGACTTCTTGATTTCTGAAGTTTCAGGACCCCCTGTCCCTGATGGAGGGTTATTTAGCAGCGCTCTCAGAGGCAAACCCGTCCCATTTCTGGGCTGCTTGATGTCAGGCTGCCCCAGGAGGACCTGGGGGTTTCTGCTCGCCTGACCTTTCCTTCCCCGGCTGTGGGCAGGGATTCCTGTGAACGGGCCGCTTTGCCTCCCACATCCCCCGTCCCACGGCACGTGGCGTGTCACCTTCTGCCACTCTCCCGCCGTGCCTCGGGTGGAACAGGCAGCGCTTTGCCGGCAGCTCCGCCTGCCTCTGTGCCGGTGGCACCCGAGATGCTGCGCGCTCGGGGAGCGGAGACCTTCCAGCGGGTCGCCCCGTGAACGGGACGGCTCCCCGCGGCACGTTAGCTCGCGCTGTCTGCGGAAGTTCGGCTGTTTGTCCCGTGCACGTCGGTGTAACGCTCCAAGGAAGCACCGTGGGTGCCAGGCGTGGGTGCGCTCGGGTATCCAGCCGGCGGCCGGGAGCTGGGGAGGGGGAGCCCGGGATCGGGGTCCGCAGGGCTGGGGGGAGCCTGGGGCTGCGGGATGGGAGTGGGGGCAGGGGGCTGCGGGAGGGCCTTTAGCTGTGCCGAGCCGACGCAGAAATGCCCCTTTTTGCACGGGGTGGGACTGGAGCGTCAGCGGGCCCCCCAGTGTGAGTTGGGGTCTCTGAAAATAGCAGGGACGGAACTATTCAATAGCCTGGACCTGCCCGGGCTGACCCGGCACCACCCTGCTGGCTCCGCTTTGCTTCTCCACAGCCCCGAGGAGCCCCCGACTTTGGAAGGGACCCCGGGGCTGGGAATCTGCCTCATGCACAAGGGAACGCCGGACCTGGAGCTGCCTTACGGCCCCTACAGCCTGAATTTCCCTGCCCTCCTGCATGTGTGATGAGTTGTTAACGCTTCTCGCTTTCCCACGGGGAGGCGGTGGGGCCGGCGCATGCCCTGCCATCAGCCGGCAAAGGGCGAAGCTTCACCGGGGCCTGTCTCAGCGTCCGGAGTACCGGGCTTGGCAACCTTGGTGTCCTCTGCACGTGGGATGGGTTCACGTGCCAGTCGGTGTCTGCTCGGTTTTGTGCCGGTGTGGTAATAACAGAGCAGCTCCCTTCACAAAATCCAAGGTGCGAACCAAGCCAAAAATAAGGATTGCATGAAAAAAAGTCACTTGGTGAAGGAAGTATCATCTGTTGCTGCCTCAAAATGAAATATTATCAGGCATTGTGACCCAGTTTCTCAGGGAGATGCAGCTGGCCCAATGACGCTGCCACAGTGTCTCCCCTCTCCCCCCATTTCATGCCCGTTGGCCGTCCCCCCCGGCCGGCCAGCCCCGACTCGCGCTGGTTGCCGCACCTCCTTCGCCCAGGGACACTGCCATCAGGGAAACGATGGCTTTGGGAAACTTGGATTTAGTCATCACATGCCTATTTGCATTTTACTTTATTTTCTCATGGACCAAGTATGGCTATTTCTTGCCTTCCATGGGTATGGAAAGACCCAAGGAGCAGATCTAAGGTCTAGTGGTCATGAAGAAAATAGCCCAGTTAATCTAAGGCAGAGAGGCTATTCCCATGTGCTTTTGATTTACGGGGCCAGAATAAATCTTCATTAGGCATCCCAGTTATAACTTGGACCACATTTCTCCTTCCCTGCCTGCAAATGAGAGAAATTTCAAGTATTAAAGGGGGAGCCCTGGGCTGGGGGAGGAGAGGGGTGACGGCTGGCCGAGGCCGCGGTGCGGGAGGCCAGGACGCGCCGTGGGAAGGACAGCACCGTCCTCCCATTGCCCCCCATTGTCCCCGCGCTCTGCCCTGAACTCCATCGCCACCCCAGTTCCATGTCCAGCTGCGGAGAAACCAGTGTGGCATCATCGAGGTGTCAAATGGGATAGCATAGTATTTTTTAGAGTAATTAATCTCTTAAAAACGCAGACAGCTTTGGCAGTTATCAGCTGTGACACACGTAGGCAAAAGCGTGCAAGGAGAGGGAAATAGACCTTTAAATGCTGCTGGTTCCTCACAGAATTTAAGTCACTTTTTCCACTCTGAAAAATAACTACGTAATCATGACACAGCCTTATTCAGCAGCTCTGCTCCCTGTACCCACGCGGAATGCAGATCTCTGCAGCAAAAATAAATTGTTTAGGTTTGCTTTTCTTTTTTTGTTTAAACTTTTTTGGAACTGTCAGTAGTAGGAGTGATGTGAACTTTACTGTACCCTGCTTCATTAGTCAAATTACTGTAAGAAGAAATCTTTCTTATTTCAGGAGCTGTGACCGTACGCTGCCAGCAGGGAGATTAGCCAGGTGTAAAGGGCAGCAGAAGCTGGAGTTGGTTAGGAATTCCGGGGAAGAGTTTCTTGGTTTCTGGACGCCGTGTGAAGTTGGCAGCTAAAATAAACTTCTTTTATTTATAGAGAGACCCCCCTGAAGGCACCCAGAGAGCATGTCGGGGGAGTTACTTGCAGGCTGTGAAAGCCCAGGAACTCTTTACAGCCATATTCAGCTTTTATTTTATTGGGCACGGAGAAGCTGGGAGACGGTGCCATTTCATTCTCCGAGCAGGGCTGGATGGAAGCGCGGCGAGGAGGCTACCTGTGCCAGTGCTCCAAGGCACGCTGCTCCCAGGGGGTGCTACGGCGGTCGCCCTGGCACCCCGACTCTGGGCCAGGTTAATGCATACGGTGGAAAAAACCCTCTCCTCAAGAGTGGATCTGTTTTCTTATAAAATACAGGGCTTTAGAACATCAGTGACCATGTGCAGTCCTGGCAAAGCTGAGCTTTCTCATGGCCGCAGAGTCAACCCGTGGTTGCTGTCTGTGATGGTCTCCGTGTCTGTCAGCTGCTGACACAGAATGCTGACATTTCTGCCTGTTCAGTTGAAGTTCTAGAAATGCTCAGCTGCTTTTAGTTTCTTTTCTCTTTTTTACAGGTACTGGTGGTATGTTATATGGAGTGTCTAGGTGGGTAAATAGAGGCAGAGATGCCAAGGTGGTTTGTCGCAGAGGCAGCAGCAGCAGCCTTGACTCTGCCCTCTGTCCTTCCCTGGGATTTACATCCTAAAAGTGAATCCCATCTCTATCACACCGGATTCAGCGGTAAGAGCTGGGATGGCAGCTGCTCAGAAGTGTTCCATTTCAAGCTAGGAAAATGTCCGGTTGCAGCTGAAGTTACTAATTCCGACAGCGGTGTTAGATCAGCCGGCGGGGACGGTGGGGGTGGTGGTGAAGTGGAACCAGCTGGTGTTGCAAGGGAGATGCTCGTTAGTCACTGATGTGGTTTTCACACCTTTAAAATGCCAATGGAGAGGGTTAATAACGAACTGTTGCTCTCACCAGATAACATCTTGCTGACTTGGCTAAAAGATTTGCCATCCTTGTCAGCTGAATGCTTCTGCCCTGCGTTGAAGGAGGAAACGGTGCCGTCCCCTGCAACGAGTAAGGAAGGGGGCATGGTGCCAGCAGGCTGTGGGTGCTCTGGGCTGCTCCTTGGCTCACAGAGCCAGCGGCAGCGCTGGAGGGTGCCGGGGTGGCTCTGCAGTCCAGTCCAGCCCAGCCAGCTGCCACGCTCGTCCCAGCGGGCCATGGCGGCAGGGCTGCGGCGCTGGGCACGCACCGGGCAGGACCAGCTCCCGCCCGCCCTGGGACAGAGCTGCGCGCTGAGCCACGGCCCGGCAGGTCCGTTTTGTCTCAGGCTGCTGCTGCCCTGTTCGGTGTGGCACAATCCTCGCGAGGGCTTTGGGAGCTGGCGGGTTATATATACGTGCTCGGTAACATCCACCACAAATGCCTCTTCCTCCTCTTTCTCCCTCTTTGACGACCTGTTCCTGTCTTCTGCTGGGATTGTACAAATAATTCTGGCTTTAACTGCAAAGCCTCATTGGTTTCAGAGTCTGAGCTTTGCACCGATGCAGAACTGCCACTCTGCAAACAGCAATACAGGATTTCATTCTCCCATTTTTGATGTACAGGTCAGATTTTGCGCAGTTTGAGGTTTGGCTGGCTTTTCTGGCCGGCACTGTCACGCGCCAAAGGTGGGATCCCCCATCTGAGCTGAGATATGCCCTCTCCGGACTCCATATCCCTGGAGGTGACGCAGGCGGAGCACGGGCAGCTCCGTCTCGCACATCCCATGTGGAGCTACAGGGCACAGCGTGCCGGCAGCGCGCATCACCTCCCGCTGGTCTCGGGCAGTGGGTTCGCACTCAGAGCCATGCTCGGCCCCGCTTGCCCAGGGATGTGGGTAGGAAGAAGGGTGCACATGCAGCCAAGCCCCTTCCAGTTGTTTACTCCTCTTCTCCTTATTAAAGCCCTCCCTGCTGTTTAACTGGTCACCGGTAACTGGTCTGAGAGCAGCCCTGGGTGCAGGCAGCAGCTGGGTCCCCTGGGCAGCCTGCGGTGAGCATGGCAGTGCCAGCGTGTGGCAGAGTCTCCGGGTATGGACCAGCTGTGGAAGTTTTGAGCTTCTGTTTCCTTCTGTGCGCCAGCGTTTCTTGGAGGCCAGGCTTGCAGGCCTGAGTGTTTCTGAGATAATCCCTTCCCTGTTATCAAATGATGTCAGTGAGGTGCAGAACTGATGTGCTTCATGGTTTCGAGCTGTCTTTTCCATATAAGTATATTGCCTGTTTCAGAAGGAGGAATGAGGTTCAGGAGGCAGGAGCCCTGCGGTGCTTTTAAAAGGATAAAAATTATCTATAGATTAATGTAAGACCGTACAGAGACTGTCAGCCAGAGGATCTGCCCTGCACGTCGCTGGGGAAGCTGGCGAAGCCCCAGTGCTGTGCCAGTGAGGGCCTGGGGCTCGCAGCGGGCTGGTGGAGGTCCGGCTGCCTCTCCAGGGCGAGCTGGACGGAGCAGACGGGAGAGAGCGGACGTCTCTGCGTCTGCCCGGCCACCCGCCCGCGTGAGCGGGCTGCAGTGTGTCAGCAATGAGCCCTTAACCCACACGACCTCCGCAGTTCCTCTCCCTTTTGCTCATTTGCCCTTGTTTTGCAGAGGTTTTCGTCCCTCTCTTTTATTTTGCTTGTGGTGTTTATATTCCTGAAGAATAGCGGCAATTAGAGGTGCAGGAGGCACAGGAGTGGGTCCCACCCTCATCCTGCCTTCCCGTCAGCCACTTTGGGAATGTCTCTCTGAAATGACATCTCTGGGACTTCTGTTTAAGATATTTTCTCATAAATCAAGTACTTCTTCTGTTCCCGAGAAACCTGGATTCTTACCGGCTCTTCCCTCACACCAGTATTCAGCCCCACTTTTAATTCGGAAAAAGACACAGGAAAATGTATGGGGTTCTTGTATTGACGTGTGTCACTATAAAAATGGGGTAATTTGTGCTCAGGGGGGTCCTCCTCTTCCCGGCTGGGAGAGCTGCTGCCCAGGAGGGTGTCCCAGCCTGCTCAGGGGATTCCTGTGTTGCATCAAACTCTTAATGCCATCCTAGCTGTGCTTGCCGTAGAAAGATGTTTCATTTTACTTTACCTTCATTTTCTAGTTCTCTCTGTTCTTATGAAATTGCAAAGAAAACGTGGTGGTAGGGGGAGGGTGCCTGGACCCTTATGTGGCGATAGAGACTGCCTGGGGCACTTGGGGTAGGTAAAGTGGGACTGCAAGGAAATAGGAACTTGATTAATTGCACCGCTTTGGGCAAAACAAAGCTGTTTCTTCTTCCTTCCACCACATTGTGGCCGGCTGGCCGGGAGCCACTGCAGCTCCAGTGGAAGCCAAGAGCCGGGAGAGGCGTTGTCGGGGTCAGCGGCTCGGGGCTGGGGTCCCCCGGGGACTCTCCTCCGCCACCGCGGGTCCTCGCTGCCCTTCCTCGGGGGGCAGTAAAGCCCTGAGTGCCTGGTGTGTGCCTGTCACCCTTGGGTGACACACGGCAAACCACAGCTGGTAACTGCTGGGGCTGGGGAGAAGTGTCTCCCACCAGTCCTGCTCTGTGCAGCCACGCACAGCTCAGCCCAGACCCCGAAACGCTGGGCTTTTGCCTAATCTGGGCTTTACTCGCAAAGGCCAGCCTCGAGGGGCGGATCTTCTGGCTGCCAAACAAAAAATGGCATTTTTTAGGCATTAGGTAAAATCTTGTAATCACAGCTTCTCCGGAAAAGCCTATCTAAATTTCTTTTTAAGAGGAGCAGACCTGTTCCCGGCTGTGGTTGTACGCTGGGACTGGGGGTTTTACACGTGGTGTTTGTGGTCCCAGCGGGGTGGGATGGCCCGGAGATGGTGGGAGAGGTGGTCCCCAGCCTGGGTCACCAGCCCCAGGTCCCCAGGGAAATTGCTGCTCAAAGTGCTGCCTTCCAAGCAGTGTCATGGTACACAATTATTTTGTCTTTCCCTCCCTCGATACCTCCTCGGGCGGCTGGTTGGGTTTTGCATCTTTTCCATCCCCTGCCAGAGCTGCGAGGTGCTGCCGCCTCGCGCGGGGAGCTGGGGAAGAGCCCTGGGACAGCCCTGACGGATCACATCATTCCATCTGGAGGGGCAGAGCTTCTCGGCCATGGAACTGCCCCTCAGCAGTAGAAAGTCCACCTGGGGCACGTGACACAGATTGGGCTGAAGTTGCCCCGAATGCGATGGTTTCCTCTCCTGTTCGCAGTCACGGGAAACATTCCAAGGCTGCAAGTGCAAGGTTGGGGACACCCCGGCAGACGGGAGGCGTCGGGGTCTGCGCCAGGCAGAAAAACGGACTTGCTGCGGAGCCTCACCGGGAGCGGGGCTCAAAGGGCACGTGGTGGCACTGCAGGGCGGGCTGGGACCCGGGGAGGGAGGAAAATGCCAAATTTCTGCAACAAAAAGGCGGATGCTCCAGCCGGCAAAGCTGGAGTTTCCCACTCCGGTTGCCTGCCGCGGGACCCAGGGGCGTTTCTGTGCGCCGGGCGAGGCGGGGGATGTCGGCTGACCCCTCTGGGGTGCGTTGCAGTTTGTGTGTCAGACGTGGGGTTGGCTTCGTGCTCAAGAGGATTAGGGATTATTTACAGTTTAAAACAGAAATCGCCTATCTCCTAGTTTTCTTATTTGAAAAATGATCCTAAAATTCCCAATCTGTTGCTTGGCTTATTCCAGATGACATAATATTCAAAGTATCTTCTGGCTTTTTTTTTTTTTTTTCCTTGGTGCAGACTGTTGTAAGGGTGTCTGTATGTTTATTTTTTCTAAGGCAGTTTTAACTTGTGAGTCCCAGATTGTGCCTGTAGTTAGAAAGCTCCATAAACTTCAGTGATTCAAGGGTCTGGCAAACATCGTTAAACCTGTTTCATGAAGAACACAAGCAGTGGGCTCAATAGGCTCTGCAGATAAATATACTTGAGGCTCAGTTGCTCGTGGCAATACATTTTAAAGCTTGTGTATATATACGTGTATAAGTATATATTTCATAATTCTTTCCTATGTTGTGTTGAAATAATGCTGGATTTATTTTCGAACCATCTGCGTGCTTCCATGAGGTATTTTAAGATAGGGGAAAGAGAGCGATGCTTGTAGGCTACAAGAGCGGTGATCTTGTTTGGGGCGGGCAGAGGGAAATTACAAACTTCCATCTGAGGTGAGATATTTAAGGCTGTTTGGCCAAGAGGAAAAGTCCAGCGCTGAAGGGACGCCAGCTCCCCCGGCACCTCTGCGCGTTGGGCTCCCAGAAGGAAAAGGTCGAAGACGGATGGTTTATCTGTTTTTCTGCTGTGTGGGCTTTTCATATCCCCCAGAGTTTGGCATAACAAGTTTTCAGAGCTTTAGCTCTTTCACTTCTTAGTTGGCTCTTGGTCTAGAAACTTTCCACAAATTGAGCTTGAAAATTAAGCCAAATGTTCTCATAAAATAAGTCTCCAGTTCTGTGGCTAACCCCATGTGAACTAGTAGTCATACGTCAAAATATTTTCTACAGGCTCGTCCGTTAAAACAAAGGTAATTTGTCAGGCGAAGAGCCCTTTTAGTAGCGGGGTGAGGCGCCCGTCTTCCCTTTCCCAGCAGGAATGAGTGACGCGGTGCTTTGGACCTGCTGCTGCGGCGTTCCCACGGGTGTGCTCCTCTGGGTGCTGTCGCCCACCAGGGGGGCGCAGGCGGCTGCAGGCGGACAGACGGTCGGACAGACGGACGCCTCCTCAGTGGCTCCGCGTCCCTCCAGCCTGACTCCCACTGTCCGCAGCTTTTCCCAGTGCTGCCTCTCGGGAGACTTTGCCGAAGTTGCTGCCTTTGAACAGCACGGCTCTGTTTGTGGGATTTGCTCTGGGAACATCTAAGGGTGCTTCTCGCAAACGGCATTAAATTAGATCTCCCTCCAAGAGATCTGAAAAAGTGCCTTAAACTTCAGGGGCACATAAGCTTGAAAGACAGCTTTCTTGAAAGCCCGGGAAAGAAAAGACAGACATTGCACTTTCATTGCTTTCTTAATTCATGTAATTAGTGTGGAGATAGCTGCATAGCAGTATTTTCTTCAAAGAAACTGCTTCAGACAAATATTGGCTAATGGAAATTTGACTTTCAAATAAAGCAGTATTTGAAAATACATTAAGGCCATTGTGGGGAAATGGATGCAGGAATCAAAGATGCTACAACAAAGCCCTCCCCGGGGCAGCTCCCAGAACAGGCTGTATTTTGTTAGGAGCTGATGTGCGGGTCTCAGACTCCTCTTCTTGCTGGCCCCTCTGTTCTTTTCGGCTTTCTCCTTTCCTGCCTCCCGTCCCCCTTCTTCCCTCTGATTTCGGCCGGGGTGGGTTTTGCTCGGTGGCTGCCGCGCAGCGCTCGCTCGGCCCCCGCATCCCGGCTCCGCTTCCAGTGCCTCGGCTCAGTCTGCATCCGAGTTTCTTTTGGGCAGAATCTCTCAAGCGTGAGCCTAGCCAAAACTTTTATTGAGACTGCTGAAAGCGAAATGATAGTAAATTAGGTCTTTCTGCCACCTATAAATGTCACCCCAGTCAAAATATTTTAAAGTAACGGCCGAATGCATTCTTTGGTTCCTCTTTCTGCAGGCAGATTTAATTCAAAATCAAGGATGTAGCCTAGACTCTCCCTTGTAAAAGTCTTTTGACGAATGTGGGAGTGTTTTCTGAAGGCAGTGCTGGTTTCCAGCCGCACCACACAGGCACTGAAAATGCTGAAAACGTAGCAAAGCTCCCCCGTCGCCCAGCAGCCACCGCTGCCAGGGCTGCGAAGGAGCCGGGGCGGGCGCGTGAGCGGGCTGCAGATGGGGACCACCGCCGGGGGCGGCTGTCCCGGGGCCGGCCACCCCCTCCTCCCGCGCGATCCGATTTCCCAGCAGAAAGCTGACAATTTCCCCCAGAGGGGCAGGAGGAAAACAGGGCTGCTCGCTCACAAAGACATCCTGTCTCCCTCTGAAAGAAGATCCTTGTGCCTAATTAACTTCATAAATTAGCTGGGGCTGTAACACCACCACTTCGACCTAAAACGGAGGTAACCCAATCTCCCCGCTCCTTTCTGCCACTGTAAAGGATCCTGCCCGCCGATTAATTTGCCCTTGTCCGCTTTCCGTCCAGCTGCACGTTGGCTGTGCACGAGCCGCTGTGCAGACACTGTTGACAGGGCTGTGCTAAGCTGGGAAATTATCGGTAGCGTAAGAACCGCCGCCAATTATTCGCCTGCCCCCGCGCGCTGGCAGCGCTCCCCTCCGCCCCGCTCGGCCCCCGGCTGCCGGCACCTGGCCGCGGTGGCAGCCGGCTCCGGCGAGGCCGGCCGGGTTTGAAGCCATCTGCAGGCTTCCTGCAGCGAAGGTGTCCTGGCTGGCTTTACCGGACAGCGGGAAAGGAAATCACGGGAGGGAGGAGCGGTATTCCATCTTTTGTTGTTGTCTGCACTGGCGCTTGGAAAAACATGAACGCAGGCGGCCGCGGCCATTGCGGAGGACGGGGCTTGGAGCACCCTGGTCTAGAGGGAGGTGTCTCTGCCCATGGCAGGGGGTTGGTTGAACTGGGTGGTCTTTAAGGTCCCTTTCAAACCATTCCATGATTCTATGAAACTCCCCTCTGGCTCCTGCCCACGCCGGGCTGAAGGGTGGGAGTGGGGAGAGGGGGGGCAGTCGCAGGCAGCGAACGGAGGTCCCTGCTTTGAACAGACGCCCAAGCCTGGAGACCCTGCCAGGGAACTTCCAGGAGCAGGGAAGATTTGTCCCCTCTTTAAGCGCAGCCAGCACGCCTGTCCCTCTGCAGGTGCCGTGGGGCACCGTGGTGGCGGACGCGGGAAGGCTCCAGCAGCCGCCTGCCTTCCGCGTGCGCGGATCTTCGCCCTGCCGCCCCCATCGCTCTGCTGGAATGTGGAGGAGCGGCGCCAGAGTCGGGAAGGGTTCGTGCAGGAACGTTCACGTGAGCTTGAAGGCAAAGAGGTCTCTGCATGGCAAAGCCAAGGCTGAGCCTGCGCGGTGCGCTGAGGACCGTGGGGCACTTGGGGCTCTTCCAGCCCATGCTGCTGCTCCGAATAATGACACCGACAAGTCATCCCTGTCCAATATATCTGTAGCTGTTAGGTATGGCAGCCCAAGATAGCACTTAAAGTTTATGTGTCTTTCTGTGGCTTTGGTTGTGTTTCACGTGATAAAAAGTGCTTTTCAGGTCTCTTCCCAGTGTCGTGGTGTAATCCTAACGTGGTATGAGTGCCTGCACTCTCCATCCTTGGAGCTTCCCAAGCGCTGGCAGATCGTCCTGCTCCAGTCCCAGCCAGCCCTGCTTGAGCAGGAGGTTGGCTCCGAGACCTGCCGGAGTCCTCCCCAGACACCTCGGGGACTCGGCTCAGCCATGGGTGCAGCCCAAAGGGAGACTGGGGAGAGCAGGCGAAATGTTACAAATAGAAGTGGGGAAAAAAAAAAAACACCCACCAAAAAAAAAGTGATTGGAAGATATTAATCTTTGCTGTATTTGATTAATGGGAAGGGAGAAAAGGCTCCGTTCGCAGCTTGATTGCAGGCAGAGGAAATGAGGTTGGGCCAGTAAACTGGGAGGGTTGGCGTGCTCATACCTCCCAGCTGGGCTGCGCTGGGAGGGGATGTGCGACTGCAGGAGGAGGATTTTGCCGATGAGACCTGATGAGGCAAAAATGTTATTACAAGGTTTGGGTTTTTCAGGTGAGAAAAAGATGAAAAAAGAAAGAACAGAACAAAAGCGGAGCTTCTTTCGATAAATGTGATCGGATCGTTTCAGGGTTGTAGTGTTTGGATTTTGGAGTGAAATGTTCTGCTCAGCTCTCTGTAGCTGCTGTTTGCAGAATACTTGCAAAACAAAGCCATACGAGAACAAATATACAAAAGGAAATCATGCAAATCGAGTAAAAGCATAGAATTATTATGCAGCGACTTTACTCACCCTTTATTCTCAAATCACTTTTACAGGCCAAAATAATCCTCATTGTTTTTCCCAATGTGTATGACTTATGTGGGCAGGTGTTAGTTCTTTACACTGCGTGGAGAATATTTGCACAATACAAAAATAAGAGTTGTAGCTTGTGGTGCTGATGAAGGCTTAAATAAATGCTCTTTGTTTTTTGTTAGGATTTGAGCCTGGAAATGGCCTTCTATCAAATTATGCGAGGAAGATTACTTAGCCAGGAATGAATTTTTTACGGTGTGGAGTAGCTTTCCTGACCATTTCCAGAAATTACTTAAAAAGTAAAAGAAACTTTTCTTCCTTCAGAGAGCTGACAGGAACAGCTTGTGGGGTGGGTTGCTGCTGCCCATCCCATAATGCCTGACCTCCCCGGCTGTTCGCAGAACATTGCTTTTTTGGGGGGGCTCATGTTAGAGTCTGGCGGGGGGCAAAATGGTCAGCTCCAGGCGTAGCTGCCTTTGCTGCGCTGTGGGAAATCCGGTCGTCCCCTTGTTGCTCCCTGCAGCAGAACGTCTCTGCCAGCAAAAGGGAGTTTTGTTTTGGGGAAATAAAGAGCGATTCCCCCTGCCCTGAGCCCGATGCCGGGCTGCCGCGGGCTCTCGGGGCCGGGGCGATGGGGTGCTGCAGGGCTGGTCCCCTGGGAGCCTCGGGCCGAGGGCTGGGGGAGTCCACCCCGGGTTGAGGGTGATGGTGGCTGGTGGCAAGGACAGTGTCGTGACGTACTGGTCAGCTTCCCTGCAGCTCCCGCTGTCCCCAGCCCACCCTCAGCTGCCTACGGCCCTTCTGAGCTGCTTGGGGTTGGCAAGCGCTGCTCAGGAGCGAGGCAGGGCTGCCCCGTGCACAGGATGTGTTTACCTCAAATATTTGATCCTATGAAACACCCCGCAGCTGATCTGGGGGCTGTGATCCCACAGGGATTTTAATTGCCTTCATTTTCCAAGAATCCCATACGGTTGCTGGGGTGGCAGATGGGAGAGTTTTCTTTTCTGGGGGACGTAAGATGGCAGTGGATTGAATGCCAGAGAAAAATGAGAGGTTTCTGGAGGACTGTTGAGTTCTCCTTAATTGTGAATGCAATTTGTCGGTGACTAATGCATCCAGACTTGCAGAATTACCTCATGTATTAGAAGCAGTGGCGCGGTGGAAAAGATGTGACTAAGATGCTGGCTCCTGACTTACCAACACTTCCCTCCTAAACTGTTGTTTGGCTTCCTACTGGCACATTACGACTTTTCTATTAATGATTAAGAGATTTAATATGGTTTGAAAGCACTTGCTTCAACGTAAAATCTGCCAGCTTGATTTTTAGGCTGCTGAGAGCCTTTTGAGCAGTGAAGAAGCAGGGAGGGGGTTATTAATGGAGCAGAAAATACAGCTGCTGAGCAAGGGGTGGAGCGAGGCAGAACATGTCGTGCCCAGGCTGGGTGCCATAAAGGACCCAGAGACACGTTAGTGCGGACCCGTGGTTGCCTCTGTTCCACTGCCCTGCCCCAGTTCCTCCTGCCTGTCCCATTTCCAGCGCCAGTAGGACGTTTCTGTAAGAGCGGTGACTGATGGGTTGGTAACTTGCTAGTGATACTGCGACTTGTCTGTTATAAACGAGTCGTGCAACTGCTAATGAATTGCTGTTCCATATTAAGATGGCGCGATGCTCCCATTGCCTGGATCCCACCCCATGAGGAAGACACCTACGCGCCGCTCCAGCCGCCCTCCTTTCCGCAGCGCCTCCAACGCTCACTCATGCTGCAAACGCATCCATTTCTGATTCTTTGCTTATTCACTCAGCCTTTCTCCAGCATTAACGTCAGTCTCTAAGCTTCATGCCAGAAGGCTATACCAAAGCAGCAGTGTCATTGCATCCCTTTGAAACATCAAGCATCATCTGTCTGTATTTGGAAATGGAAATGTCTATTAAGTGGGACAACAAAATCTTCAGCTCTCCTTCCCAAAGTCAGAACTCTTCCCCTTCTCTCTTGTATTCAAGTGGAAAAGCTTTTACATGGTTTATGAAATTACTAAAGCAGGGAAATATTTCTACGTATGGGAAATAAGCCAAGCAGCAAAGTGACAGGACAAACCAATGTGCTGGGTATCTTCAAGACTACAAGGAAGGACATGTCCATATTATCCAAAAGAAGATCCCGTAATCTGTGCTTATGGAGAGAGAGAGGAACTATTAAATGCAGATGTGGGAAAGTCCATGCTGAAGAAGCTGAATTTTTTTGGACCAGTTTGGTCTAGTGATGTTGACCACAGGGCATTTTGGCTGCTTATTTTCCAAGATCATTATTTTCCACCTGAATGATTATACAGCAAGATAACTCCTGAGGGAATAACACCGGAGAGAGTTTTAGCATCATTTTTCTTGCATTTAAAGTACCAAAGAGAGGAAGAATCCCTGCCAGTCTGAAGCTCTGTGAGCTAATGGTCATGTATGGGGTCGCGCGTGGTGCCATCGCCAACCTGCCGTGCAGCCCGAGCCTGGGGAATTGCTTGCTAGAGCCCATCCGGCTGCGCTCGGAGCTTTGCTGGGATGTGCAGCATTGCATGAGCATCATGAGCTTCTCCACCCACAGCTGCCTCCCATTTCATTTAGCCAACAGAGCCATGTCCACTGGTGAGCTGCGATCTTGGCCTTGTGTTATCAGAGTCTAAGTGCCTTGGCATTAAATGATGCTATACTTTTTTTTTTTCTGGTTAGCTTTGAGAAGAACCTTATGTTCTGCAGCTTTGTTTTGTAGGAACAGATCAGGAGATAAAGGGTTGGGTGGTTCTTGATGTATTTCAGTGCAGTCAGGTATTGATAATGTCAGAACAGGAATATTGTTCTTTATTCTTGAGGTGATTTCATGAAAGGGCTTTAACTTGTCAGTAGCCTGTGCCCATTCATGTCTGTTAGATGCTGAAATAGCCCCAAGTTCCACAAAAACAAACAACGAGTTGTAAACATTTTTGAAGTGGAACTGGTGTCCTCTCAGCCAGAAGAACAAAGCAGCAGAAGTCGTCTGGAAACCCTGCTGAGAGTAACTCTTCAGACCTGTAACTGCCCTGAGGACTTGAGCCGCGCAAAGAAAGTGCCCGAGGCAGTCGGGGTGGGCAGTTTGCAGAGGAAGAGGAATTGAAAAGAAGCAGGTCATAAGAAGGGACTAGAAAAGAGATTTTTTAGCTACAGCAAATGGAAAAGAGACCAGAGTCTGGAAACAGGAATTGCTGCTTTTTTCACGTGTTCAGGCAGCAAGCTAAACATCAGAATGGGAAAGGCAGCCTGTGCAGCCGGCACGGGAAGCAGGGAGGAGGATTTAGATTCTAAATACATTCCGAAGTACATTTGTTTGCTGGAAGAGTGGGATTGCCAAAGGCAGTTGTCGGCGCAGGTGCCCCCGCAGCCGGAGGGCTGATGGCTGCGCCGCGATGTCCTCCCGCAGCCCATCCCGTCCCAGCGCAGCGGCACCTCCTCGCCGCGCTGCAGGTCGCGGCGTTCCAGGGGCACAGACCGGCAGGAAGGGCGAGAGCCTCGGGACGTGTTGGGCTACGGACCCGTGGAGTTCCCGCTGCTGCTTCTGTTGGGGAAAAGTCCATACCTGCTCCTGAAGGCTCTAATTTTAGCCACTTCTTTGTTTCCTCCTTCTGGTGTTTTTGGTTCTCAGCATTTTTTTCTCTGTTTTGTTTCCCACTGTGCACCCAGCAGGAAGAGCCCTTCGCAAAGTCCTCCAGAGTAAGAAGAAGGAAAAAAAAAAAGGTCCAGATGACATTTGCTTTCTGCAGGCAGAACTGAAAGCAGGGAGCAGCCAACATTTCCCCAAAGCCTCTCACCAGCTCTGCTCTTTCCATGAGAAACAGAAAGGAAATTGGATCTTACAAGAAAACCATTTCCCAGATTCAGAGACCTCAGAACAGTCTGTTCGCTCACGTGTGCTGACTTCTCCGGCAAGACAGGACTTGGGTCTTGCACTCAGTCAGAAAGGTGATATTCAAGCAGCATCTCTGAAAATAAATACCTGTATTTCACAGAAGGGAGATGAACCCTTGGTGCACGTCGAGGCCCCGCAGCCTGTAGGCACTGGAGGGCCGGCTCAGGCGGCATCCTGAAACGTCCATTTGTTCTTCTTGAGGAAACACGCTGGAAAGACTGGCAGAGCAGGACCGCGAGGCTGTGGTGTGGTCAGTCATCTCGTAGGACCACATTCATCTCTTCCGTGAGCAACCTGATGGAAACAGGATGGTCTTCATACCTAAAAATGCACATGCTGTCATTAGTTAATAGCTCTCTTGGTTGTTTTGGTGGGCACAAAGAGTGTTTTCTTTGCCACCGAGGATCCAAAGACACTAAAATCCCCATCCAAATTATTGATAGCTTCTTAGATAGAGGCCAGCCCAGGTGCTGGTTCTTGCTGTAAGGCTTTTTTGCTGCAAGATCGCAGAAATAACTCTCTTCTCTGAGAATCGTATTGATTGCATTACGCACTGTAATTAGTGTAGCAGACTGTGCAGTTGGTGGAGCGATGACAGAGCCGACTTTACGAGTACCAAGAGCTGCATTCTTTTAAAATGATTTCATCTCAAAAAGTGCGTTGGGAATTTCTAGTCCCAGAGCCCCGTGCGGTCGGATATTCCTTCCGTCGTGCGGTGAGGAGGACCAGGGTCGGCGGCGGAGGCGGTGGCCATCCTGCGATGCGGGCGCCATCGCTGGCACACCCAGCGAGGTGTCCTCCTGCACCCGCTGCCGCAGGCGCGCTGGGAGGGCTGGTGGGTGTCAGTGGCCGTTCTCGGCGGCACAAGCCCAGCCACATTTCGGTCACCACCCCCTCCAAGGCCCACCTTGACCGTGGGCCAGGCTTCTCTTTGAGAAGGGCATCGCCCTGCCATTCGTTTGCTCCCTCCTACCCCAGCGTGGGGCCTTCGTGGTCTGTTAGATCCTGCTGGACTCCTACCCAGGGAGAAGACAGGCTGGTGGCTGGAGGTGTCTAAGCTGTCTTAGGACTCATCCTGCCCTGCAGATGGGTCAGTGGAATGGAACCTCGCTGGAGCCGGGGGCTGGAGGCTGGGAGGTCTGTTTCCCAAGGTAACGCTCCTTGCCAACAGAAAATCCATGCACGGAGCTGGTAACGGGCATTTGGTGGTTTTTGAGATCACCAGGAAGGAGGAATCTCCTTGAATGGTGAGAGGCCGTGGTAAGATGAAAGGCACATCTGGGCAGGTCCTCTGCCTTCCAGGTGGTCAATCCATGCAGTCACATTCCATTTGCCATCTGGGAGACTCGTGGCAGCTTGACTGTACAGAGCCCGAGGGCATTGCCTGCAGGCGTTCCAACCGGTGGGCTCTGCCTTCCAAAATGCTGGGGCCTCTTGCAGTGCCAGCAGCAAAGGAAACGTTCTCGTTCCTGCTGCCCAGAGGAGACCACTCTCACGGCTTCAAACACATCTGACCTGCTGTCTCCATTAGAGGGCAGAAGCATGCTTAGGCACACATAAAATAAACCAGAATTATCTGCCCTATGTGCTATATAGCTTGTTCCATTAAGGAAAGGTGGGACCTCATCACGAATGGCCAGACAACTCCTGCTAGAAGGAAAAAGAAGAAGCAAGAACTGGTGCTTCAGTGGTTAATTTCTGCGGTTTGGGCTAACTTGGTGGTCTTTGTAGCACCTCCTTCTGTTTAAAATTGGAAATAGGTCTCATACATGGTAAGTACCAATGTCTAACAGATTTGTTAAAGGCTAATGCAGGTAATTGCTCATTTTTCAAAACGCTGACAATTTTGAGGATAGAAAAATGCAAAAGAGACTGTTTTTAAATGGTGGCAATTGGGAGAACATTTTGAGGATTTCTGTTAGTAGTCTGCCTGTGAACGTTCCCTGGTTTACACCCTTCCTGTGAAAGTTGCCATGCGCTGCTGTATCCCATTTCTCTATGCATGTAATCCTCTGACACAATAAAGGTATTGCCCGTAATTGCAAAGGGAAATCATTAGTTTCTGTTGAACCCAGTGACACAGCTCCTGCGAGGAGTAAAGAAGCCAAGAGTTTGGCCTTAAGCAGACACGGACCTGCACGGGGTTCAGGCCAACAACTTAACCTTCTTCAGTGTCCTCTAGGTGCCATTGCGGTGGTGGTATTTATGACATGGGCACTTTCCCCCTAGAAATTGGACCAAATCCACAGATCTATCCTTTCAATTTTGAGTTGTCACCATCAGAGAATGCCAGAGAGCACCGGCTGCCAGCTGCGCTCGCGGGCGCATGGAAGGGCACGCAGGAGCCTCTTGGCCAGTGCTGGGGCTGGTGCAAGACCCAGGAAGCCAGAGACGAGCCCGGTGCAGGCGAGGAAGGCTTCAGGGGTGGGTGGCACAGGTGCATGAACCAGAGGGAAGCTGGAGTGCCAAGAGTGACATTCCAGTTCAAAGCTGCTAAATTCTAACTCAAACTGAAAGGAAGAAAATTACAAAAAACCACGCAATCCAAGATTAGTCATAAATATTTCCTGGAGACCGCCTTGGATGTTGGGGAAGTTGGATCTTTTTCTTTTAAATGTTGGAGGTTGAGATTTTACATTCAGCTTGAAATGGAAGAAACATGTTTGTGATGTTCTCTGTTAATATATGAAACATTTCATTCTGGGCCGAAGGAGCAGAGGCTGGGGGCTGAGAGGATGATCTGCTGTTGTGGTCTGATAGGTACCGAATGACCATGGGTGTTCCCGGTGCCCTTTTCACAGAGACTTCATCTTTTTATTAACGGTTTGAGAGGCAGCAGGGGCTCGCCTGGCTGCTGCCCAGGCGTCGTCCCACCCTGCGTGTGCTGGTGCTGCCCATTTTGTTCATTTTGGAGGGGAGGGGATTGCTTTCATCCTTTTTGGATGTCAGGGGTTTTTTTCCAAGTTGGGTACTGGTCCAAGCCGTGTTCCTCAGGAGGCTTCTCCTGGAGTCTGAAGGAGGAGACACATCGCTTTTCCCCATCCGCTGTGGTCAGACCCGTAAACCGCTGCTGCTGCAGGGCTGAGGGTTCCCACTTGCTCTGGAGCCCCCCACCCCGTATGCCTTCCCCTCCCGCTGCCTCGGAAGCCTCCAGCTCGGGGATGGGGATGGGGATGGGAACAGCCTGGGGATTGCCTGTGGGATTGCACCCTGTTCCCCCTCATCACAAACCCATGTGATCAGAGGTACCATCGCTCTCTCAGGAAAAAAACATAAATCATGTTGCTTTTACAAAACTTCTTGGATTTGGAGAGGCATTTCCAGAGTGGAGGGGTTGTTCTGGTCTTTTATCAGGGATGAAGTTTATGATCTGAATTAGATAGGGAATACAGATGAGTTGATAAGCATAGAAACAGTAGAAGATGAATCAAACTGGTATTTTAGTACAAGAATTGCTTTTTGGTGAACCTGAGAATGACCTAAATTGAACAGTTTTGAAGGAAGCAAACACTTCTCGCTTGACTTTTGCATGCATTTGCTAGTTCAGTAATTTGATTCAACTTCAGTTGACAGCTGTAGTTTAAAAGTGAGGAATTGGGAGCAGTTTGCATGAGGGGAAAGAGAGTCCTTCAATGTGAAACCACAGAAAACAGATCAATGACATTTTTGTAGCGCCGAAGGCAGGAGCACGGCCGGAGCCCGGGTCACCTCCACGCGAGGTGTTTGCATGTTCCATGCTCCCAGCTCAGCCCACTGGTGCTGCCGGCCCGGTGGGGCAGGGTGGGCTTCAGGTGGGTGGTGGCGTGCAAACGCCAGCGCTGGCCGGCTCCGTCCTGGAGATCCGGAACTCCTCTGGGCTCCGGCCTCCCAGCCCCGTTTGGGTAGAAGTGTAAACGGGCACCGCGGATCGGGCCCAGGCTCTGACACTGCGACAACTGACATACAAAAGGGGGATGGAGGCTGCTCGCGGGCATCATTAACCTCCAGAAATACCATCAGCTATTTCTGGCAGCCGTGGAGAAAGAAAACAAGGCAGGTAAGTGGCTGGGCTGCCAGTGGCGAGACTGCCCTGCTCCGCACACGGGGTGTCGGGCTCAATTGGAAGATCCAGCTCTTGTCCAGAGAAATGCAGATCTGGCCTTGAAACATTTCCCAAGGTCGTGGCACTTCATTTCGTAGCTGTGTCTCATGCTCTGAATATTCCCAAGGCACTCGCTATCATCGGATGTCGTCTGACTGTCTCTTGGTTACTGTTTGTTTCTGTGGTTGCACGTTGATAAGGTATCTGGTTATGTCTTGCAGCCCTCAGAATCCAAGCCCAACGTCACCCCTCTCACCGTCCTGGCCCATGTTCTCCGCGCCATCAAGTCCTATGCCCACCTCCTCTACGTCCAGCGACTCATCCCCCATCAGGTCTGTTGCAGAATTCGCTTTGCTGTTTGTTGCTTTTGCTATTTTCTGTTTAATTTACTCGGTTTCCCCCACTTCACTTTCCTTTTCCCTGCGCATCCTGCTCGAGCTCCCCCAATGCAGTATCTGCACTCAGCAAGAGAGGAGCTTTCAAATGTCCCCTGCCCCAGGGGAGACCCTCCGAGTCCCCGCTTCGAGCCCCCGGCAGGCGCCCACCTGGCGAGCGGGAGCCGGCGCTTGCTGCTCGCACCGGCGCTGCTGGGTGTCACTGCTGGTTTCTGTGGGTTTGCCCAGCCAGTTCAGCTCCTGCAGTTCACGTTGCTCCTCTCTGCGAGAGGTGAGACGTGTTCTGCCTTCCCGGGTGCTGGAGGAGTAACAAACCCGTGCAAAAGGCTGCGACACCTCATTTTCTGACCACTTCCTTTTCTTATCCGGATTCTAAGGAGGGAAAAGAACATGGGGCAGCACAGACATTTGCCTGCTGGGTGCCTGTGTCTCGGCGCTTGGGCGTCGCTGGAGTAAGTCGGTCCTGAGCGTTACAGCCAGGCGAACGGCAGGTTTCCCATGGGACGCTGGAGCAGCAGGTCGGGCTGTGCTGCCCACCAGCCCGGGGCGGGGGGAGGATGTGCCTCCCCCTGCCCTGGGCGCTGCCGGGGGCTCCCGCGGCTTTTGGCACCAGAGATGCCGTCGTGCCGTGAGCACACACCATGGGCAGCGTTCGGGACCCGCAGGTGCCGGGGGATGCTCACGCCGGGACAGCATCACCTCTGGTCTGTAGGTGATCCATCCCCGGTCTGTGGAGAAATCCTCGGACGGGATTTCTCTCCGCGGAGCCCCGGCACTGTGGAGCAGGAGGCTGTTGTCGTCCCCGGCACAGCGTGGCTCCCAGCCCCTCGGCAGGCGCAGGCGCGCGGGGCTGGGGCACCCATCCCTCCTCTGAGGGAGACGTGTCAAACCTGTTTTATTCATTCCAGGCACAGACCGAGCTCTTCCCCCACACCTACAGCCGTACAGATGCCGCCTGTACAACGGCTGCCTGCTTGGCAGGGTTATTTATTTGTTTTGCTACACGTCTGCAAAGGCTGGCAACAGCCTAATACCATCCAGGGAGCCTTCCTCCTCTGGGGGAGAGAGGCTCATCATCCCTGAAATGGCACAGGGGCGGATGGGTGAAGCTCCTGAGTGCTTTGCTGGCCTCGTGCCATGCTCGGAGGCAGAAACCGAACGTGAGCGATCGCGGGGGCCCTGCGTTCCAGCCCCTGAAAGCCCCACAGGGCTCTGAGAGGCGCAGTCGCAGCCCGGGGAGCAGCAAGGGACAGGCAGGGGACATGGGGATGCCCGGCTGCAGAGGTCATTTCTGGGGGAGAAAAATAACAACTTGACTAATTGAAGGTAGTGAGCCTGAAAATACCTTTTGTTTTTCATCTGACAGTCTCCCCGTGCCCTGTGCCCGAGTGGTGCCTCCCCGGCAGCGAAGGACCCTCTCTGGAGCTGGAGGAGTGTTTGCCCATCCTGGTTTTTAAGTGTTTGGTGGCTGCTCGTGTCAGGCAGCTGGAATTTGGAGAGGAGATACCTCCTTTTTGGGGCTGGCTGCACAGCAAAACCAAAACCATTCACAGCTTCCCTGGTTTGTGGTTTCTGTGTGAAGGTGAACCGCTTGCACCGTGAGGCGAAAGTGTGCCGCTTTCCTGGGCTCGCTCGGAGAGAATTCAGATTAAGTCCAGGTCCTCTGAAATATAAAAGTTGGTGAAACTGCTGAACTGAGAAAGGGTGACGCCTCGTTCCTTACCCCAGCAGCTCTCGGGGACGCTCCCGTCGCTTTGCCCGGCTGTGCCGTAGCCGAGCAGCCTGTGCAGCGCCGCACGCGGCCGGCTGCTCCCGCGGCCCAGTGCCTGGGCAGGTTTGCACCATCACCGTCACTGTGGCCCGGCAGTGTCCTGGCTTTCTACCAGCCTTGCTCAAGCCCAGAGCCGGAGAGGATGGAAGGGTGGCTCCGGGTGCAGGGGACAGCTCTGCCAGCCTGCGCTTTGCTTGCGGGGTCCTGAGCTCCTTCATTTTCTCCCTGCATCTGCTGGCGATTCGCTCCATTTCTGGCTCTCTCTGCTCTAATTCCCTCCCTCGCAGCGTGGGCACACTGACACTTCCCCGGGAAATCTAATGGTTCTTAAATCTTTTTTGTCTTCAGGTACAGTCTCTAAAGAAGTGCAGCAAATACTTCGCGGACCTACTTGTTTTTCTGTGTTGAAATACCCTTCCCCGTGTGCTAATTCTTCCTTGCAAAACTCTCCTTGTGATTGCAGCTGCACTCGGAGAGCGATGGGTTTGGCAGCGAGCGGGGCCGGTGGGCAGCGGGTCGGGGCCGGCTCCTGCTGCCTTGGCTCCGCGCCGGCCCTCCAGGGGGTTGTGGCCCTTCAGAGACTCACCAAAAACATTTCCAGCTGCCCGATGCGCTTCTCCCGTCCAGCGCCTGGAGCTCTGCTGGGGACCCCTGGCTCAGGGGCACCAGGCATGGGCTCGGTCCTGGGGGTGCCAGGTGGGCTCAGCCTGGGATTCGCAGTGCGATGAAAACTGGGCGCTCATCCCCGAGAGCCTTTAGCCTCCTCTGGCGTCTTCCTCGGTCTTCCCCCGAGCAGCGTAACCTCGGACCCTTGCAGAGCTGTAGAGGTCCTTGGACCCCTCTTCAATGTGCACCACTTACATGGACCCCTCTTCGCCACCGTGGGGAGGGAATGCTGCTGGGTATGAGCAGAGTACTTGTATACCAATAAACGCTTTCTTTTTGCAGCTCACCACTGCGGAAAGCCCGAGCTTTGTACGCCTGTAAAGCAGAACACGACTCGGAGCTCTCCTTCACGGCGGGCACCGTGTTTGATAACGGTGAGTCCTCGGCACGGGGCAGCGCCGGGAGCGGAACTGGGAGGAGGTGGGCTCGTTTTCCAGTGTGATGTTCAGGCTGTGATTCCCAGTGTGCTGGGAAGGTGGGATGGAGAGAGCTGCGCCTGGCGCCATAGGAGCCCGGCAGTGGGCTTCCCTGGAGCCGAGCCTGGAGCAGAGCTTGCTGCGGAGCAAGGGCAGAGGGTGGGGGATGTACCAGGGGGGTTGTAAGACACCATCAAATTAGCTTCTGTCTAACGACCGTGGCATTGCCTGTCGCGGGCAGTCGCTGACCTCGCCTGCCGGGGAAGCGCTGCGGGGAGCGGTGCTGAGGGTGCTGCTGGTGGCTGGGCAGAAGATAGGTGGAGACTTCCCTGTCACTTCAAAATGGGCACCGTTCTTCTCTAACAGCATCTCTCGTGTCGCGTAACGTACATGTGAGGTGCCACAGAGCCAGCAGCAGCAGTATGGATAAAGCTACAGGGGAGGACACCTGGCTGCTGTTTATTTTAGCACTGAGTTTTGCAAATTGCTGTTCTTCTTCCCATGGCCCAGGGAATGATTTGGACTCTCAGTTCATGGGTTTCCTTTCAGTCATCTGTTTAGGGACTATCCCATTTCCACCACTAGAAATCCCATGAACGAAGGAAGCATAAATACTTGAAACACACGTATTAAACTGGAGGTGTATCTTGCCTTACTTTTCATATCCATGCTGAAAACAGCTGATCATCCAGCTGTTTTTAGGATCAGTGTGAAAATGGCCTTTTCAAGATCCTGATTTATTTCCTAAGGGAAATAAATCCTAAAGGAGAGATGTGTAAAATAGGAGGGATTAGGGATTAAATCCAGTGGGACCCCCTTCCTCTCCCCCGGAGCAGAGCAGAGGTGTCCACTTTGTCACCTCCAGCCTGGGTCAGAGGGTGCCGTTCCACGTCCCCCTCATCGCCCTGCCCGTCCCCATGGTGTCCGAGGCGGCAGCCCGCGGTGAGGGGTGTGTTGGCCCCGCAGTGGCAGTGGCCGTGCATCCGCAGGGCAGGAGACGGGGCACATGTGGGTGACCAGCTCTCGGTGACCGCGGCCGCCTGGACCAGAGCTGTGTCTCGGCGCGTTGGTGGGGGAAGGTGCAGCCTTGCACGGAGGGCGTGCAGAGGTTCTCCAGGCTACGCTCGCGAGTGCCAAGTGCAGGCTCTGCTCCACAGCAGGAAATAAAGGGAAGAAGTCTGGCGAGGCATGGTGTAACCTTTGGGCCACGCTACGTTAACGGCCGGTGCCCAGTGCTGACCCCGCCGGCACTCTTTGCCTTCCTGGCAGCTGCCCAACGCTCCAGCTGGTCGCTGAGGTTATTCGAGACCTCGCAGGCCACATGCCCCAGCGCTTCACCGCAGCGGGACGCCGCACGCCGTGTGTGGCAGCGCCGCCGGCAGAGCGAGGCACTGGCGCTGCGCCGCCGGGACCCCGCAGCCCCCTGGGTGCCTGTGCTGTGCCAGGCTGCCCGACCACGGCACGTCCCTCTGGGGACACGGACCCACATCTAAACACAGGGGAGAAACTGGTGAGCAGCTGGGTGACACCAATATTTACCGCATACGGAGCCATTCCTCACTGGTCTGCTGGGTAGGAGGGATTAGTTTGCAAGTATCAGCTCCAGAAATATTCCATGCAGTTGCCATAATGTTTTGTGCTGGAGAGGGAAAAGCAGCACGTGCTTTTTTCCTCTGGATACTGAGAGCTGGAATAGGTGGGCTCTGGTCAGTCAGATTTTTGGAGATGATGTTAATGAACATAGATTTTCTGTTTCCTGCATCAAGGGAAAGAGACTGTGCCCCATGGAATTAAGCAGTTCTGTTTTAGATATAATCCCAATGTAAAGAAAAGACTTTTTAGTACTTTCCAAGTAGTTCTTGGCTTTTATACGTTAAGCATTGTCATTTGGGAAACTGCTACCACATGCACTGGTTTTGCCCTGGGGTATATATGAGAATATAGCAGAAAGGGGAAGAGAATGAATACATGCGAATTAAAGAAAATACTTTTCCTAAGTAGCTCCATAGATATCTTATAAATAAACATGGTCTCCCCTTTGAGAGCCCGTGGGAATTAGAGCAGCTAGGAGGGGAACAAGTTTGAATTAAATACATTGTGTTTGCTAGATAAAAATCAATGGATTATTCAAGGGAAAAAATATACAGCATGTTCTAATCACTTAGCAGCGTAGCTGAGGCTCACGTTAGCTGGGGGAAGCGAGTGAGAAACAGCGCTGTTTGGTAGAAATATTGTTATGATGAGGGGCTTTATAAAACCCAGCGAAAGCAAATGGATCTTGGAAATACTTAGAGACAGGTTCTTGTTTGACTTTGAGGTTCTCTGAGGTTGCACATGGCAGATCAGCATCTCGGTCCACCTGGGAAACTGGGGTCCTGTTGCCCACACTGGGCGGCATCCACAGAGTAGATAACCACGTTTTGAGAGCTCCCTTTAAACTCCAGAGTGCTCTTCCTTTTAGTTAGGTGAAACCTGTATTTTCGAGCAGATCTTGTGCACTTGATAGTTGCGTTCCCTTGTTGTGGTGCTAAATGGGAGGGATGTCCTGGGTCCCTGCAGGCCTGAAATTGGGGAAGGTGAGCGCCATGGGTCAGGGAAGGGATGCTCACCTGTGTTTTAAACTAGCAATTGCCCCTGAGATGGAAAGCTCCAAGTTCAGAAGCGAGGGGCCCCCACCTGAGCTGCTGCTGACGGATACTGAAGTTTTAAGCTACATTAGGCAAGTTGGGTTGCATTTCTGCTCTAATTCTGTAACAGAGAATGAGATTCTCCTCCCTATCTGCTTGTGTGCCCTGCTCTATCTGACAGCAGCTACACAGAAATAAATGGCTGTCTGTGGGACAGAACTGATTTTTTAAGGCAAAAGCAGTAGCTGGAACTCACGTGACTTGTGGTTAAGGCACTTTCCCAGCCCATTTGCTGAGACCAGAGGGCTGAAGACATGGACACACACCCCCCACTTGGAATTTCTTTTCTCTTGACGGCCACTGTCCACTGGCGGGGCGCTGCGAAGCCTTTGCTCCCACCCAAAGGCAGGTAACCCAATAGCTCTGGGTGCAGCTTTGCCCTCGGGGACTTTCCTGGCAGGCGGGAGGTGGCATTTCTCCTCTGACCGACGGCCTTAGCCTTTGCTGCTAGAAAAGCCCCAAGACTTGGGCGTGAGAGGGTGTAGGCATGGAAAAAGAAGCTGGAACAAGTGAAACCCAAAAGTGTGTAAACCTAGGAGCTGGAACACCGTGGCTCTCAAAACTAGTTAGTTTTTTGTGGGTTTTATTTTTCATTAATAGATTACTACGTACAGTATTCCCCTGCAGGCATACCCAGTAATGATGGACTTTGCCAGTGATCTCTCCCAAGGCGTGGAGATATTTGGACTTAAAACCCTTCTGTCTTTCTGAATCTTTCTCAGCAGTCCATGTCAGTCATGACTTTTGCCGAGAAAATGGCCATCCTGCGGTAGAGGGGGCTGTAGGAGGAGAGCAGGCGCGCAGAGGAACCTGCAGCCCTGCTCCTCCGTGCTCTCTTGCTCTGCTGGTTTGATGAGCGAACACCTGTGTTTGCCACTGAATGAAAAAGACTCAGTTTTTAAACATTTGGTTTTGCTGTGGCTCCTCGGGAGCGTTGGCTGGCTGCCTGGCAGAGCCCACCCGCGCGGAGAGCCACGGGAACCCCGGGGGCAGCTCCGAAATACTGACCTGCCGCTCGTCGCTGTGGGGGGTGTGGGGAATATTCCCCTGCCTGCGTTGGCATAACCCTGCTTCTTGTAAAATCAGCAGATTTTTGGTTGCTGGTTGAATAAAGAAAGAGGGTAAGTCTTTTGAGGACTCATCAGGAGTACGAGCGCGGTGTTGGCTTTCCTGCCCGGGAGCGTTTGCCAACGCATTTTCTCCCGCAGCCCGGTGCAAGGCCAAGCCGGGACGTGCAGGGTTACGAGGGGACGGAGTGAACCACCTCTCCAGCTTCAAAGAGATTTCAGCCCAAACGTGGAGCAAGTTTTGAGCCCTTGTTTTTGTCCCAAATGCTTCGCTTACATCAGCCCTGCGGCACCAGCTGGTACTTGGAAACGCAGCCCGGAGCTGAGCGTGCGGCTCACTTGGTCCTTCCGCTGGTTTCTCGGTGGGATCTGGGGTAGCGGGGAGACAGAGGAGGCCCCTGAGCGAGCAGGAGAGAGCACTTTGGCTTCCTGAGCTCTGTAGCGTATTAGTTTCCTTACTTTTAAACACAAATTAGGGGCCTTGCTCTCTCCCAAGAGCAACTTTGATGTTTTCAGCACACAAAGAGCAACAGCCTCGACACCGCCATCCCCCTCCTGTGCTAACCTGCCTTTTCCTTCTCTCCTCAAGTTCATCCATCGCAGGAGCCTGGCTGGCTGGAAGGGACCCTCAATGGGAAGACAGGATTAATCCCCGAGAACTACGTCGAGTTCCTATAACTTCGGGCGTGCGAAGCGCCACTGCTGAGCTTTACATGGTATCCATGGCAGCCGCTGGCAGGAGTCCTGCAGACCGTTTTGCTCTTTGCTACTGCGCGAGGCCGGGTGAGGACTTCCCCGCGCCCGCCCAGATGAATGTTTGTGTGGATAATACCGTGCATGTCTCCTCCCGCGGCGCGCGCTGGGGCTGCGGGGACAGCGGTCCCGGGGAGGTGGCTCGACTCCTCCAGCCCCGAGCAGAGGCCGGCGATGCCCAAAGCCCATGTCCCGCCGGGAGTCCTGGCAGCCACCAGAGAAGCCGCAGCACCGCAGCAGCTCCACGCCGCAGCCCCGTGCTCTGCAGCGGCCGAGCCCGCAGACTGAACCAGCAGGAGAGCCCAGCCCAGCCCAGCGCAGCGAGATTCCTGGGAAGAGCGTTAGTGGGAGCTGAGGGACCCCGAGCCACCAGCCTCCCCGCCGGCGGAGCAGCAAGGAGCCCTTGCTCCCAGGCCCTTCCCGGCTTTCCAGCCAGCCGGGGTGGAGCTCTCCCGTGCAGCCGGGGAGCGACCCAGCTCCTTCTCGCGCCACCGCCGCAGGGGAAGGGGTGAGGGGCTTTGGGCTGACGTCAAACCACCGGCGGTGTCTGCAGCGGCCGTTTGCAGGTGGCTGAGCTTCCCCCGGCAGGGTGGGCACAGCCCGGCGAGGGCGGCCGTCCCGTCCCGTCCCGCCGCGCCGCAGCAGAGCTCTGCTCTTGCAGGCGAGAGCCAGAAGCTCACCGGGCTCTGCGGGGCGGCACGGTGCCGGCCGGGCGCAGTCAGGACTCGGCAGGTGTCAGCATGGTGGAGGGGAGAATATTTTGGACCAAACCTCTCAAACTGGTTTTGTTTTTTTTTTTTTTAAAAAAAAAAAGATGTCAATTTTTGTGAGGTAAACATCTGTGATCTGTGCAGCCTGCGTTTCCTTCCTGGAGGGCAAGATGCAGCTCCAGATAAATACCACTCCTTTGGTTTGACTGGCTGTTTTGTATCTCCACTTTCCAACGCACGTTGCACAGAGACATCCATGCTTTCCCAATTGCCCGGACCGCTGATGTGCCATTTTGGAGCTGCGTTTGCCACACCCCACCGTTGCTTTTTAGGTGATCTCCTTGCTTGAAGCCTGGCGTGTAGTCTGTCCGTGCCAAGTCTGCGCAGTACTGGTTGTGCAAGGTAAATTATTTCCATACTCCCGGGACATTTGTTGTTGGTGTGGCCATCCTGCGTCTACAGAAAACGAGGGATGAGCCCTTCGGTGCCACCACCCCTCTGGTCCTGCCCTGGAGAGGATGCTCGTGCCTCCCTGGACATGCGACGAGCGGTTGGCAGGGCGAGTGTGAAATCCCTCGCTGTTTTGGGTCAGTTTTAAGAGGGAGGGTGGGGGAAGAAGCCCTGTGGGAGTGCAGAGCTGGGCTGGCCGGGTGGCATGGCGAGAGCTGGAACAATGATATTTTGTGATAGAAAACCGTGCAAGAAACCCCAGCCTGCTGGCGGAGAGACTGTCGTGCAGGAGCGACGCTGTTACACGCTGCTGGGGGATGGATGTCATGTCTTTTTGTAATAATTTTAAAGACTCCGAGGGACTGAGTTGCTGTATGTGTCACTTTTTATTTTTGAAAGAATTAATGTATAAATAGAGTATCTTAAAATATTATGAGGGAAAGATCTATATTTGATATTTTTAGAAGACCTGTAATGAGAGAAGCGAAGGACATTTGAAACCGGTCACAGAAAAGCGCTTGCAAACGCACCCGCATCCACAGCCGCCCTCCGGGCCCTGCGCTGCCTTTTCGTTCGCGTCGTGGTGTCACTTAGAAATGAGGGAAACTGAAATTTCAGATCTTTTGACGTTTCTTTCACAGTAATTAAACTTCCTGGACTTTTGTCTTGGGGGGGGAAAAAAAAAAAAAAAGAGGAAGTCGTCGATCTTTTTGTTTTCCTGCTTCCTAGTGCGGGTGCGGCGCGGCTGGTGTCCCCGGGACGATCACCTCTCCGTGAGCGACGCGCCGGCCCCTCTGGGGACACGCTGGGCACATCTCCTGCTGCTGCTGGGTGGGCAGGGGTGAAGCCTCCAAACTGTCCTGTCTTTTCTGGATGAAGAGGGCCAAGAGGTTTGTCGGGCTAAAAGGCAGCGTGGCACTGGTGAGCAGCTGGCTCCTGGTCACCCCCGGGTTTAGCGGTGGACATTTGTACATTTGTCGATGTTCCTGACGCAGAGCATCGGGCTGGCCTGGCCCCGGCACGGCTCGGCGTGGGCGGTACAGAAACCCCTTTCCAGGGGCATAGGAGAGGGATGGAAGGGACTAAGGGAAGGGAGGGAAAAGAAGCCTTAATCATAGAATTACAGCTTAGTTTGGGTTGGAAGGGACCGTTAAAGGCCACCTAGTCCAGCCCCCTGCCACAAGCAGGGACATCTTCAACTGGACCCGTTTGCTCAGAGCCCCGTCCAGTGTGACCTGGAATGTTCCCAGGGATGGGGCATGTCCCACCTCTTGGCAACCTGGGCCACTCTCTCACCACCCTCGGGGTGAAAAAAAAATTAGTATTTCAACTGTCAGCACTCGTAGCCTGTGTTTGGGACTGTCCCATCCTGAGCTGCTCCTCCACCGTGGTTCCTCCTGCCTTCATGGGACGTGGGTTCCCAGCACCGCCTTCTGTCTCGAACGTGGCTCAGCCTCCGGAGAGAAGCACACTATGGAAGCACACAGAATTTCAAATACATCACAAACACCTTCAAAGGCATATTTAAGGGATATGGTACTTAGAGGCCTCTTTGGTAACGCTGCACAGCAGCAGCACAGGCTGCTCTGCTGCCAGTCCTTATTCCCAAAAAACTTCTCGGTGCAGTGTCCCCCTTTGGCTCTTCAGATGCTCAAGTTATTCTGAGACAGGAGTAGATTCCTTTTCCTAGGCACTCAGGAGGTTTTGGATATAGTACCTGGAGAGTAACTGGGAACAAAAGTCCCACGCAAGCGTATTTACAAGAAGCCTTCTGGAGGAAAGGAAAATAAAGCATAAGCAGAAGTTATTGCTCTTACAGGAAAGCTAGTGGATTTTTTTTTTTTAATTAAAACTTTCCAAAAAGAAAAATTTGGCTGAAACGCTTACTAAATATTTCCATTTTGGGCCAGCTTGAATACGGGAGTAAACATTGCTCTATTCCAAGAGAAATTATAGAATTTAAAATCATATTTTTTAAACCGCTTTGACATGGCATCTAGAGGTCCCTTCCAGCCCTTAACATTGTGTGATTCTGTGATCTGGTACTTGGCATTAACGTCGTCAGTCAAAAGTATAAGAAAGTGGGGGGTGGGAGCAGTCAGACGTGCCCGTAGGTAAAGTCTCTCCTGTATTCCCTGTCCCAGCATTTTAGGCATTAAACCAAAACCACCAGACGCGGTGCAATAATACCCGTTGAAGCAGATGTCAGACAACATCTGGTCAGGGTACTGTCACGCCGTGGTTTAAGTCAATGGTGCAAGTCCCACGTGTTGGCCACAGCCAGGCCCCCGTGCGCCAGCCTTGGTCCCCGCTTCCCGGCGGCCACCGATGCATGTGGCATTTCTGTGGTCCCACAGGCCCGTGCTGGAGCTGCTGGCCCGTGTCTCTCTACTGATTTCACGGGGTTTTGCAGCAGGAAGTGAAGTGCCTTGGATGGTTTGGGAGCACCCAGGCTGCTGCCAGCGCTCCTGTCACACCTCCGGTGTCCTGCTGGGGGCTTGGGGTGGGATTGGGCTGGGTTGGGGTGGGATTGGGCTGGGCTGGGGTTGGGTTAGGGTTAGATTGGGTTGGGCTGGGTTTGGATCGGGTTGGGTTGGGTTTGGGTTGGCTTGGATGCTTTTTTTCGAGCAGGCTATTACTCGGTAAGAGCAACAATTTCAGACTCTGGCCATGAATTTTTCAGATTCCCATCTGGCTCCGCAGTCAGACAAAACATCCTCCTGGTAATTGTCTTGTCTCGAGAAGACTTCTGCCGAGTTCGGTGGCCTGAATAGCAGCCCAGACCATTACAGCTAATTGCAGCCGTGCTCCGTAGCCGCTCGCAGCGCTCGGTTATTGCTGTAACACGGGGGTACGTGGCTGCTGTGTCCCCGGCACCGAGGCTTTAAGCTGCAGACAGGCTCCTGCTGGTCCCTGCTGTCGCTTAGTGCAGACTTGGACTGAGCGGATGGAGTTGGGTGCTGTGAGCGTGTATCAGACTGTCCCAGCTCCCCGGGGTGCCAAGGGGTCGGATCTTCCCGCACGCTCGGCCTCCCCCGGCCACGGCTGTACACACAGGGGTGCCTACGCCGCGGCGCGTCCATCTGCGCCGGGGCACGGCACGACAAACACCTTCGCTTCGGGGAGCGGGCTGCGCTCTGACCCTGACACAGGGGTCTCGTTACATTGATTTCAGGCTCCGCTGCCACTTTATTTTGTAGATTGCAGTTGAAGCACTGGAATTTTCCCTGGAAGAAGGATATGGCTTATTTTAGTTCCACTTCTGCTGACAGCTTAAGAGAGGGTGGCAGTGAGGGGTGGGAGGAGGATGCTCGTTAGAGCCTGGCAGCGCTGTCATGTCTGGGTCTCGCAATAGCCAGTTGATGGCTCTGCTTAAATACTACAGAGGATTTATTCTGATTTATTGTAGAGATTTCCCAGCACAAGTCGGGGGTTGGACCAGATGATCTCCAGCAGTCCCTTCCACCCCCTAACATCCTGTGATCTGTGAAATCCAAACAGCTTCACCCAATATTTGTTTAATCCCCCGAGGTGCCTGTAAGAGCCCTCAGTGCTGGGCAGGGTCTGCCCTGGGGGGCGCTGGGGCTGCAGGCGATGCGGGGGCACGAGGCGCCGCAGCCCCCTCGTCTCCTCCTTTCACATCACTTCCCAGGAGGATTTTGCCTGGCGTTAGGGCTCTGCAGCCCTTGCAGGAGCTTCCCAGGAGCTGCCGTCCAGGGTAAGGTGGGATGTGGGGAGCGGGCTCCTCCCAGCCGGCCGAAATGCCCTGCGAGGTGTTGCCCTGCTCCCTTGACACCCGGGGCCATCCCGTGCCGGGGAGCCACAACCAGTGGACGAACGAGCGAAACATGAGGTCACAGGAGGTGCAGTGGGTAAGGGCCTGCGGAAGGGGTTTTTCATTCATGGATGGATGGATGGATGGATAGATAGACAGATAGAGAGAGAGATAGATTGATAGAAAGATAGAGATAGATAGAGATAGAGACAGATATAGAGAGAGAGATAGATTGATAGATTGATAGAAAGATAGAGATAGAGATAGAGACAGATATAGATAGAGAGAGAGAGAGAGAGGTAGATTGATAGAAAGATAGAGATAGATAGAGATAGAGACAGATATACAGAGAGAGAGAGAGAGAGAGAGAGATAGGCAGGCAGGCAGGCAGGCTGCTTTACCCGATTGCCATTGTGCAGGGATTTTGATGCCCAGAGGCAGAACCTGGCTTTGTGTGAAGCCCTTCACACTCAGCACGAGCTGGTGGCCACCACCATACAAAAGTTGGCAAGCAATATTGCCCTTTGCCATGGGAAAACGCAGAGTCTCCTGCTTTTCCCCCACGTCCACAGAGAGACCTGCCAGGCACTCCCTAGCAATATTCCCCTTGGGAAGCTGTGTTTGCTGAAAGGGGCCTCCCCACCCCAAACCCCACCGGGGCTCCCGGGTTCCGCCAGCCGTGCGACCCAGCAGAGCCCCCGCCGCCCCCAGCACCGCTGAGAACGCCAGGCAGGCTTTGAAAAGCTGTTTAGCTTCGAGCCGCTGTGTCATGAGCAGGAGAGAGGAATAAGGAAAAAAACCCACCCCAAAACCTGATTTTTCTTGTCCCAAAGCCCTCTCGGAATAGCTCTTTCCCTCTTTGCAGTTCTGCAGTGACACATCTTTCCTGTAGCGACATCATTTATATTCTTTTTCAGCCTTCAAGCGCATAGTCCTGAAAAGGCAAAATAAAATAAAAAAATTCCTCAGGACCCATGAAAGCCGCCTTCCCCCGCCAGGCTCAGCCCTGTCCCTCTGTCACCCGGCGGAGTGGTCCCAGCCCCTGCCCTGCCTCCGCTCCCCATCCAACCCAGACCCTGAGCCCCGCTCCTTATCAGAGTCCTTGGTGGCATCTCCAGAAATGACTGAAATAGCACAAAAACTCGTGATTCCGGCGCTCTCCGCGGCAGCGCGCAGTAAATCACGGCCAGCCTGGAATAGCACTTGGTAATAAAATACAGCGCACAGAAATATCCTGCCGGCCGGGCCGCCCGGGAGCGGCTGTGCACGCCGTGCGCCCCTGCCTGCCGCCCGCCTGCGGGACACGGGGACAGACACCCGGAGAAAAGCAAACCTGCCTTTCCACTCAAAACAAGGAAACGCTATTTCCCTGGAAGCAGGCGCAGGCTTCATTACGTGTAAGCTTTTTTCCACTGGCCGGGAAGGGGTTCGCTCAGCATTTCCGAGGCCGTTTCACCAGCCGGGCTGGGCAGGAGCAGGGCCCCGTCCCCCCGTGCCCCCGTCCCAGGAGCCCTGACCCCTCCGCAGGGCACCCGCACCCGTGGGACCCGGGGCGCGAGTCTCTTCTTTTCCCCTGTTTTTCTTTTATTTTCAGCAGCATTTCAACGTTGTCACTCGCTTTGAGACAGGGCTGGAGGCGTGAGCAAGGAAAGCCATGCCAGCCTCAAAATAAAAAAAAAAAAGGGGCATGTTCAGCCTGTGGCCGGTGTCAGCGGTCAGAGGGGGCTGCGCACACGGGGCTCTGGACGGGGGTAAAAGGGAGCGGAGACGGGGAAGGGGAAGGTGCTCCCGTGGCCCCGGGGAGCTGCCGGCAGCAGTGAGGTGCGTCGTCCCTGTGGAGCCAGGAGCATCCTGCAGCATCTCTCCAGGAAGAGTTTAGAACTGTATTTTCATAGCTGTTCATATTTAATGGCCAACCAAGCCCAACCTCCGCCGTCACCTCTCCCGGGCTGGCGGACACGCTCTCACGGCAGCGCTGGGGCGGGTTTGTGCTGCAGCAGCGACACCCCATAGACCTGCGTGACCCAACGCGCGCCCCGCGCCGGGACGGGCTGCAGCGCCGCGCTGGCCACCCTGGAGGACCCACGTCCCTGCTGGGCAGCTGGGGCGAGGCGGGAGGGGAGCGGGGCCATTTCCCCTCCCGTCTCCGGGGACCTGGCGGTGCAGGAGCAGGAGCCGGCCGGGCCATTCCTGACGGATGACGGCACTTGGCAGGAGGCGCTGGCTGCGGCTGCGCCCTCCCCCTGCTCGGCTTCGAAGCTTATCGCTGCCGGGATGCTGCTCCCTTGCTTTTCCCCAGAAATACCATCATCTCCCCCACTTTCTAAATCCCACCAAAAGGTGCAAGGCGTCTGGTGGACACGCGTGGCTGTGAAAGGCACCGGGGGGTGCAACACCTCCCTCCCCACCCAGACCCCCAGGAGCGGGAGGGAACGCCGGCTCAGCGCCGCAGCCGGGAGCTGATGCGGTGCGGGGGGGGGTTTGACAGGCAGATGGGACACACCAAACGCGTGTCATCGGCAGGGTGTGAGGAGCGGCACGTGCGGCTGCTGCACCCGCCCTGCCCGTGGTGACGCACTGGGATGGGGACGGTGGCTGCTCTCCAGCCAGCACAGCACGGACTGCGTGCTCATCCCATCCCTCATCCCGGGATATTCCTGCAAGCACCAAGCAACCTCCCTGGCAGCAAGGGCCGGGTTGGGCCCCATCCCCACGCTGCTCTCCCCGCTGATGCCGGCCGGCCGCTCCTTCAGCGGGATGGCCCAAACCTGTCGGCTTTGCCCAATGCGGGGATCCGTGCGCAGCCGGCGTGACTGTGGCCACTGGCACCCACGGGACCGGGCTGCAGCGCCCGCGCCGGCCGGATTTCCACCAGTTCAATGCAGCATTGATTGAAGCTGGACTGGTCTGCGGCTGGGGAAAGTTACCTATGCAAAAAAAGAAAGCCCGGTGCTGAGGGGACATGTTCTGCTTAGCAAGTGCATGGTATTTTAATTATTCTAACGAACCAGAAACCTCAAAGCAATTATAGTTTGTACATTTGGGCTAATTCAAATTTTTAGCTTTTGGGAAATGAAGATTAAAAGCAAGGTTTTTTTAAGAAATAGCCATTTAAAGTTCTATTCTCTGGGTGAGGAGCTGATGATTTGAAGACAAGCACGGCAAAGCAGCTTGTAATTTAGCACAACTGTTGGACAGCTCTTGAGGTAGCACCTAGCTATTACTTATTATAAATCCTCCCTTCTGTTAATGAAGCATATTCTTGCTTCTAAACCTCAGACAAAGGGGTCTAGAAAATCACACCTGTGCTCTAAACTCACTGACGCACTCGGGAGGGGGAAAAAAACGCCCCAGCAGCCGGGCACCCGGGAAAGCTGTCATGGGGCTCAAATTATCCGGGGAAGGCAGGGAAGATGGCCTGGGCATGGGAGCACCAGTGGAATTTAAATAAACTCATTTCCACAGCGAGAGTCTGGGGTCCCTGCCGACGCGGGGCCCGTCTCCCCGGGAGCTCCCCGGCTCCGCCGCAGCACGGCGTCCCGCCTGCCACTCCTCTTCCCAGCTTCACACCAAGGTCGAGCTGGTTACCCCAGACAATTAGGTAATTAAATATCTGCAAATTGATCAGAGTTTTCATTAACAACCACCTGTGAGTTTAGGCTGGATCTGATTCAGCAGTGGGCAATGACAAAGGCACGGCCAGCGAGCCCCGGCAGGGCTGGAATGCGGCTGGGAGCGAAGGCAGCCCCCGCTGCGAGTGGCACGGGGCGGGCAGTGCCCAGTTTACCCCCTTGACATCCCGATGACATCCCGCTCGGGGGCGCGGGGAGGTTCTGGGCCGGGGGGTGGCACAGCTGCCCCGGTGCTGGCGTGTCCGGCGGTGGCACGTGGCACGGTCACCTCTGCTTTGCACCGTGCCCTTCCGCGTCCCCCGTCCCGCTGCTCTCCCAAGGCACTGGGGCGTCTCGCTGCGGCTGCGGCGGCTCAGAAGGTACGGAAGCAACGAGGAGCAAGGTCTCCCCTGAAGCAAAGCAAAGAATCAGCGTCGCGCAGAGCTCGCCGGGGGAAGTGGGGTTTCAAAGGAACCTGCTGGAGCCTTGCGCAAACATGGGTCCTTGTTTCGGGAGGACGGGACGGCACCGCCGGCCGCCCTGGCTGGGTTCTGCTCCTCCTCTCCAGCCCACACCCAGGAACGTCCCGTGGTGGCCGTGGGGTTTGGGTCACACGCGTGTTCCCAGAGCAGCCCTCCTGCAACGCAGCTTCTTCCCACGTCCTGGGCCCCGGCTGCGTGCGCAGAGGAGGGGGAACCGCACCGGCTCCGGGGATGGGCGCCTCGTACGTGCTGGGCCGATGATGCTGCAGATATTCTGCGTGTGCCTTTTTAGAGCTTTTTAATTTTGCTGCAGTCATAACCTATAAAAAATATTTCTGGGATTGGGAAATGCCCGTGCTGCTTCTGGCCTGTGCCTACCTTTATTTATTTATATTTTTTTTAATTTGTTTTTGGTTGGTTGTTTTATTTGCTAAATAAATGTTGCTCTGTGCTGGCCTGGTACCTGGAATGCCTGCTCCTCCGAAACACCCGGTGACGGCCCTCCAGCCACAAGAAGGAGAACCAATTAAACCACAAGATCATAATCACTCCTCTGTTTATTATTTATTTCCCCAGCAACAATGATATATTTAGACCATCAGCTTTGAGCTTTTTCAGACCCATTATGCTCAGCAAATCCCAGCAGCCGCGATGGGATCCAGCGCTGGCCGTGGTGGGGGCGAGCGGTGCTGGGGCCACAAGCTCCCTGGTCCCCGAGGGGGGGATCCCCGGCCCCGTGCTGGGACAGCCCGTGGCCCCGGCAGCCCCTCGCCCCGGAGCGGGGCCGGACCCATACCTGGGAAGAAGCATCTCCACAAAAGGGGGAGGGTGTGAAAACAACGTCCATCGGGTTTCTTTTGGTTTGCCAAGTGTTGGGTTGGATTGTTTCAACTTTTTTTTGGTAATTGCTCTGGTTTGAGCCTTGTAGAAAGGTACTTTTTTTGATTTGTGGTAGGAACACGTGCAGCTTTGCAGCTCAGCTGCGCAAGTACCACCTGCAACCCAAAAAGGAAAAAAAAGGAAAAGCGTATGAAAGAAGTGAGGAATTAAAAAAAGCTGGTTTTTAATTTTGGGTTGCTTCTTGCAGCAGCGTAACTGTGGACATGGTGGGGCCGGTGGCCGGGACAGGCACCCGCCGGGGGGGACAGGGACAGGGACTCAGCCCTCTGTGATGTGGTGGCCGAGGCACGTCCCTGCCTGCAGCCCTCCTGCTGTGCGGCACGTGGCAGCGGTTCGGCCACTGCCACCATTAAAGAGTGGCCGATGGTTCAGTAATTCCAAAAACTCGAGTCGACCATTTGTAAAGCAGCATCAATGACGCCGTCTATAAGGACAACCGGCAAAAGCTGTGCGTCTGGCCAGGGGGAAGTATTTGTCAAACTAGTTGTGAATATTACTTCGGCAGATAATATTTCTTAATAGCCTTTTGGACAAATATGGTTTCAGCTGCTCATTCCCTTGGCAGCCTCTGGTTTTCCAAGTTCATTACTGTATGAGTGACTTCGTCCTGGTCCATCTCCCTGGGACGGTCCGTGTCCCACGTCCCCGGCCTCATGCAGACGGGGTGGTCAGGGCGGCACGGCCGTGTTGCTCCCGCGGGACAGGGAAGCCGGCAGCCACGAGCAAAGCCCTTACCTGGAGTTTGCCCCGTGCCTTCCTGGGGACACCCGTGGCTTCCTGCGCATCAGCAGCGCGGTGCAGCCACCAGTGCCAGGGGCTCAGGGGATGGGATGGAGCCAGGACGAGCCCCATCCTCCCTCTCGGCAGGTGCCACCACCCAGGGTGTCCCTTGCAGCTCCCCAGTCCCTGGCTGGAGCCGGGTGCCGGTGCCCAGCCGGGAGGAGCCGGGCAGCTCCCGCAGCAGCAGCTGGGGCACGGGGGTTTGAAGAACTCAGCACTGAGTGCGCGGTCTCGTTAGCTGCGAGGCTGATGAATGCCTGCTCCGGTGGGATGTCTCGGGCAGCCCGGCAGCACCCGAGCCTGCTCGGTGGCGTTTCCCTGGGGCAGCCTCAGTGGGTGGCTCGGGGGGGCTGTCGTGTGACAGCAAAACTCAGACTTCTCTTTGGGCTGGCTTTTTCCCTTCTTTTTTTTGCTCCTCTCCTGAAATGAAGCTCATTTGGGAGGTGTTTGACTGATCACCCATCCGTGCAGGACCGTACCTCGCTCCTCGGTGCTCTTGGGTTGTGCTGCACAAAGTCGGCTGCTGTTCCCCAACCCGGAGACCCTCACTGGTGCCAAACCCCCAGCCCCCCCAGCTTTGAGCCGCTTTATTGTCAGCGTTTGTATCTGAACTTTGCCTGCAGTCCCTGCTCAGGGTAATCTTCAAATTAACATGGCACGTTTCTATTAAGGTAATTAATTAGAAAGGCTTGCATAGCAGACTGTGTAGGGCATTCACCTGGGGCTCCCCGTGGGTGTCTCATGGTGAGGCAACGGCTGTTCCCACTGGAAAGACGGTCCCCACTTGGGGACAGGGTGGCTGTGCAGGGCCGGGGATGCCCCCTCGGGTCCCTGGGAGGCACAAGGACCCAAACCCTGAACACCTGCAGAGAGAGCTCCTGGGGAGATGCGTATAACCTAATCTGTGCACGTGCTGCATAAAACTTCAAGCTATTAATATTATTCCTTAGTCATAAATATTCTACGTACGGACACTGAGGGAGCAGAAGCACGTGCTATACAGTGCCACCAGCGAGAGGATGGAGTGCACCCACAGCACCAGGGATGTCACTGGTACCAGCCCTTGACCTGCCTGTTCCCACCTTCCCCAGTGTCCCGTCCCATCCCTGGCAGCGACCAGGGACGCTTCCCTGCGGCAGGAGCAGTGCGACACCTCCCATGCCACCCCCTCTCTGCAGAGCGCAGAGGGGCTCCCCACTGTCCTTCGGCGTGGTTAATGCTCCGCTGGATTTTACTGCATTATTCATAACTCCTGGGATTCAGTTCTCGGTGCCTCAGGCCAGCGTTTGTTTTCCCTCCCTCTCCCCCCGCCAGCGCTGTCAGCACTGACCTACGGGCACACGCGGGCGCCGCTGGGGCTCCGGCACCGCTCGCTGCCGCAGGGCCACGTACGGCACTGGGGGGTGCACGGCCCCCCCCGGTCCCCCACAGCCGGCCACCCAGAGCGGGGAGCAGCCGTGGGATGGTCACGGGATAAATATACGTATACCTATGACGATTATTTATATCTATATATTTATGTTGCGCGGGTGGGGAGCCCCTGGCCGGGGTTGCCCGGAGCAGCTGTGGCTGCCCCATCCCTGGAGGTTCAAGGCCAGGTTGGACGGGGCTTGGAGCAGCCTGGTGTGGTGGGAGGTGTCCCTGCCCAGGGCAGGGGGTGGCACTGGGTGACGTGCACGGTCCCTTCCAGCCCAAACCGTTCGACGGTGTGTGCACACGCATGTCTGCGAATGCCTTGTGACCGCGAAGCATTCCAGCCTGGCTCTGTCCTTGTCCTCCCCCCGACAGCAGCTGTGAGCCGGGGGGGGGCTCTCGCAGGTGCCCCTACGCCCACCCCACCGGAGGACGGGGACCAGGCAGCGGCGTGCACGGGGGGGCTGGGAGGTGCCGTGCCTCGGGTGCAAGCTGGGCTGCTTCCTTGAGACGAAGAGTGAAAAAGAAGACGGGGAAAAAAGGGAGGAAAAAGAAAGGAAGGAGGAAAGAAGAAACCAAAGGAAAGGGGAAGAAAAAAACTCTTGAAAAGAGGTTAAAAATGATGCCCCGGCCCTGCTGGGTCACCCCCCCTTGCAGGGGGCACTGGGGTAGCGGAGCTGGCCCCGGCATCCCAAGTGCTGCCTGGCTTCCTCAGGAGATGCTACCGAGCGGGAGTTCGCGTCCCTGCGAGCCCGAGCCCTTCCCAGTGCCGCTCGTCGGAGCCGGACGCTTCTCCCAGGCGGGGCCGGGCCCAGCCGCGGGCAGGGGGAGCGCAGCGGCTGCGGTGCCGTGGGACCAGCAGCCCCCCAGCAGCCCCACTCCTTAAAACAAAGAAACATCCCACTCGAGCCAAAACCAAAAACCTCCCAGCAAGTGTTCGGAAAGAAAATAAAGGGAGCACGGCTCTTCCGAGCTGCCGGAGGGAGCAGAAGCTGCGTTTGCAGGAGGCCGGGAGGGGATCCAAGTCCCCTCGCTCGGCTCCTCCCGCGGGCGCAGCTCCCAGCCATGCCCACGCCGCTTAACTGGGCACAATGGGTCACTTTTTCGGCAGGTCTCACATCGAGCAGAAAGTATAACCCCTGTCCTGTCGCATTAGCAACACAATTAGTGGCCATATTAGATGCTGCATCAGCAGTTTCCCCTCAATCTTTTCATGTGGTTTGATCTTGAATCAACAGAGTCTATGATTAGAAGGATTCTACTTACTTGTTATTTTTTAAACTTAAAGTTCTCTGTTGTGACCTCAGAGAATATCCTTAATTATGCTCTGGTGCTGTGCCAGTCCTATGATGTATTGGATAAGAATATTTACCACCATCACCACTCCTCCAGTTTTGCTTCGGAGCAAGTTTTGATCAGCCATTCCATGGCTGGGGCATTGGAGATCAATGAACTTTTCATCCTCTTAAGAGGGTTTCTCCAACTGCCGCTCCGCCAGTCACACTTTGACAAGGTGAATATTTACACTATTTTCAAATGCAGGTGCCCTACGTAAAATATTTTCAGGTTCACCAATAAATGAAATTATCAGTAATCTTGATGAGCAAAGGAAACGAGCTTGTTGCCTCGTGACCCGTGGGCAGCAAAGGTGACCCAGTGCCCTCGTGGGTGCCTGGTCCAGCGCTGGGAGAGCTGGGGGGGTTCAGCCAGGAGAAGAGAAGGCTCCGGGGAGACCTTATAGAGGGTCCTGGGGACCATCCCAGCAGGAGCGTGTCCCCAACAGCAGCTTGGCGAGAGCCACAGCACTAGTAATGCCTTGGAGCGCTGCGGGACGACGGGGAGTCGTCTGCTGTAAAACCCCGGGGTTTCTGCCTTACGTAGCGAAATTGCCTGTGCCTGGAGCACAACGAGAGTCGGGCTGAAGCAGGGAACGGCCAAGGAGAGACCAGCACGTTGTGGACTGTCCCAGAGGCAAATACGAAGTCAAGAGCGCTCAAGCTGGGAAATCTTAAATGACAGGATTGTAAAAATGGCATTTAATGGCAGCTTTTCCAAACCATTCTGAAATGCCATCGTTTTATTGGGGAAGCGTGAACAAAACAAAAATCACAAAGTTCAATCTCATGCTGGGTTTCATCCAATTTTCCTGGAAGATGAAGGCAGAGGGAAGCAAGCACTGCGGAACGAGATGGCACGTGAGAGGGGCGCTGCCGGCGCCACCCCGACCCCAGCTCCGGTTTTGTACCACTTGTTTCACAGATGCTTTTGACATACATAATTTTGTAGAGGTGACAGGCTAAATGGGAATTTGGGTGGAATGGGAGGACATCTAGGAAGTGCAGAACTCTGCCACGAAGCGTACTGGAGACTGCGGGGCAGTTCCGCAGCCATAAAGCAGATATTTTATTTTAACACCCGATCTATCTCCTTAAAGTGTCTTTTCATACTTATTACACAAATGAATGTCGTGCTCACAAACCCCGCTCTTGTATTGCCTCTGACCCCAATCTACAGCCACCTCTCTTGGAAAGTCCCAGAGTGAAATTTATGTAAGCCTTTGTTTTAATTGCACACAATCCAAAGAAATCGTTCCCTGCTGGAAAGCTGGCATTTTCTATTGCTATTAAATGGGATTTTATTATAGCACGAATCTCACACAGCTATTCAATGGGGGTAAAGGCGTGAGCCATGCTAAGGAAAAAAATTCAGCAGTTTGGTTTGAAGATATGTTGCTTTTTAAAAATTCCAGCGGTCACACGACAGGCATTTTATGGCACTGGTTTCTGTGCCGGGGCTGTGACTTTCTGACCACCAAGCGTGGTGCTTCACCACCCCGCCACAGCCAGGGCTATCTTTCAGCATTGCTAATTTCGGAAATACTTTTTCACAAGTTCGGCTAAATTCTGCTTTTGGAAAGTTACTTGTTTGGTAGGGTGCCCTCCTGCTGCCCAAGGGCGTTTAACCCCTTCGGCCGGATTCCCAGCCCCGTCTCCAAAGGGAGGGTTTGGAGGAAGCGAGGGGCAGCGAGGGGCAGCGAGGGGCACGGGCAGCCCCGCCGGAGGGATGTGGACCCGCGCGGTGACTCCGGCTGGGGACGGGGACGGGCTGCCCACCCCCGGTGCCCTGTCAAGGGGAGGGGAGGCCACTCCGGGAGCTGACACCCCGGCTGGCAGGGAGGAAGGCAGGCGAGCGCGCGGGACACGGGGAGTTACGACGTCAACACCCACCGCTCTGGGTCGGGTTGTGTCTCCCTCCATCACTAACTCTTTGGCATCCGGTACCTGCCCTGGCAGCGAGCGTGGACCAACGTGCTGACAAGTAGTGCATGGTTAAGAAACACAGCAACAACGAAGGTAATTTTAAGTCAATTTCGACTTAAATACACTGTGTGGTTTTGCTTAGCTTAATTGTCCTGGCAGCTCTACACCCGTCCACCAGTGTGTGCCCAGGTTTGCTCGGAGGCACAGACCCGCTTCCGATTGGATTAGGAAACTGTGGCCCAGGCTCCCTCCGGAAAATGGACCGTATGAACGCAATGGCAAATCCAGCAAAGTTTGGGAAATGCAAGTAATGATTTTCAATTAAATTGTTAATTTGAACTTAATTATCAGAAATTCTCCCACTCTAGAACTTAATTACGACAGCAATTAGCTTTAGCATAAATCATTTTTGCATCTGAGGTGAATAAATAAAACCACATAAATGAACCGACTCGGTTGTCAGAACTGACCCTTTCCAGGTACACAGCAAAAACTCTACAAAAGCATTTTGGAGCCATTTAATGAAAAAAGCAGAATTTTATTATATGGTTTCTGTCCATTATTCGGCATTGCTGTAAATGGCTCACATTTACTGCAACTTCTGTACAGATGTGTGGCTTTGTATTACCAGAACAGCAAATTTAAATGAAAAAATAAATGTTCAACAATTCCACACAAGCTTTTACAGTCCAACATTTCACTGAGTAGGTGAAAACTACAGACTTGTTACTACAGAATTATTCAGCATGAATAAAAAACTACAACTTTTATTTTTAAACAGGAGTCACTGGTTTAATTTTTTTTTATGCTGTTTAAAATTACTGTGATAAAAATAATGATTTTTTTAATAATGCCATACACCGGTATGATATAGGATTTGTCCCCAGTATATATCTTTTGTTTAATATACAAAATAGAATAATGACACATCGCTCACTCTATGCTGTTATGCAAGTTAGTTCGGAGGTGGGGGATATTTTCATACACACAGCCTTTCATCAGAAAATGAGCGCCTCTCGCTGTTTTAGAGAGGCCCTAATCCTTTCCTGAAAATTTGGTTCCTATGTAACATCGATGGCTCGGCAACACCCGGTTGCAGACTGGACTAAGGATAGAGCGTAACTAGTATATATGATACACACAGTCTTTTAAAAACCTCACTCTAAGGTATGGCCCTGAAGTCCTCACTGGCTGAAGTTCGACTACGGGAAACAGGATTTCGCTGACGTTCATCCAGGCACTTCCTCCTGTTTTCTACCTTTTTCTGTGAAAGTGGCGAGGTCGTTTTTCGGCTTCAATTGGCACCTATTCCCAGCCCCCTCCCTCCCCCCC
>VZSF01009312.1:335617-359835 GCA_013398295.1 Chionis minor
CCTCCCTCCCCCCCTCCCTCCCTCCAGCGAAGCCCCCTGGCCCCTGGGGTGCCGCGGCGGCGGCGGGCGATGCCCACCCGGGCTGTGCGGGACCGGCGGCGGCTCCTCTGCCTCCCGCTCCCCGGCTGCTCCCGGTAAGGCCATTCCCAGCTCCCCGGCTGCTCCCAGTAAGGCCATTCCCAGCGCTTGGCGTGTGCGAGTCCCACCACGCAGCACGCGCGTGTCCTGAGCTGCCGGCGGCGGCCGCCCCTCGCTCGGATACGTGCACTTTGTGATAAGGCACTAAGAGACGAAGTCAGAATTCTCCCTGCTTTATCCAGAGTGCAGATACTACCCACGGCTACAAGGACTACGGATACACAGAACATGGACTCCTCACTGCCTACTAAAGCACTACACAGTTTTCATTGTGAAGTTTAGAACTTAACGGCACGTACAGGACGATTGCTTTCTTCTAACATCACAGTTTCCTTTTTTTTTTATTTTATTTTCTTCGCCTTAAATCCATGGACTACAAATGAATATACAGGCATATAGACAAAAGGGGGGCAGAGACCTCTCTTCTCTACGCTATCGCTTCTCTCGAGGTGGTGATCGTTTGTTCGTGTTCACTACAGCTACTTTTCCGCTGGCAAAACCCCAAAGTTTGGTATCTTTGCGTATACAAATGCGCAAACATTGGCACGTGTGCCCGCCCGCCCCCACCACGCACGCTCGCTCCTTCACACACGCTCAAATCGAGGTATCCGGGGACGCAATTTTTAAAGACATTCTCTACAGAACGAACAGTTTTCCGTTTCACTGAAGAGCCCACCTGACAGCACACAGAACGAAACTCCTATCTGTATCTCAAACGGGTCACGTGAATATTTTCATTGAGTTGGGTTGAAAGTTGTAATTAAAATACTGAACTTTACCTTAACTGTTACAAAATGTGCATATTCTTTACAGATCAAAGAGAAGAGAATGATTACTTTTTTTTTATTAAAGATGATACTTTACTCCAAAGTACTGAATATAGTATCTTTTTTTAATAGGTATAACATTCAAAAAGAGATTTAAGAAAGGATGAAAATTTAGTTTCCTATTTCACTTGGAAACAACCTTTTGCTGAACAATAGAAATGTACTAGTGTATTGTGAACAACCTATGCTCTATATTTACATATTGCTGGTACCTGTATGCGTATTATTGCCCAATTTTTCAAGCTGTTTTTACTGTGGTATGTGAGGCTGTATATGAAATTACCCCCGCGTGTTCAGAGTGGAGGTACGCATGCGCACACACACGTCTTTCCGGCTTACATTTTTTGCAGCGGAGGTCTGATTTAGCAAGGAATCGTGAATGGTAACCAACCATACAGATAGGAGTATTCCACCCGAGCTCCAACGTCCGTTTTTACACAGTGATTTTTGAGAAACACAAAAGCAACCCTGAACCCACCCACAGAACACAGGCTTTCCTTTCTAAACGGAGCACTTCTTTGGATACTAAACACCGAAGCCTTCAGCACTACCTCCAGACGAACCACAACTTGTACAGGTTACCATTCAGCATATTTGTGACCCCTACAAAAAATATAATTACATGTATCATGATAAAGCAATCTGTCATCTAAAAATCATCCTTATTATACACTATACAAGCTATTTTACAATCATTTAATAAATTGCTTTTAAAGCTGCAGTAGCCCTTCCCTTCTTTTCTCAGATCAGCGAATATACCGATTATACATATTTGAAACTATAACTAAATATAAAAATATATTAGGTTTTGTATTTCATCAGATGATCTTTCTCATTTCTATTACACAAATAATCTGGCCACTTGGAGTTAAAATCAAATTTTAGAGTGGCTTCGTAAATATTCAAATTTTGAGATACAGAAAATTGTTAAGGTGCACGTAGAAAAAGGCTACTACAGCTTCTAAACGTTTTAAAATATAGTTATCAATGGCAACAAGGAGAAATTCACAGGACCTATGGTAATTTTATGGCACACCAGTAATTCGGTATGAAGGGATGCAGCCTTACAAAGACAGAAAGTTTGACATACGACTCTAAGACCACGAAATCGGTAGCGGAGCTTTGCTGCTGTCCAGGAAAGGGGATGAACCAGTCGGTGACAGGCGGAGACGTGAAAAGGGGTCTCTCACCGCGCCAGTTCGGAGTCCGTCTGTCCGGAGCCGCGGCCGGCCAGCGCAGCTGCTCTGCTCTACTGCCTGCATGACGGTAAACATCTCACTGAAGAAAAGATTTCTAGAATCGATACGAGGAAACAGAACGAACCCAAACCACTGGGCATAATTACATGCCTGCCTCTTAAGTCAATGGTATTTTTCCATATATACTTGTATGACGATAGATTTAAGTGTATAGAAAATGTGAGTTTCTCCACACAGAAGTAAACTTTTCTTAAGCTATGCATATTTTCCTGAAAATTTCCTGATGGGCAGTCAGGACTGATCTTCTTGGCATCAATGCAGCCCATGACTCTCATAGTTATGGCTGTTGCATTATATGCAAAAATCAGGCTTGTTTTTTTCAATATATAAAATAACCTGCTCATTTACATCCAGTTAGGACTGGGTTAATTTTCTATGAATCTGCATATCCGACACTTTTGCACGTATACCAAAAGTATTTGTTTCATTCGCATCTATTTAAATTAGATTTGAGAGTGTTCTCCCACCCACCCTGGCCCTTAAAAAATGCCAAATTTTTATGGTCATTTTGACAGTTGAAAGCTATTAGGTTAGAAAAGCCCAACCCATTTTCACATGAATATACTCAAGGATTAATGTCTAGAGGTCATTTAGGAAAGCTACGAGCTGCCCCACCTTAAAAAACCAGCTGTACAATAGGCATCTTGAAGTATTACAAAAAAATTATGTAAGAAAAAATGAACAAGCCTAGTTCACGGTATATAAAGTTAAAGGAAATTGCTAAAACCAGACAGTAATAGCTATAAAAGGCACAACTTCCCTTTTCTGATATACACTTGTAAACTTTCTTCAGGTTACATGCATAAACCAAAATGCTACCTTAACTTTTAAAAAAAAAATCCAAAACACTGTACTAAAAAAAAAAAAAAAGCCTAGAAAATTGTCTCCAGCCAACTGCAGAAATTAATTAGCAGAATGTTCGTAACACGGCCTCAGATCTTGTCACCGGTGGTTTTGATGCATCCATGGATGTTGCACGAGGGGAGAGATATAATTTCTGACAAATAAGATTTATTTTCCTTTCCTTTCTCCCCAATTATTTACCAAATGTGAGAAATCCGCTGCTTCTATAGCCTAAATCTTGGCCCTCTGTAAACCACATGTAGTGCATAATTACAAAAGAAACATCGCTGCAAGGACAAAATTAACAAGTTCTGTAGATTTTTTCTTTACAAAAAAAAAAAAAGCTATCATTTGACGTTTTCTTAAGGCAACCCTTTTGTATTAAGGCAGTCACTTTTGATGAAATAAGAGCTTCTTGATATTTCCATTTGAATATTTTGGTATCTGATTGCTGATGATTTCTGCCAACATTTCTGGGAACTCGATACTCATGGATTTATCCAAAAAAGTCTGGAAGCAAAAGCTCAGAAGATTTTCAACCACCTACAAGTGACAAAGCACAGAATTACTTTCACACAAACACAAACAGAAGAACTATTAACCTGCATCCTTCCTTCTTCCTAACTTCTTCCAGCGGAGGCCAGACACCCATCATTATCCTCATTTTAATTAGTAAGTCTTGTAACTGGCTTCCTGATACAAAACAAGTGAAGAGACCGCGCAAGGTCTTTACAAACACGGAAGCGATTACGTATCAATTCCCACTCTAGCATACAGCAAAGATGTGCATCAGCTTAGTAAGACCTTTCCAGGTGACTGGCACACTACCAAGAAAAATAATACATTTTGAGGTCTCAGAGTTTCCCTTGCCTCATCCAGCTTAAACACTACTTCCACGGCTTTGTGCTACACGCACAATTTAGAGCACATACCGCAAAAGGAGACAGCCTGAATTCTGAAATTCCTTGCAAAACGAGACCATTACTAATACTAAAAATAGGACTGATGCATTATTTTCACACCATTTAACAGAATTCCTTGGGTTCTTGAATAGTTTGTCATTAATTGCTGTGGAGTCCACTGCAAAAGTAGTCTGAAAGCACCACCTTGACCTCTTCCCATTAGCCTCTAGTTCGAGAGCAGGGGAGCACGACCGCCTCCTCCCCCCGACCCTCCCCGATATTTAGCACTTTAGATAGAAAAAGGATAGCGGAGATTGCTGTCATATCCCCAAACTTATTTATCTGGAACGCCTACAGCATCTGTTTCAGAACTTACATCATGCATAGAGTCCAACAGTTTAGTCAGTTGATAAAATCGCTGCCAGTTCTGGCTTGAGTTCCCTTCTCTCTTCACTATGGCCTTTCCCAGCTCCTTAATGTACGTCATACGGATTTCTTCAAACAAGGACTGACTCTTCAGGCCTTCCTTAGGAACTGTAACATTGATACGAACCTTTAAGACATTATACATCTATGAACTGTGTCATTATTTAAGTTCTCTTACATTAGTTACACAAAAACAACCACAAGAAAAAGGACTTGAAGTTAATGAAATGACAGCTGAGAGACAAGGAAAGAGAGCAGAAACCAACACGGGCGACTCATTGAACAAATAGCATCGGACTGCTGGCCAAAGAAAAAAATAATAGTAAAAATCCCAAAGGTAAACCAAAAAGAAACAGAGGGAAGGGAACCAGACCATGGAGGCAACACCCCTAAGCCCTGGAAGCGCCTTGATGAAGGCTCCACCAGGGCTGGAGCGCCTGTGTTCTCAGTGTCTGGGGAAACGTGACATTGGAAAGATTCCACAAAAATTCAGTGTGCTAAGGGAAGACCAAGGATAGGATCACAGGATGGCTTGGCTCGGAAGGGACCTTGAAAGATCATCTAGTTCCAACCCTCCTGATGCGGCTCAAGTAACATGTCCAGGCAAGGCAGTAAGAGAGAGACTGGCCAACAAACTGACTGCCCAACTGGGAGGACTCGGGTCTCAGCAGAGATTCTGGGAACAGGGACGGGACATCGAGATCGCACTGGCCAGACAAGGAGCCGTGGGCTGGAAACCCAAGGCATGGGGACTGAGGCCTGTATTCACTGGGACTCAAATCCACGTTCAGTCCCGGCGCCTCCATTCTCCTACCAGGATGGTCCTTCTAGAGGCCAAGAACCAGTAAATAAATCAGGACAAATCAAGCATACGGACACCAGCGGTCCTCAAGATGTTTGATTTGAAGCCTTTGATTACCTTGGTGAAGTGAATGGAAAGAGCTGAAGAGAGAGAAAAGAGAGAGCTGAGACAAAGCCGACTGGAAGCAAGAGAGGAGGAAAGAGGCCACTAAAGCACGCTGCCTTCCTTCAAACCCAACCCTCCCTGCGCCACCAGCATCTGTGAGATGTCACAGGGAAGGCTCTTATCTGCCTTGTCGACACAAGAGATGACAACATGTCAACTGTTGCTTGAATAATTTAAATAGAAAAGGTCTGTGAGCTACGTCTATGTGTGAGTTACGTGTCTAGACTGTGTGGGATTCCTGCTTCTCCTTCTAGTCTTCCTCTTCGAAAACTCACACACAAACACAATAAACATAAATTGAAATTGTGAACTCATGGATTAAAAAGCTATACAAATTTCAGCTATTCAATTTTCAGAAGTTCCACAATGTACCACTTAAACAATGTATGTACTCAACAAGAAATGTGAAAATATATTGTCTTTCACTGTAGCTATAACAAAGAGGCTTCTGCTGGTTAACGCCAGTGCTTGCCGTACTTCGCTCGTGAATGGGCTTAATTCTACGAGCGCAGCCTCTTCCTCATTTCTGCCATGGAAATTCCTTTAAGGACATTTCCAATTCCTGTAAGGAAAGTTGGCCTACACCACATCCAAAACACTTGAGGAATTTTCAGGAGAGGTTTCAAAAACTGCTTTAAATCTGCAGTTTTGGGGAAGTTTCAAGTTCCTACGAAGCCCGCAGCAGCGTGGAGCTGAAGCTTCCTCTGAAAAGAGCCCTTGTCCCCGCAGTGGGCCTGGCGGGGGAGGCTGTGCTGGCCCTGGCCAGGCTGCCCGGGAGGATCCGGGATGCAGGAGCCGGGATGCAGCGCGGAGCTGACACCACTCCTGCCCACACTCACCCCCCGGGGCTGCGCAGCCCCGGCTTACCAGATCCCCCTGCTTTCATTCTGGAAACAGCCCAAAGCTACCAAGTTCTCATCTGGTCGTAAGAATTAACGCTATTATTCACCGGAAATATTAAAGATAAGGAATGTTTGAACCCTCAGTGTAATGAACTGTTGAAACTTTTAAAAATATTTACTTTTCATGACGTAGAAGTACTATGCTGAAGAACCTTTACTTGCGTTGTTGCTCTTACTGATGCTGGTAAAGCACACTGGCGTACCTGTCACTGCACTAAACCAAAAATAACCTGTCAAGCAGAAGCAGCAAAGGCTCCAGGAAAAACACAGGCGCTGCCCGAGATGCAGCTGGAGTCCTGTGGGAGGGGGTGTCTCCAGGAGGGACAGGCGCACGGCGAGTGCTGCAAGGCAAGGTGCCCGGCTCATGCCTACTCGCAGCGCACACACACACACACGTCTCATATTAAGTGTATTTTTGTGTATTCTAAAAGGACTATTTTGACACTGTGTTTTGATCACCCATGCAGTACAGATGACAGAATTTTACTAGGCTGTGACTTTTTTTAACTACAGCATATCCTGTTGAGACAGAAACCATCAGGTAGTGTATTATACAAATCTATCTTACCATATCTATCATAAATCCACCACATAGTCCTCAGATGTAAATGCAAAAAAGCTGTATTTGTATTTAACAATTTTTAAATAACTTCTGGGGGAGTTTGGTAACTTTTTTTGAGGGAAACCGATTCACTGGATCAGAACTTCCTCAGAGGTGGTAGAGTTTTATGGGATTTTTTTGGTTGGTTGGGTTTCAGGTACTTTATGGGCATGAAGTTACAGCTTTGCCCATTTCTTTGGGTCCTGAACTGCTCAGCCAGTTTCTGATATATACATTTTTGATGAATTTTAAATTGCCATTCTGAGTTAGGCCTCTGTTGGAGTTGGGAAGTTCTGAACACAATCCGTAATATCATAGCACGAATGTCTTCTATCTGCTAAAAGCAGAACATCCTTCACAAGCCTTTATAGTCAGGTGCCAAGAAGCACATTTTGACTTGTATTTGCTACCAGATGCCCAACACAATTTTAAAACTATGCATGCACGCTCGTAATACTGGCAAATTAAACTTACATTGTTGACATAGGTATTTAACTGTTCACCTACTTGTAGAGAGGAGAAGCAACGTTTTCATGCAGAGATACTCTTCATAGGAGACTTGAAGCCGTGACAGCTCTCGAGCAACCATAAGCATATGTTTGCATTGTTCATACATACACGGTAGATTCATTCTCTGCCTGAGAAATAGGAGCATAAAAGTTAGTTACATGTCTAGACATCTAAAAGTTCTAAACCTAAGTTTTTCCACGCTTCATTCAAGAGCAGCTGGGGTTGCAGAGGCAGATGATAGATCACAGAATCACAGAAAGTTAAGGGTTGTCAGGCACCTCTGGAGATCATCTGGTCCAACCCCCTGCCAGAGCAGGTCCACCTACAGCAGGGGGCACAGGATGGCGTCCAGGCGGGTTGGGAATGTCTCCAGAGTGGGAGACTCCACCACCTCTCTGGGCAGCCTCTGCCAGGGCTCTGCCACCCTCCAAGGAAGGAAGTTCCTCCTCATGTTGAGATGGAACTTCCTATATTCGATTTTATACCCATTGCCCCTTGTCCTGTCACTGGGCACCACTGACAAAAGCCTAGTCCCCTCCTCCTGGCCCCCTCCCTGTAAGGATTTGTAAACATTGATGAGATCCCCCCTCAGCCTGCTCTTCTCCAGACTAAAAAGACCCAGCTCCCTCAGCCTTTCCTCATAAGAAATATGCTCCAGCCCCTCATCATCTTCGTGGCCCTTCGCTGCACCCTCTCCAGCAGTGCCCTGTCCATCTTAAACTGGGGAGCCCAGCACTGGACACAGGACTGGAGTTGTGGTCTCCCCAGGGCAGAGCAGAGGGGGAGGATGACCCCCCTCCACCTGCTGGCCACGCTCCTCTTGATGCCATTGGCCTTCTTGGCCACAAGGGCACATTGCTGGCCCATGGGCATCCTGTTGGCCACCAGGACTCCCAGGTCCCTCTCTGCAGAGCTGCTTCCCAGCAGCTGTGTGATCGATTTCACAGCAAAATTATGTTCGTGTTTCCTCAAGTGAAGCCATTCAGGGCAACTGCCTTGGCCACCACATACAAACACCAGCCTAGAGCTGCAGCGCGAGGGGAGCACGACGCCCGCAAGCCCCGCGTTACGAAGGAAGCCTGGCTCCACCAGGGACCCACCAGGCAGCTCTGCTACCTACAGCCCCCCCCGCCCCAGCTCAGCACACACTTCACACACACCCCACGCTCGGTCACTGTGGGGCAACGTTCTCAAAGTCTGGCAGTCCCAAAGTAGTCGGTCTGTATAAAGAAACACGATGGTATACTATACCAGAGATGAGATGTCTCTAATTCCTTCAAGACTTTTGAGAAGTCCACCAAAACTGAATACATTATTTGCTCACTAGTGACAGCATCAACTTACCCTAACTCTTTAATTTCCAAAGTGACTTTATGCTTCTTGTATCCTTTTACGTTCTTAAAGTAACAGCTAGTATTGCAATTAAATTCCATTACCTTTGTACTGTAATGATAAGGTTTCTAAACATAAATGGAGACATGTCAACAACCAAAGGAAAATATGGGAAAGCACTTGGAATCAGAATAACAAACATTATATATTTATATTTTCTTTTCCCTTCATTTTTTCTATTTTAATGAAACCCTGCGTCAAGACAGGAACTCCTCCTTCTACGTAGCACCTCACCTGACACAACAATCCTCTTTACACGTGCTTTCATAGCTGGTTACTGTGAATCCTGCAGGATTACAGTTTTTGGGTGGGAAATGAACAAGAAGAACAGATTAATTCTGAAGACTGTAGGAGAGAGTTATGCTTTTCCACGTAAACTTTTGCAGAGAAAAAGACAGGCAAACCAGTACATTTCAAATGCAATGACTACACAACCTCTACAGTGATGCTAGCAATGTATTTTGTGTTAATGACGTGTCACCTTTTCCAAGGCATCACCTATTCAATATTAGAATCTAAACAAAGAGACAGACAAAATTGAATCCCAGTATAAGTTAAAAGTAAGATTTGGTTATGAAACTACAGCAATTCCTCCAAAGCTGCTATCGTTTTTCAGTTCTCCCTGCCTTAGCCCTCACAAGCCTCACGTACCCTCACAAGCATCCTACAAAACCCTAAATGAAAACAAGGAGAAACAGGCGCCTTTCTCAAGGGGCAAAAACCTAAGAAGAACAGGAATTCAGATGGGATTTGAAAGACAGGAACACTGGCTGTTGAAGCTGTATTAAAAGCAAATGAAGTGGAAGCCTCAACGCCATCGTTTCCAAACGCAGGCCATCGGACAATTCCTTCCTCGCGTAACAGGACCACACGCGGCACGGCCTTAACGCTCCCTGCAGCCATCCGCACGCATGCGCAGACGCCAACCTCGGAATGCTGCGCGACGTTACGCTGCAACAATCCAGGAGAAACAGCGGGAACACGGCGTGCGCAGGAGGGGAGCCGCGTGAAATAGGAGCAAGCGTAAGACGTTCAGGCATAGGATGTTTCTCAGGGCACTTGGCACAAAGCCACTATTTGGCCATTTGGCAAATTTTCTCCTAAGCCCTCTGGGTTGTATCAAAGGGCATCTCACATACTTCAAATTGAGTAATTTAAACACATTCTATGACAGGGCTCAGCAGTTTTCCTCATGTAAAACTATTACCATTTCTGGGCAGAAGGTTAAAACAAACATTATGAAATGGGTCAGCCTGTCATTTATTTCTATCTGCTGTAAACGCAATCATCACCGCAAGTCTGAGAATCCATATGAAGACATGTGGATTTTTGGTAAGAGCAAGGCTACGCAAACTGCAGTTCTCAAAAAAGGAGAGTCAAACATGGCCCCCCCCTCCCCCCGAGAAGCCGGTGCGCACGGAGGAGCTCTGCACTCTGCCCTGCAGGGCAGCGGGTCCAGGCTGTGTCAGAACAACAGGGAAGCGGATTCACTGGACAGTCCTTACTGCTGGCGAAGGGTCTGGGAAGAGGTCCCAGACACTCCCCCCGCAGATCTCCTGGCTGGAGCGCACCGGATGATCTCAGCGCGGGGGGAGGCTGCCCGAGGATCCGGGTTGAGTCACAGACCAAAGACCCAGCGACGAGCTGGGCTTTGGGGCTCCTTCCTCACTCCCCGCTCGGCTTCAGCGGCTCCCCTCCCTGTGGAGGGCATCTAGCAACTCCAGGAATCAATTCACCCACACATAAACCAGCTACAATACCTAAGCTAGGTACTATGGTTAGTGAATTAAAACAGATTATTACACTCAGCGATGACATCGCGCATGACTTCCTCTAACAGGAGCTATCTGCAGGACCATCCCGACATTGCGGAGCTGCAGGAGAGCCCTGGTGCTCACCAGGGCTGGTGCCGCAGGGAAGCCCAACGCTCTGGCAGAGCCAGCGCCGAGGGAGCAGGGAGCCAGCGCCGAGGGAGCAGGGAGCCCCCGGGGACAGGGGGGCACCGCAGCACTCAGTGCTGCTGCGGGTGTTGCCAGTCATATACACCGGGACGCAGCGGACGAACCGCGCTTTGTCACTTTCGACGTGATCCTGCTTTAGTGACTGTAAATCCAGACTGATTCGAATCACCTCCTTGTTCTCCAAGTATCTAATGTTCCTCTGCTTTCGTAACCAGCTGCCTCAGAAAAGAACAGACGAGTCGGGCCGTAGCCCCAGGTTTCAGCTCGGCGCAAGCCCATGTAACGTACAGGGGATGTACATACGCCTCCCGTGTGGGACGCATGTTGATGATAAAAGCATGTGATGGTTTTCAACACTGCTGTGAGTCATTCTGTTCAGCTAAGTCTATAAAAGAATAAAAATCAGTAAACAAGACGCTGGTATTCTGAAAAACAGATGATACCGACTCCACAGAATTAGTTACAAAAGAATATTCGGAAAAAATTCTGGGAATAAGAGAACTGATAAAACATTGCTTATAAAACTGTAATCACTTCTTATTTTCTTTCTATTCAAATAACACCGATGCAGATATTCCTCATGACATACAACATTATAAGGACAAACGAGACCAAGGAGCTGACCTCAAACCTAAGGAGACCAAAGAGCTAAGACCACAAACATGCAACCGGAGTCAAAATCCTAAGACCCAGGACTTCCAAGAAGTTCTTTGTCAAGCTAGGCAGCAATTAAATGGCATTTGCTACTTGCTGAGCACAAGTGGGCATTAGTTACTGCTGCTCACTCTAATTTCACGTACGCTGTGACGCAACCAGAGCTGAAGCCGATACAGCAACAGCGCCAGTTCCAATGAATGCATGTGCTGAATCACAAACTGTGGAAACAGTTATACAATACTACAAAATCACAGGTTTATACCATCTCCAAACACTAAATGATTGTCTAAAGCCTAAGATTGATGAAGCTGCCAAACTTTTCAGCAACTTTGAGTTTTGTGTGTGTATATATAAAAGACATATATTATAAATAAAATTGCCACCTGGTATAGACATACCTCCATAAAAAAATATTTTTCTTTTTTTTGAAATGTAAAATGACGATCTTACTGAACAGCCACACACTGATCCATTGAAGTACATTATTTCTATTCAGAAATGAACTATAGAAATGTAAATCTTAACTATTTTCCAAAGCCTTAGGATAACTGAAAATACATCGTTGCCCGTCCCTTGATGGAGAGCTGGATCAGCCTCCCCACTCCACCTCCGGAGCTGCCCTGCAGTTTGTCCCTGTGCAGGGCATCAGCCGGGGCAGGGCCCGGCGGTTCTGCGCACCGGGGAGGACGGTGTGTCCGTGCGACGCAGCGGCACAAGCGGAAAGGGGAAGGGGCAGCAACTGCCAGCCAACAGATTATCGGCCGTAAGGGAGCACTGAACGTTCCCCTTTCCCTGCCCAGCTTGGCCAGCGCCCGCTCTTCAGGGCTGAGCCCTCGATGCTCTTCCCTCCCCAAAGGCTCCGGCGGGATCTGGCTGAGGGACCACCGTGAATTCTGCTGCCTACTCGGACGGCCCCAGCTCCGGCTCCCGCCAGCTCGCTCCTCGCAGGGAGAGGGGCTTGCATTTCGAGATCGGGATAGCCTGGAATAGCCGGGGCATCAGAAAAGCTGGAGGCAGGAAGCACAAAGTGATTTGTATTCCTGCAGAGGTGATAGCTGGACCTTCTGAAACTCCTTGCTCCTCTTTGGGTTTTGCCGACAAACAAATTAAAAGCTTCACTGTGCAGATGCAGCGTAAGCACGTGAAGCGACAGCAATGCCATGGATGTGCACGGTGAGCCTTTTCCCACTCAGCGAATGCTGCGGGAACTAATTTATTTTCATACCGCAGCAACCCTACCCAACCCCTATCAGACGTATTAACTTAGGATATCCAGTATGTGATAAACATCACTCAAATATACTGGATGATTTTCTTTTGGTTTTACTCCCCCCCCAATAAATGATAGGAGTACAGACATAAGAATGGAATATTCAATAAATATTTAATTTTTAGGAGAAGACTGGTCAAATGACTTGGCTGCCAGCTTAAGACTTAAAAAGAACAGAGTTTAATTCTCTTTCCCACCACAGGCTGCATCGATGATACTCGGAAACATCAATTAGGGAGGAATCTACAATGGTACTAATGAACAGTGGTATTCAGCACTACCATAGCTGAAGCTACCTGAGCACTAAGCAAAACAAACCCACTGATTTCTGGGCAGCTTTTTGTGCATTCGTGGTAAGGCATTTCTAAATGCTAAGGACCTGCTAGCTGAAAATGCAGCACGAACGGGTCCGACAGGCTCTTTACGTGCAGCCCAGTCGCACACAGCCGCCCGGGAAGCGCTGCCACGGCCAGCGGATCTTCCTGCTCCATGTAAGTAAGTAGTTCCCACACAGGAATAACACTGGGCAGGGCCGGTGCAAGGATAAATGCATGGAAGACTGATGTTGCTCAGATGCTCAAGCAGATACACGAAACAAAATAAAGTTTTATTATCCCTGTAAAGAATTCAATCTTAAAAAATATTCCGCAGTTATGTCCATTTAAACGACCAAAGCTTGGCGAACCCTTCAAAGATAGTTTCTCTTCCTGAAGCTGAAGACACTGAATTGTACCAAATACAAGGACAAGTCTTGAAAGCTCAGAAACTGAATAAAATAAATGGTTACTAGAAACCCATGTAAAACCCAAAGAAGATTAAAATGGAAGTAATAGCGGTTATCTGTGCAATACAGCTAACGGAGCAGGCGGCACGGTATCCTGTTGTTATGTACTCTTCCCCTGTCCCCAGTAACATCAGCTACGCACCCTTCGCTCTCAGCAGCAGATATGAAGTATTGCTGACTCCTCCGCAACCACTACGCAGTAACTTATCCTGCATCCCCATTCCTGAATATCCACCGGTGTTACGCTGCTGCAAGCTACCGCTAACAGTGGCACAAAGAAAGTGGTCTCAGACCAACTCTAGTTTATTGCTGTAGTGAAGATACAAAGGAATAGAAAGAAATAACGTGATTGTAAGATGCTCGTCTGTTCCATTTCTTGATTTATATTGTACATAATAACACTTGTGCTTTCCTCAGGATCCTCCTGAGGGTCAACTGTTTATAAGTAAAATTAATGGAATTTCTGAGGTCCAAAGCAGGCTGAATATATTTTAAAAATCATACTGAGATTTGAATATGTGTAATTCCATGTACATAGTGAGATGTTTATCTCTTACAGCATAATGGGATACACAATTTTATTTGATGCATAAACTCAAATGACACAACCGAATTGAAACCCCATCCACGTGAATATCTGCCAGTATTTTGTGAGGCTGAAACGACACAGGTCTGCATGGGGGGCTCATGTGAGGCTTGGAAGTTTCTGCCAACTCCTCAACTTGTTTATACTTCTATTTAAGCAAAACAAGTACAACCAAGCTAAAGGCTGTGGCCTGAAGAGACGCACGACCTCCTAGAACTACTGTATTCCAGTGCAGTATGTATCCAATTTTGTTCTAGTCCTCCACTGAAATGATGCTTTGAAATTGCAATTAATAGATAGGCAGCCAGAACAAATTGTTAATTACAAATGAAAAATGTTCATATAAAGAACAGACCTGTAGAAATGTCATGGCATATCTCAAAAATGAAAAGTTTGAACAACTTATGCCTCGTTATCCACATGCAGAAATTTGAAACTACTGAACACGAAGCCAAAAATTTGATGCAGACAGCTTCAGTTAACTGTAAAAATGACCCTGATCCTAGACTATCAAAATGCAGGGGCTGATTCTGTTACACACACGAACACCTACAGGCGACTGTACTGGAATCAAGCTTTAAGATTCATGACAAAAAGTCACTTTTTTTTCTATTATTCCAGAGAATTCACTGTAATATTACAAAATATTACAATTGTTTTTAGAATTATCAAATGATAGTGGTGTTTTGACTTTTAGAGGATGCTTATTCCTCTACCTTGGACCTGTTTCCAGATTAAGCAAGAGTTTTGGGGGGTGTGGGTGAGAGGTGGGAAGGAGTTGTTTGGGTGAGAGATGCCCAAGACGCGTATCAGCAAGCGGCACTGGATACAGCCCAGGGTGGATTTTCGGGGATATTACATACTGCAGAGCTGCCTTTTTGCCAGCCTCAGCAGTGCCTCCCCGGCGGCACGGCCCGCCTGCCTTTCCCTGCCGCCCTTCCCGAGCTTCTTACAACTCCTGCAGCGGTTTTATGGATTATTCAGTGTTTGCCGTGTTTAACTCCGAAGTGCCTGTATTTTATTGATGACCGGTACATAAAAAATTACGACCAGCGAGAGTTTTACGGGGAACCTGTAGTACATTGGAGAAGGAATCGCAGTTCTCTGTCTATGTATTTTGTTGAACACAACTGTCATTTTGATAAACATTTTATGTACCAAAAGTGTAACTAGAATGAATTTGAGAATTAATATTTAGTATAATAGGATTACCCTTGCAGGTTTTTTTTAAGAGTACTGACACATAATGAGCTGTAAAGCTCTGTGGTCTTGACCCACTGATAAAACAGCAGGAGACCTCTGACTTAAAGCAAATTAGATGTTATTACGCTTATTAGTGACAACATCAATTATTTCAATTCCACCACATGGAGACTATTTTACTCCAGAGACATATTCTAAGAGCTAATAAACATAAGCAGACAGATGGGTGCTCACCCATCATCTGCTCCTCACCTTTTTTTGAAAGATTATTACTATAAAGAAATGATTACAGTTTATAAAAGCCTGGACAAATATTTACACTGAAAACAATAAAGGGAATAAATAAACATGAAAGAATTAGCCTGAAATCTAAATGACTAATGTCATAGAAAATGTAACAATTAATCTATTTATTTTAAACAGAGAAAAGACTGGGGAGATCTGATACTGAAGTGCAATAGGAACAAAAAAAAAAAGACTACTGTCTCAAAGGATGCCAAAGGAATGGATGCCTCCATTTTAAAGACAGGAAAACGAGGATATGAATAAAACCTTGTCACTTGCATCACCTTTGAAATTATTGTCAGTGAAATTGTGATGCTAAAAATGTTTTGTGATTGTATGTGTCAAAGGCCCTGTGTAATTGTATATATTAGCCCTAGTCCCCACAAATGGACTACGCCATTTCACAAAAAAAGAAATAGCAAATCCACAGTGATCACGTCATATTAATTGCAATCTGTAGATGGGTAAACTCAGTTTTGAATGGCTCTGGCCAGCCATCTCAGAGATTTACATCTACAGAATGTTTTCAGCAACTAATTCAGAACACAGACAAACGCCTCGACAGGCTCTATAAATACGACTGTCATCTCTGGAACTGCAAGACAAAGACCACTTGAAAAGTTTGTTACAGACTACGCAGACACTCGGCCACTTGCTTGAAGAAGTGTTTTTTTAAAACATGAGCCGAAGGACACAATCGCTGAAACGGCTTCGAACTAAAGGGCAGGAGGGTGTGAGAGTCCGTCGGGACCGACTCCCAGCACATCCCTGCAGCAACCAGAGCGGTTGCTCTCCCAGCTGGAGGCAGGAAGGCAAACCCTACCCTGATCTGCCACCGCACCTTTCAAACAGCGTCTGGGAAGTAACGTAACTGTGACTGTTTCTGCACAACACGTTTATCCCCACCACGTTCTGCTCAATCACCTCAGCAATCCCGAAGGCCCCCCCGCACCCCTCTACAACACACAATTACTGCCTGACACGAGACTGCGAAATACAAAGAAAATGACACGCGGTGCAAGAAAAGACATGGCCAAACATTCTAGCAAATGCAATTTGTCTCAAAAATTGATAACAAAGCTCAACAACAACAAAAAATCAAGCAAGTTTTTCCATTTGTAACCTTATCTTTTTAGCCGGATTTTAATCAGGCTCAGGTATCAATATTTAACTGATCCAGAGCTCAGTGAAAATGAGTTCTGGATCACCAGATCCAGAGACCACCACAGTGTTACTTTTATATAATAAACATACAGAAGATTATGCAATTTGCCAAACTTTTCTACCATCCCAGATTATTTTTAGCTTCAATAGTGTTGGCATCGATAAAATGAATGATTATCATGAATGGTATGGGAACAGTTACAATATGGAACATTTTGGTACAAACACCTCCCACAAAAATTTCTTGATATAAATACACTCAATATCTAAAATACCTTTCTTCCGTCTGACTTATGACAGACTGATTTGTGATCTCTGCAAGAACTTGCTGCCCAGCGACGCACCTCTCGAGCGCAGAACCCAGAAACACTGCGCAGGGCCTGGCATCACCCTGAGAAACCCGGGAAACGACTCGCGTCTTACTTACTCGTTAATAATCAGATCTGGGGCGAAGCACAGGAGATTCCCGTTTGATTGTTTGTACGATCGCCATCCTAAAGCGAAAGCCATTAGGAACATCCATGAGTACTGCAGAAGGGTCATTTGGTCATCCAGATGTAAATTTCGGAAACCTGGAAAAATAAAAAGTTGAGGAGTTGACCTCAAAAGAAGGAAAAAACCTCCCATCACTTGGAAAAGGACCACGGTTACCATCAGTACAACTTCTGTATCATCAATGTGGATCACCACTTTTAAAAGGGTGTTTAATAACAATGTCTCTAACTGTGGTGACTTTACCTGAAACAACAACAACATTTCTTGCCCTATTACAATCATCTGATTCAGACAAGTATTTTAGATCAGTCTTCTGGTGGAAGAAAAAAAATAAATTAGAACAATAAGAGGTTTCTTATGAGTAAATTCTTGCTGGACAACAAAAATGCACTTTCAAAGGGATGCAAAATTTCAGCGCCATTTTCCAGCTACAGAAGTGACATTCAAATACTTGGTATATCATTAAGGACTCCTTTGCCTATTCAAAAATTTTGCCTATGTAGAATTAAGGGTTCATAACCATAGGATTCCAGTTACATCTTCTGGACACTACGTAACTACATACAAGACTTGAAAGGCTTGGAGAGAAAGCTCCAGTATAACTCGTCCTTGAGCTGGTTTGGATGGGTAACTCTCAGCTATACAAAACATACAGAACGCAGAAAAACAGGCAGGAGGGGGCAATAGAAAGAGTAACTGCTGAACGCTGCACTACACGCGGTGCTCACACACACACACACGTCAAAGTTCTCAGCACCCCACCTACAAAAGCCCACGCAGACCGAAGGCGCCGGCTCTGACACCCATTGGTGTCAGTTACTTTCTGGACGGACGGGTACCGGACAGGTACCAGATGAGTAACTCGACAGCTACTACAGGTAGTAAAAGGGGATATTAATATTAAGGTAATATTTAAAAAAAATCGGACTATATACGTATGCTTATCTGGAACTGATGGTCAGTTAGCTTATAAAAGACAACAATTATATTTAGTATACACTGTAATTCATTGAGCTATCTTCCAAAAATAACAGTATTTTTTACTTTTTGTGAGCGCGGTTCACTAGACAATAAATGGTTTAATGTCAAATTTTGTTCTTATTCAACAACAATTGTAGAGCGAACTTACAAAATATGTATCGCATTAGTTACCATCATTAACTGGTTCTAGTCTTATAAGAATACGTAGCACAAACAGAGCCAGTTAAACAATGAGGAAATGTGTAAAATCTGAAAATTGGTCTCAAAATACAGTCTTAAAATGTAGGCAGCTGCTAATTTGCAACGCTAGTTCCTATTAGCTCCTGCCTACATTTAACAAGAAAATATTGCACCGTATTGAATCATTATTGAAGTCTGAGTTCAAGTTGATTTTATTTAATTTTATTAAGCATCTGACATATAAAGAGCTGGTAACAGTGCTGCTTCCTGAAGGTGCAAATAGACGGCATTTAGTAGATTAACAGATAACAAAACTCGGTAGGTCTAACAACTTCAAAAAAGTTTCTGGCTTTGAAAACAGCTGTAACTACAGTTACTACTTCAAAAATACAAGCAACAAGTTTCAAAGTTGTTTCAAACTTACTGGGTCAAATCTTGAAACCTTTGCTCAAACCCTCCTCAGGAAAAGGTTATTTTGAAATCCCCACTAAAGGGTTTGGCAGCCCAAGCTGGCTGACTGTTGGCATGCCTGATGGTGTACCACCAGTGGACACAAACTAAACACTCGTGAAGAAACACCTTAGCAACCAAAAAAAAAAAAAAAGATAAAAACCTGATAAAAATAGTTCCTATTAATGTAATTATTAAAGAGAAGATTGGCACTTTCATTAAGAGCACATGTTCTAACCTGAAGGGTTGGTCTAATCAGGGAAACTGTTGAGAAGTGGTTATGAACACAGCATGTTTTATAAAAACGGTATCTCCGCTTGTGTTTGTGAACACCAGATGGTCTCCTGAAGACTGGTCCCAGCAGAGGGTGTGCGCACGTGAACTCCTAACGCAGACCGCGGCTAATTCGGTGTAACGCCCCATTGCGGAACAGCCCCGACAGACATACAAAACTCTATTCACGTCTCTGCTAGATATATATATTTGAGTTTCGTCTTTCTTTCCTACTGTTAATTTATTTCCCCTGCCTCAAAAGAGACACCATTATGACTCATACATTTCATTATCAGACTACTTTTTTTTTTTTTTTTTGGCAGACCCGTTATGTGATGTTATTCTTGGGCAGCACATGCACCAAGGAGGTGTTTCTGCCAGGGTTTTTGAAAGCAGGTAGCTAATGGTACCGACTAGAAGTGAAAGTGAAAAAAATCACTAGTCTTTGTTCTGTCAGGAATAAATAGATCTTCAGGTTTACTTTCGGCTCTGGCGTCTCCCCAAGACACGCCGCACGTTATGTCCAAGCTGAGATTGGCATCCCTTCTTCTTCCCTTCTTCTAATCCCTTTTTCTGTGGGTAATTGCTAACGGCGTCTTCAGGTGGGAGCCAGAACAGCACCAAACCTCCCGCATTCCCCAGGCCACTGCCAGTTTAACCTGCAGCTACAGTGCCTCAGAGAAACCAAACATCTTGACTTCCACCCCGGAACTGGACCCTCAAATGCCCATTCCCAGTTAAAAATCCCTACAGGTATGGTGAGGGGTTGGAAAAAACCCCACCGTCCATGAACAGAGACCCAGACAAGCCAGTACAGCAGCACCTGTCTATAAAAGTCCAAAGAATCTCATTGCTAAAAATATTGAAGAAATAATTACCTAAGAGGTGCAGCTAGAGCTAATAAAAATAGTTCTCTACATTACTTTTAAAAACAAATCTCTATTTTAATTTGAATTTTAACACTCACTAGTCAAAGGGTTCAAGTAAAATGACTGAACTTGTAATCCTAGTAAACAAATTTTTGCACGTGTTTTTTTTCTGCTTTTCCACTGCAGGAGTCTTTGAGACAGGAATTAGCTCAGCTGCTACTAAACCTTTCTCTGCGAAGGCTTTGAAGGATAGCACACCCGAAGACAGAGCCGAAGCACCAGAAGAAGACTGCGCTTCGTCCTTCCTTTGCGAATTACCTGGTATTGCCTTCGCCCACTTCACGGCAGCCACCACCTGCCGCCCTCCCAGCATGTTGAGCGTGGAGAGGATGCGCCAGCTGGAGTCGGGCAGGCTGCTGTCGTAGCCCGAGTACAGCACCTCTGGCTCGATCACCTCCAGCAGCGAGACCAGGGTCGGCGTCAGCTGCGGCAGCGAGGCGGGAACAATGCTCTTGTTTCCAGGCGCTTCAGAAACATCCCGCGTTCCCGTGACGTTAGTCTGTTGAGTTCCTTTTATCTTCTTCTTTGTTTTTCGAGCTAGGAAAGTTTTGGTAAGTCACAGGTTAGAGAATGGAAAGTGACCGCACAGCAATAAAAACGTAACAGAGGAAACGCTGCTTTTGCGTTCCTGCAGTTGCAGATCAGGCAACTGAAACTCTTAGAGCATCTTTCATAGAACTGTAAATAATTTCACATTAATTCTAACTGATCTTCCCCTGCAAATAAGCTTATTTTACATTTTAATGAAAGTCATGTGTATGTTAAAATGTTTCAAAACGTTAAATAATGCCCGCAGATACGTTACAAAGCTGATGCTAAAATACGAGGCCCGATCCTGGATTTCCACTACACGCAAAATTTCAGTGAAACTTCATGTGACGGCACAACACCTGTCTGGAAATATTTGCAAGACTGCGCACTTTATAAGTTCCTGAAAATATTAAGTACAGAAACCATGCAGAAGAAAGGAAAAAAAATATATTTAATGGGTAAGAAGTTACTCAATCTCTTGAGCCAGGGAAAACAGTTTTTTGAAAACGCTGGGCAGGAGGAGACTTTTCTCTTGCCAACTCTCTTGCATATAAATCATTGCTGCGCAATTAAACCATAAAACTCATTCGCCAAATAAATAAAACATCACACAGAGATGTTAACTGTAAACTACAAAAAGTTGGAGCAACAATTTTATTAGCATATTGTCAATAATGGAGTCTCCTACTTGGCTTCCAGCTCTCCTGGATACAGTCTCTACACAGAACGCACCATTAACTGCGACCAAAATGAAACCCAGTTATTTTCCTGTGTCTTAATTAATTAATTGGTTTCTGGTCTGGAACTTCCGAGATAAACCAGTAGCACATAAAAGCATCATGTAATGTGGTTTCACTTCAAAGTTTCTACCGCCCTATTCAGAGTCCCTAATCCTCAGACCCGCACGGCCTCCGGGGCTTAGCAACCCACAAAATGCCCCTCCTGAGCCCCTTCCTCCCCCAGCTGGGGCAGGGACTTCAGAAACGAGCTGCTAACGATAAGAAATTCCCTACGGACCTTGTGTAAATTGCCCTTTCCCAAAGGCTTACACACCGGCCACGTTTGCCAAGACCGTCATGGGGGAACAGCAACAGTAATTTCTTTGGAGCAAAGCGCTTCTTGTTATTCTCCTCTACGTTTTGAAATGGCTGCTCAAAAATCCTTTCAACATTCTGGCAGTTTTTGCCCCATCATCCTTGTTCTCCAAAGCAGACGAACTGCTTTGACTTCAATTTACATGCACATGCCTTCAGCTTAATGCAGACACCTGGTACGGAGTATTTGCAGCCCAGAAAGTCTGCTAAAATTATAATCAAAAGAAATGTATCTGATAAGACAAAGTATTATGCAAGAATTTTTATTAGGCTATGCTACTAGACCTGACTTAGATACAGAGTTGTAACTCACAAAAAAAGAAGGTTGAGATAATGTATTTCTTTACAATTCATTTTCAAATATAAAAATACCACCAATTTAAAACCAGGTCCTTCGGGCAAATTACAGAAGATAACCCACAGAGATAAACTCTGCACGGAAATAAAAGCATCCAAGATTTTCTGTTAAAAACAACCAACCCCCCCAAAGAAAAACCCTGCAGCTGGGCATCCAGCGAGGTTCTACAGGCTTCCTACTCCACCGCAGACGGTCCCTCCACTGACACCTCCGCCACACGGCAGCTCCCCGCTCCCGGGAAGCACCCAAACATTCCCAGCACCACGCTGAAGAGGCAGGGAGAGCCACGGCCAGGGAGCCACGGAGACCGCGCAACCTCACTTCTACAGCCGGATTTCTAACCACGCAATCCCCCGCTGCAGTTACAGAGCAGGGCAACCAGTATTATTAGAAAGAAGAAGAGGTCCTGCAAACAACTGAAATAAATTCAAAATGAAGCTGACAGAAAAAACCCATAACCTGCCACCAGTTTAACTACAAAATGCAGTATGAGAGGCCAAAAAAATTATTAATTATTTTTTACAGGCACAAAACATAACAATAAATCTGTTTTCAAACACATCAGAAAGAGTGCCAAAGAATACCTAGGCTCAATTAACGATGAAAGTGGAAATGAGAATTCAAAGAACTAAAGGCTGTAGTACAAAATACCATTATTCCACTGTATCAATCTCTGGTACTTGCAGCTTGGCAGTTGTATGCTTTTCCAGTCCCCTACACCCAAAAACTTCACGCGACAGAAACAAGTAAGTTCCAGAAAAGGGCAATAACTAGAGCCAAAGGTATGACTGATGCTAAACCGGACTATAACAGAAAATGACCACGTAACACACTTCTAGTGCACCAGGAGCCACTTTTGTCTCGGCACAAGAGCAGGTAAGAATTAAAATATTGCATGGTAGATTTCATTTATTAATTTAAAAATAAGTTAGTCTTCTACCCAATACCTAACAGTGAAATTCACTCCAGGTGGTATAAACCTAGAGATATTTAAAATGTGACCGGAGAGATTCATGGAAGAAGTCTACAGCAAGTGGAAGAGGCCTTCAGACCCATGGGCCAGGGTGGTTTGATCTCCTGCTATTCATTAACTGATTTGCTCATCACCATTATTTATGCACTGAGGATACACCTGATGACTTTTCAAAAAGAAATTACTGTCTAAAAAGTATGCAAATTTAATTCTGTTTTAAACAAGACTAATTCCTGAACTGTGACTCTAAAATAGCCAAGATAACAGGAACTCTTTTTTAGTCTCTCCTGCGCTTTAAGCTGCCTTCCAGTTTTCCTCTCCATGAGTTCTTCTGTAGGACCAATCCACCATCTGTTCAGATGTCTCCAGTAAATTGTTGTTTTCATGGCTGTTTTTCACTGCTTCACACTACCTTGGGTTCTTCCATTTTCTGTTGATGAATTTCTAGCTCTCTTTTCCCTCTCAGCCACAAAAGCTTCTCCCCCCCTTTCCAACAACTTACATAACAATATCCATCCTCCAAAAAGTCACTGTTCTCTAGGATGCTCTGTGCCAAAATTCAGGCAAACAAACTATAGTTGGAAGGGCTCCAAACTACATGCAGAATAGTGGCAAGTATCAAGCGTCATTTAATTTTAATTTTCCTTGGTGCAGAAAGGCAACTCAAACAACAGGCCCTAGAGCCTGAGACAGCCGTACTGGTGATACTTTAAACAGATTTCATATAAATTGATGCAGGAATGGGAAGGCTACTGTTACACTAATATGCACAATAAGGTGCTTTATTCATATAGATAAATATATCACAGAATGGTTTGGGTTGGAAGGGACCTTAAAGCCCATCCCATTCCACCCCCTGCCCTGGGCAGGGACACCTCCCACCACACCAGGCTGCTCCAAGCCCCGTCCAACCTGGCCTTGAACCTCCAGGGATGGGGCAGCCACAGCTGCTCTGGGCATCCCCGGCCAGGGGCTCACCACCCGCACAGGGAACAATTTCTGCCCAATATCCCATTGAAATCTCCCCTCTTCCAGTTTAAAACTATTCCCCCTCATCCTATGGCTCCCTTCCCTGATCACGAGTCCCTCCCCAGCTTTCCTGGAGCCCCTTTCAGACACTGGCAGGGGCTGGAAGGTCTCCCCGGAGCCTTCTCTTCTCCCGCCTGAACCCCCCCAGCTCTCCCAGTATCCTCCCAGCAGAGGGGCTCCAGCCCTCCCAGCATCTCCGGGGCCTCCTCTGGCCCCGCTCCAGCAGCTCCGTGTCCTCCTGCTGTTGG
>VZSF01009312.1:360401-409332 GCA_013398295.1 Chionis minor
TTCACCAGACAGCCATGACTTCTCAAATATGATGGATAGTGGCTTGGCAACTACATCCACCAGTTCTCTTAGGACCCGTGGATGAACCTCATCAGGTCCCATGGACTTGTGCACGTTCAGGTTGCTCAGCTGGTCTCAAACCTGGTCTTCTCCTACAGTGGGCGGTACCTCATTTTCCCAGTCCCGCATTTGCCTTCTGCAACTTGGGCACTGTGGTCACAGCCTTTACCAGTGAAGACTGAGGCAAAAAAGTCATTGAGTACCTCAGCCTTCTCCATGTCCTGGGTGACCAGGTCTCCCATCTCCTTCCTGAGCGGGCCCACATGTTCCCTAGTCTTCCTTTTGTCCCTGATACACCTACAGAAGGCTTTCTTGTTGCCCCTGATGCCCCTGGCCAGCTTTAGCTCTCCTAACCTGATCCCTGGCTGTCCGGACAATTTCTCTGTGTTCCTCCCAGGCTGCCTGTCCTTGCTTCCACCCTCTGCGGGCTCCTTTTTCTGTTTGAGATTGTCCAGGAGCTCCTTGTTCATCCACTCAGGCCTCCTGGTGTTTTTGCCTGACTTCCTCTGTTGGCATGCATCGTTCCTGAGCTTGGAGGAGGTGGTCCTTGAATATCAGCCAGCTTTCTTGGGCCCCTCTCCCTTCCAGGGGTTTATCCCACTGTGTTCCATCGAGCAGATCCCTGCAGAGGCCAAAATCCGCTCTCCTGAAGTTCAGGGTAGTAAGCTTACTGCGTGTCCTCCTCACTGCCCTAAGGATCTCAAACTCCACCATCTCATGGTCACTGCAGCCAACATGTCCTTGAGCGTGACATTCCCCACCAGCCCCTCCTTGTTGGTGAGAACAAGGCCCAGCATGGCTTCTGTCCTCATTGGCTAAGGGAACACATATAATTCATACATTCATATAATACATAGATTATATTCTTACAATCATAGAATACACATATGAATATATACATTTTTAAAACAACTATGAGGAGAAAAAATAGACACAAGTCTTAAAAAAAAATGTGTTCTTTTCCACCTCAATATGAAAATTGTTGGGTTTTGCATTATTCTAAACTTTCTTTAGTCTTTGCTGTTACCTCTACTTGCTACTGGCCACACCAGCCCCAGCAGGGCATTGCATCTTTCCACCTTGGACATCAAGAGTAGACAAGTGGACTACCCTGCCATTACCTCTGAAGTTGCAAGGTTCAACCCACTGGGAGCACCAAAGGCTAAACCTTGCTCCAGGGAGCCACTCGTTCACAACCTCATGTACTTCAAAGACTTGTTTTAGAACCTGCTACTGTGGGTTTGGGCTGTTAAGAGATGTAGCCCCATATCCTGCACACAGATCACAGGAACACCTCAACAAACTGACCAGCAACCTCCTTTCCTCCCTGCAAACCTCCACCACGAAGCAGGGGATGTACCTGGAAGCACGGCATAGGAGGGGAAGCATTTCAGACTGCTGGGTTTTTCCCCTTTGCTCTGAAGAAAGGGGCCCATAGAATCACCTGCAGGGCAGAAAAACCAGTCATTCTTTCTCCTGAGAGGGGCTGGAAGCGGACAAGGAAGAAAGGACGTGCTAACATAGACTCCAATGTGTGTGTCATCTCTCCCTCTAACATAACTCACCACTTACATTTTACCAAAGGATATTACCACTGACTGAAATGACACTCTGTTCATATTTGTATCTGGCAAATACACTTTTGACATTTTTATTTTATCTGACAATTTTGATTATATAAGTATCACCAGAACTATGCTATCAAGTACTGTATTAATCTCTACAGCTCAAGGAAAAAATATCAAGCATAAAACATAGCAGACACTTATAAAAATGTCTCATGCCATTCTGCACCTGCTGCTAAATCTCTAGTTGATGTGGTCTTCAGTTTCACATAAGCCATCCAGGACTTAGCAGAGAACAAATATGTACCGGTACATTTAAATTTATCTATTTAACCCGTCTTTCCTAGAGAGATTCCAACAGATTTTTCAGAAGAATCCACAGCATGAACAAAAATAATTTCCTTTTCTTCAGTTTGAAGACAGAAGCCCCACCCCGACTTTAGATCTGTGTCTCCGGGCTTTCTCTCTCATCTGTGGCTTCACTGTTGGTCACTCTCCTGAGTAAAGATGGGCAGGCGCCACACTTCCCTACAGGAGTGTCCTGGAGTTCTGCTGTCTCAGACTGAGTGAAAATGCAACAAGACGTATGTGATGACAGGAATAAAAAATAACCCTGCTTTGTGTGTATGACTCACTTTTGCTGAACATACTGAGAGGCAGAGCAACTGAGTATGGATAGGAAAGTAGAGGAGAAATTTGAGCCTAAAAGAATCTCGCTTTTCATTAAAATGCTCATACATGCCATAAAATGCAGTACTTACTTCTAACATATTAAAGTCCTGCTCAAATAACTGCTTTGGCTTCATAAGCAGCGTAACCTTTATCATCTAGGACTCAAAAATAAAAAAGGGATTTGAGCATTTGAAGTTACCTTCGAGGTTCATGCCAGCTTGAAGACATTTCCGGTAGCGGCATGCTGGACAGTTTTTCCTCCGAATTTTGTCAATAATGCAATCGTTTCTCCCAGCGCAAAGATAGTTGTGCTGCCCTGTGTTCACAAAGACAAACAAAATAACCATAAGAACTACAGTGAGAGTAGGAAAGGACGTCATTCATTCTTTCAGTACCGTTAACGATCTGGGGACTATATAGTATCTTCACTTACTGTACTTCATTTCTTGCAAAAATACAATCAGTATCCATATGGTTTCATATATCTATACACCAAACAGATTTCTCATATTTAGGCACCAAGGCCAATAAATTTAGGAAGAAATCCTATTTTCTGTTTGTTAATATCAGGCAAATTCTATTTTTAAAACTATTTTTCTCTTACATTCCTCAAAGCTACCTTCTACGACATGCTTCTAATTTCCCTAAATAGCTTCACAAGAGATGTAAGTAACATTCATAAATACATTTTCAAAGTAAAAATGTCAACATTTCTACAGACACATAGACATAACTTTCATCATTTTGAAAGTCGTGAAACCTCTTCTTGTTTAACTTCAGAGTCTGAACTGGACAAACCAAGTTCTCTGACACTTTTCTGGATTCACAGATTCAGTGCAAAACTGACCCTAGAAATACGGCAACTTGAGCTATGTACGTTAAAATAACTGTATTCCTGAGCTGTTCAGAGCAGAACAACAGAACAGTATTATCTGTTCTTAATTATTTGAATGATACCAATAACTGTCTCAAGACGGCTTTAGAGAAAGGTATTACTAACAGATGTACCCTTCTCTCATAGGATGAGAGATGTTTCTTCAGATGGTCGAAAGCTGCTACCTAAGCTTTTACACTATATTTCAAAGTCCTGATAGTACAATAGTGAGAAAAACAAACATATTTTCTAAATACTGAGTGATTAACAATGGAGTCTAAGAGTCTTCTCACAGAAAAAGAGTGCCGTTAAGGAATTTGTTTCAGGTCAGCAGTGAAAATTAGGGGTATGCAGAGTCCATTACTTTAGACAAACTTGTCCAGTGAAGTGTTTCAAGTTCCTTGATATTCCAAGGAAGCCCCGAAGATTTTTTTGAAGGAGCCACCCTACCATTTTCATTTGAAGAAGAGGGAGCCTCACTGACCCTTGTGTCATCCTCATGTTTAAGATAATTCAGGAAATAGATCCATGATTCACGACTCTGTTTACTACGAGTGTACTACTGTGTATCAAACAAATACACACACACAGACAGGAAACAGAAACTGGCGTTTGCCATCGCTGTAGCAGAACCGAGACCGTAACTTCACGTCTCGCAAAGATGTTGAAGGGGACCACGGTGTCACACAGCCCATACACATGCTTCAGGTCTAGACTTCCCTGAGCTGTTCCATGTTTTTCCTAACAAAGAGCTTCATCTCCGTGTAAGTACTTTGATTTCTTGTATTTACTACTTACCTATTCTTGCCTTTTTTTTACGTGAAAGCTGCACTATTTCTTTGTATTACATTATATTAAAGCCTCCCAGTCACATGAACATTTTGGAGAAATGAAGCTGATTCCACCTTGCGCTTCGTGTCTGACGCCCAGCGGACACGCCAGTCGCACAAAGGAATGTATTTCAAATTCCAGACAAAGACACTTCACAAACAAGACACCAGTAACAACTGGCAGTGAGCAAATGGAGATGTTTCCAAGGGCATCCACGGCTGACAGGAGCGTTTTCCAGAGGCTGGACACCTCACCATCGCGCCACCCGCAGCACGCATCGGTGCCTGTGGCTCTGAAGCACCACGTGACTAAATGAGTCTCCGCTCATTTGAGCACACCAGCCCACAAAAAGGTTAGAAATTGAAGGATTTGGGGAGATGGAATTCAAAATGCTGAAGAACAAGGACAATCTGGAGCACAGCAGGAGGCAGAGGTGCTGGGGGATGTGGTGGAGGTGTGAGGATCTGAAGCGCGGCGAGGAAGCGGAGGTGGGGAGGAGTGGTGCAGGTCTGGGCTGGTGGCCAGGGGTATGTGTGTGTGTGTGACATACTGGGAGGTGAACGGGGTCGGTGCTGGGACCGGAGAAACCCAATTGTGAGGGCTCTGGGCTTGAAGTGAGAACAAGATGGCTTTGGCCATCCTGGGTTCTGGAAGAAAGGACCCTGTTTGCATGAAGAACTGCGTGTAAATAAACAGCTGCCGTCCCACCGTCATCCTTCCCCTTCTCCTCTAGTTCTACTTGTTGCTGCAAGACATACACTTGATATTGATACTTTCAGTTTCTGTGACTATTTCCAGTACAGTATACATGTGTTTTGACAAAGGTACAAAAAAGGGTTTCAGGCTAAAGGCTGGATGACCCGTGTGCAGGGGCAGTTTGATCTGTACGAACAGGCACCTGGCAGCTACTAATAAAAAAGATATTGCAGAAACAAATTATTATTTTTATGTATGTTCCTAATAAGAAAAATGCCTGTAAGAGACAAAAGGAAAATTATTTGCTCCTTAAAGTGAATACTAGAACTAGCAGATCCTGGAAGAGCTCCTGAAAACATCCACTATATCTAATCCGAAGGATTAAGGTTGGGATAATCTGTGGTATAATAAAAATGAAAGCGGAGGTAAGCCTTGAGCACACAAATTTATTGCAATTTTTCAGCTACAATCCTGCTTCCATTTCTACCATTAATATGGTTGATATAAGATGCGGCAAGTCGCATCACTGACCAGAAGCAATTACTGTGTTGATTTCTTCATGTATTGATACCCTCACGATTTGTTTAAGCTTGAGGACAGGCAAACCCATTGCTATGGCATATATTCAGCTGCCATACAATACTTCTTCTGAAGGGTATCAAGTGACCTTACTTTAAAGACACAGACGATTATTTACTTCAGATAAAAAGCCTGGCTCTAAATGGGAGTGCAACTCAGCCAGGACCAGCTGGGAGTCGCGGAGAGCCCAAGCAGTTCAGCGCTTGCACTTGAGCTCATACTGTCTGGTTGTACTTCAGAAACAGCTTCAGCTTCCACAGAACCGACATCCTTTCCCCTTGTGACTACCAAAAACTGTGATGTGAACTTGACTTTTCCGATCCCTCTGAGAGGTTCTGCATTTCCATGGAGCTCCCTATTGCATTAAGTGAGATGGGAACCGGGAGAAAGCGCTTCTGCCGACAGACTGAACAGTGGCTCATCTTAGTGAAAACAGCTTTCCCTCTTCTGCAGCGAAACCCAACTGGCAGAAACTTTAGAAAAAAATGATGCTGTGATTCACTTCAAAATACCCAGTAACTGCACGAAGAAGGCACAAGATTGGAAAACCTGTACGGCTGTAACTAAGAACGACATAATTTCAGAACAGAGGAATCCCTATACGTTCAGAGACACGAAGAATATAACTTTTCTGCATCTCTCTGACACCGAAGCAGGAGTCAGACACTGAGCTACAGCCTGGGGCATTACATCATGGCTACTTACGCAGCCCCAAAATCACATATCATTTGTTCTGCTATACAGACTACAGACTCCCATTTAGTTTTCCATCATCTCTATTTTCCAAAATGATTTTCTTCCTGTGATTAGAAAGAAATCTCAATGAGCCAAACCCACATACGTGTTCCTGTTAGCTAGTTACCCCTGCAAATAGCACACATGGACACGTATGTAATTTAACCAACACTGCTTACGGGAAAATTTGCAAAGCTATCATAACTTTGCATACAACAGATCTATCAAGTTTCACATACAGTTTTATACACAAAACAGCTTACATTAAACTTAGAAATCACAAAACTTTACAAATCTAATGCACACAGACAAGTATCTGTATATAAGTAAGACAAATAAACAAAAACAACAGCGAAAGACAACAAAAGAAACAAAAAGCCAAGACAACAATACATTCTTTTACACTGTGAGTGAATGGGAGCATTTTATAAATGTAAATGGAAACTATGCTTCAGATAATACACCATTATCAATGTCATTTACTATGAAAAGATCAGTGATATAATGGATGGGATTTTCCAGTAGGATTCTAGCAAAAACATGATTACAGTAGGATTAAATAGACTGCTTTGGAATGTGGATGATATGTACGTGGATTTTATGTTTTTCAACAGGAAGTTCACCAGAACATGTCTTACCTTCCACAGCTCTTTTGAAGAACACTTTGCAGCTGCCACAAGTAAGAACACCGTAATGACACCCAGAGGCCTCATCGGAGCAAACAAGACAAAGCTTGGGAGGTGGTCCCGTAGTTGCTGAGGTTGTGGATGGAGAAGAGCTTACATCTGATCTCATTCCAGGGCTGAAAAAAAATAAAGGCATAAAAATACATTTAATTAAGATCTATGGGATACCGGCAAACATGAAATTCATAACTGCAAGAAATGGATTGCCCTGATCCTCAAACAGGGTGCAGTTCTGCACACAACGTTCACCAGACTCTGAAACAGCCAACGAATTTCATAAAACCTAAGTAAAGCGTATGGATTTTTCGCTGCCTACTTGACTAGGCCAAGATCACTTCCCCGACACATCTCTAAAGCCAAGTTTCTTGGACAATTATCCTAGCCTTTAAAACTGACTCTTAAGACACGCTTTCATTCCATATTGTTTTCATTACTGTCACGTTCCCTGCAGTCTGCACTGAGTCCTGCAAAAGCTTCCTTTCCAGTATCATCACGGAGTTTTCTACTGGGATACTATTATGCAAGAAGCTGTGCAAATTAATCCATATACTGATATATCTTTACCATAATAAATGATCATTTCACACCAGCATTTTAGGAAAAGAATACGTATTCTTAATTTCAGGATCCGGTTTTCCTATGTAAACATATAGGCTGTCTACAAATGAAAGGTTAGTTCTTTAACAAAAAAAAAAAATCATTGTTAGAACAATGAACAATTTATTGTAATCACCTTTGAGCTGCTTCTAATCAACAGGGCTGAGCCAAGAGTGGTTGTGCCCAAGTGCGGAGGCTAATCTTACCCAGCACGTGCAAACACCAGCGCCGAACCCTGACGCGTCACCCCCTGAAGGCTGCCTCCACGTCAATGTGTCAGGAGGCACATTCTGTTCTGTTTATTTTCACCAAGTTTTAAACTTTTAAAACGCGTTTTCTATACTGTATGCTTGACTTAAAGTGATTTTCACAGAAAATTCTGTCCAACAGGTTTCCAGTCACTCTCCAGACGAAGTTGGAAAATAACACTTTTTTTAAGACTTTGGTGCCTTTACTCAGAAACTCTCCCAAACATCCCCGCTCCCTCCTGTGGGCCCGACATTCGTATGTGGGCTGGCTTCTGCTCAGAAAACTCCTTTTCCTCTCCTCAAGGAAGTCTGGCCAGATTTGGCCACACATTTAAAACAAACGCATAGTTCGCAAACGTTCACAAAAACCTTAAACTTCCGGCCCAAATCGAAACACTCCAGCACCTGGGAGGCTTCGCTCAGGAACGGGTCACCTCCACAGGCCCCATCCCCAGACAGAACGGAGACGCAGGCCATCCGGGGATTCCCAGGACTCTTGCCGTCACGTTCGCTCGTACCGGGAGTGAGATGGTAAAAGCAGACACAAGGAGCGGGAATCCTACCGCTCAAATAGGGAGGGACCAAAGTCAAACCAGAATAAACGTGTCAACAAAGTTCACGCTTTGACAAATATGGAACCAGGTGGCAGAGAAAAGTGAGAATTCCTTGTGTCAGGAGAAAACACGAGACAGTACAGGCACACAAAGACCTCAAGTACGTGTAGACCCCACTAAACACCAGAGCCTGCGATAAGCTGGGGGAGAAGGTGACCCGTGTCTAAGCTAGAGCAGAGAGGGCTGAGCAGAGAAGTAAAACACAGAGAAAAACATAGCAAGAGCTTGAACACGCCAGAATAGCTGTGGGAAGGAGCAGAGAAGAATAAGACCAGAACAAAGGTGGTGCGAAGGCTTCAACAGGAAAGGCTGGCAGTGGGAACGAAGCAGAATAATTCAACCTTGAGCAAAAAGGGAAGAAAAAGCCCACCCAGGAAAGAATGCTTCTTTCCAGAACTTGGAAAAAACCCTCAAATCTGTCATGTTGCTCCTTTGCATTCAGAAAATATTTGTGAAATGCTGCAACGCTTCTCCTCTACTGCTCTGCAAAGACGCTGACAACCATCATTAGCTAGCTGTCAACTAAAGTGGCTGTCACCGATAGTTTATGATCCATGTGATGGCTTTTCTGTATTTTCTAATTAATTTGTCTTCTTTTGAAGAGCAGAAAGCTGTAATAAAATACTAAGGTTGCACAATCCAGCACTCAACATGTAATGGCAGAATGTAATTCAACCCAGTTACATTTATTTGATGTCCTTACAAACACGCATCGTTAGTTACACGCTCATCCCAGTTTCTACAAAGCACGTCTGCCCTCCTCAGTACAGAGGCGCTCTAGGAACGAACACTGCAACGAAGGGCGCTGCCATTTGCACGGCCCCATCTCCTCTGGTGAAGAAATCTGCCGACGGAACTCGCGGCTACGGGTTTGCAGGGAAAGAAACCTCGTGGTTAAGAATACTGAGGATTCAAATCTACTTCTGCCTCTTTTCAGAGAGCCATGTGTGATGGTGCTCGGCCAACACAAGCCAGCCCGGTGGGAGCGCCTGTCCTCTCCACGCACACCCGAGACAGGGCACGCGCTCTGGAGGACGGGGCGCAACAGCCTCAAGTCTTGTGCTTGGAGCCCAGTGACGCCCAGCTCCCGCCCCGCCACTGGAGCTGCCGCAGGTGTTCTGCACGGATCCTGTTCTGGGCGCTCCTGCCTTTCCCAGCCTATGGATCCCAGCTTCACCCCGTGTCCAGCAGTGAGGTGCCCGGGTCCGTTGGGCTGCCGGGAAGCACCGAGCAGGCGCCGCCTCTGCCCGAGCAGCTCACCCAGCACCATGGCCTGCCCCGGATCCAGCGTAGCTCTGCTTCCCACCAGGAATCCCGAGATAAGAGGGCAGCCCCAGAGAACCCCTACTTGGTTCTTTGCTCCCCCACAGCGCTCTTGTCTAAGGAGACAAATAGTTTTGACTACAAAGCCTTGCTTCCTTTCATGCGATACCTCTACCTTCTTCTGTTGTTTACTCTGAGTTGGTTTCTTGATGTTTGTTTTTGGTTGGTTGGGTTTTGGGTTTTATCCTCTCTTCCTCCCCCAGCTTACTGAACCATTTGGGAAAAGGAATTAAATTGTTTCTCCACTTTTTAGTGTCATATGTAAAAAAAAATTATAGAAGGGCCACGAAGACGATGAGGGGGCTGGAACATATTTCTTATGAGGAAAGGCTGAGGGAGTTGGTCTTTTTAGCCAAGAGAAGACCAGGCTGAGGGGGATCTCATCAGTCTTTACAAATCCTTAAAGGGAGGGCGCCAGGAGGAGGGGGCCAGGCTTTTGTCAGTGGTGCCCAGTGATGGGACAAGGGGCAATGGGTATAAACTCAAATATAGGAAGTTCCATCTCAACATGAGGAGGAACTTCTTTCCTTGGAGGGTGGCAGAGCCCTGGCACAGGCTGCCCAGAGAGGTGGTGGAGTCTCCCACTCTGGAGACATTCCCAACCCGCCTGGACGCCATCCTGTGCCCCCTGCTGTGGGTGGCCCTGCTTTGGCAGGGGGCTGGACCAGATGATCTCCAGAGGTCCCTGCCAACCCCTAACATTCTGTGATTCCGTGAAATAAAATCAACATTTAACTCAAAAACACTTCCCCCTTATTAAAAACAGTAATCACTGGCCAGTCAAAAGCTACTGGAAGTTGCCTTATTTTCTCTAAAGTTTTAGGCCCAGTAGCTCCTTTTCTTATACTAAAAATCTCCCATCTAAATGTTGAAATATAAGCTGGGAGCCTATGATTTTAAATAAGGAATATGTAACTTGAGAAGTTAAATTCATTAAAATGACTAAACCCAGAAAAAGATGGAAACATTTTCTATGCATAGTTTTGAAGACAGCTAATTTAGATAAAAAAATTAAGCTCTTTATACCTTACAAATTTCTGACAAAAGCATTTTTAAGGAAACATTCATCAACTGTCATAGAAACTATGGCAGCACCAAACATATTCCACTGAAACTTTTCAATCACCTTCAGTTTTTAAACAGGGCTCGTCTTCTGTACCAGTACCACAGAAAATGTAATATGAGAAAGAAAACAGATGATATGACTTACAAAACTAAAAATAAATTATTACATTGATTAATAAAGCAGTAGCCAGCAATCTAATCTGGGCTTCTGGCATATCTTTTCAAGCCTGGCTATATCAGATAAGGCCAATATTTACTAACTGTGTGGAGAGCTGCCAGCCACTGACAGTGCCCTGGTTGTGTAAAACAGTTTTGCTTGCTTGAAACACAGAGAACAGGAGGGATTATAGCGCATAAGGGCTCCTGCAAGAGCTGCTACGAACTGGCTTGAGGTTTAATATAAGCCTTTTACCTATAAAGTTATAGCTAGCAAAAGACAAACAACCACTTCCTAAGGAAGAGGTAAGGGAGCGAAGTTACGCTCTGAGATAATAGCATAATAATACAAAAGTTACCATTTGCTTATTTGCACAAATGTTTTTATACTCAACAAACCCCTAATAAACTATGATTCTTATCTAAATAAAAGTCAAGAAGCACAGATGAGAGCGGAAAAAATTTCAAATTTTAAGGGTTCCAAATTTGTAAAAACTTTACATTTTACTTTGGAAGTTCAAGGTGTTATTTGTTTAAGGGCACTGAGCTCTGTTCTCATGTACGTTCAGAAACTACTCATGTATTACCCAGTTTTATTTGGTTGTATAGATAGATGTATTGTTTCTGGTCAAGGAAACATGTAGGGGTACGATGGCAAGACTTAAAGAAAAGAAGATGCAGCCACAGTAACGCACTCTGCAGAAATCAAGCTGTTTAACCAAAGCCATTTCTGTGTTAATCATTTACCAGAGGTTTTCAGACCAGGCTCAAGGTTCATACTATTCAAGTCGGGTGTGGTAATGTTTATGGCGGCGCGAGGTTTTGCTTTCTCGGGGTCCCCGTCCACCAAGGGTCACGTTGTCCTCCCACGGAGGCTGGTGGCCAGGGCCCAGCAAGCCAGTCCCACGCTCCTGCGGCCAGGCGGCTCCGCTGGGAGAGCAGGTAGGGGCCGGCACAAACTCAGCCCCGCCGTCCGCCAGGAACGTGGGAGCGGGAAGATGTGGCAGATCGTTATTCGCTCTTCTCAAGAAACCCCTCTCCAGCATCATCGTTCATTGCTGAAAGAAACATTTGCTTTTTCCTCTCTCTGCTTTCTTCTGTCTTTCCTGTGAAGACTGTAACTCCTCCGCGACACAGAATATGCACGCTCCCATACGCTGAACTTACTAACATCGCAGTATTTAAAAAAAATACCACCTTCCTGTTACTTCACATTACAAAAAAAAAATAATCTCCAGCGAGATACTGGAGAGATGAGTATCTTCAGCAACTAAAATTATTAGTCATTTACAGTGCACAACTGACAACGCTTTACTAGCGAAGGGAAGCTTGGGATCATCAGCCCCAATCCATTTTGGCCAAGACTGTGCCCAGCCCTAGTGCTCTTCTGCTGGAGGGTAAATTCTTTTTTAAAATGCAAAATAAATTAGCACCAATAGCAAGTTATACATGTGCAATGAGAAGAGTGCTTGGTCAATAATTTAAAAACTAACTGCCTTTAAGGAAAACAGCTGCAAGGTGCAGCACAGGAGAAGCAGCGTCTCGGGAAATCTGTGGGGCTGCCAGGCAAAGAACCAGCTGTCACCTTAGCAATCGTCACCTTTAGAAAAAGAATTAAAAATCCACCCTGAAGAAAACTTCAACAGAAATGTATAATACAAGGCTTTTCCAGACTTACAGACAACTATATTATTCCCTGGTGCTATTATAAATTACAAAAACAGAACCCTTGCAAGTGGCTCCTAAAAACCTGTAAGAAAACGCTATTCCTGTCCAACTGCCAACTCTGAGGGAAGAAATGCAGGCAGTATGTCTAGGGTTGGAAGAAATGGCTCGGAATTTGACTATATTTATTTTGACTAGTCTTTTGATAAAACTATTCGTTTTGCCCCTGCTGCTAATGCAATGCTTCGCACCTTCGAACGGCGCTCGCTCGTGCTGCATGCCGGCACACGGGCTCCCCAGGCTCACTCCTCTCGGTGTGGAAGTCACAGATTCTGGACAGCCCATGACTTCTCTGCCCAAGTTGTATTACCAAGCTAACAGTAAAGAAACGATTTTCAATGTCATTGCCATCTGGGCCTCATTCTTATCTTCTAGCAATGAGAACAATGTAAACACTCAGCTGCATACACCGACTGATTACATTTCTTGAATTGCTTACTTATTTCTTTATTAACTAGAGCAACTACTAACTATTTTTATATCCTCTCAGGCAGGAAAGCAGCTTTCAGTTCAAGCAGGAAGGAATTTTAAAACAAGGCTACTGATGCTACACTTGTCATTACAATATTAAGATAAAAATGTATTTGCCAATCAAAATATTTTTCAAAAATGCATTTTGCTGAGAACCTGAACCACTGGTTATGACAGTCTCTTCTGACATACCCCTTCAGTTTAAAGAGATGGAAAATAGGTACGAGTAGGCAAGAACCAACGTTCCACCCCCAGGGCTGCTGCAAACTCCATGCAGCGCCCCCAGCCCCCGGTGTGTCGCGCCAGGGCCGCGCACGGCTCTGCCACCGGCAGCGGGTGTCAAACACAGGGAGAGTCACCCACAGTCAAGGGTGTCTCGAGGTACGGGCTCCAACGTCCCCGCTGCCTGCCTGAACGTACAACACTCCCACAAAACGAACAGGCCCTCCAAATAACTTCAGCATAGGTAGGGTCTATATAAAAGTTTTCTTTCCCAGTTTGTACTTACAACAGAGAACCGAATTGCTCTGGTAAAAGCGCTGTTTTTCATAACAAACATGTCCCCAATGATGCCAGAATAAATGAAAAATCTACTACGGATTACAGTATTTAACCAAAGCCTGCGACTAAAAGCATCCAGCATTGCTGTTTTACAGCCCCTCTGAAAGCCAAGATGATTAACACCATTTCCTTTACCATGCACCCAGATTAGTGCGGTACCGTGACTTGATAAACCGGGAAAGGACATTTGGAAGTAACGGTCCAGCATGTAACACGACTGAGATCGCACCAGCCTGAGGAATGGGTCACCCCGAATGGCCACCACCAAATTTGCCTCACTGCTGGCTACAGAAACTCGTGGCAGAGAAACAGGTTATTTGACAGTCAGATGGGCAGGTACCGTCGGCCGCCTCCTGACATTGGCCCTACAGCAGCACGGGATTTATCGGCGACTTACGAGGGAGTCCTGGGATTCTAATGCACAGAAAAGTTTAAAATGAGACATACCTAAAGCTGCAAAGTCTTATAGGTTTGGTTATAACCTGTCCTTCTGCAGAACAACATACACTTTAGCATCCCTTTAACACAACCAAAGCAGACTGTAGGATTCAGTGTTTTGTATAAAGTCAGCTCAAATACCCTAAACGTTTTTCTTATGTTTCCAACAACTCAGGTACATCATAACAAGGACATTGACCGAAGTAGCGAGATGGAGTTCAGACCAAAAAAAGCAACTTGGGATCACACAGAACAAAGACTTTAAGTGTATCTATTATGGAAGAGTTTATGTATAAAAATACAATTACTATTGGCAAACAAAATAAACTGGAATCTACAGGTTTCCTGGAAGTACTGCTGTACGGAACCAGCCAAACCTCGACACTGGTGAGGTTTTGGTCAGTCCAGAGGTCTCGGAGAACCGGAATTGCCAACCTAAGCTCTGTTCTCCGTAAGCACACGAAGAAATCGCACAGAATTAGGAAACTCAGCCGACGGCAGCACGGAGCGTGCAGGGAGCTCTGCCTGCTCCTCCTCTGCCCCGAGCCCGCGAGCACCGCGGCATCTCGGCAGCCCGGCGCTGCTGGAGACGGGACCGCAGCCTCCAAGACGGGGACAGCACGCACTCCCCCACGGGCTGGCGGGCACCGTCTGTCCCCCAGGAGAGGCAGTCGGAGTAATTCCAGGCTTTTCGCAGAGCGTCAGTGACACACGCGCTGCTCAGAAGAGGCTTCACAGGGAGCCTGTGTCTTTCCAGCGTCAGGCAGAGGCAGCAGGGACTGTCATTCGAAGCGCTGCCGTTTCATTTCTCATAAATTACACCCTATTAAATAAAAAAAACCCCTAAGAACACAGGCAAATACCAACAGCACGTTAACAGAACAAAAATTTGCAGGGATTCCTTTTGCAAGGGAGGTGAGCCCAGGGCACGCCGCAGCGCAGGCTCCCTGTGGGACGGGCCCGTTTCCCTCTCTCGAAGCTGGACAGTATTTCTCCCAAGGCCCGCGCAGCAGCGTCCCACGGAGCAGCGTCCCGCGTGGGCGACTCGGGGCTCTCCGCCAGCGCCCGGGGAGCCCCCGGCAGCTCCGGGGCCGCGGCCCCAAAGCTGCCTCTTCTCCCTGCTCCAAAATGGCGTCCGCTACCATTTTAGAGCTCACCCAGGAGTGAGAAACACACACACACACACACACACGCACAAGTGAGCGACGCCNACTTTTGGATCCTCTCCAGAACGTAAAGGTTTCAAGGGCACAGGCAAAGCTTTCTTGGAATGGATAAATGGTAATTGATGTTGCAGCTGCAACCTTAGCTAGAGCTCTTGGGATTTCAAATGTACTACAGCCCTAAAGTATTTATGACCAGAATATGATAATTAAATTATACGTTCTAAACTTTTACATTTATTACAGTGCTCCAGTAAAGCAGCCAAAAGATCTTACCTTCAAGGGTAGGACTTAATTTCTATGTGAGACCATTTATGCACATTTTTCTAAAGTTTTTTTTTTTTTAAATTTCATTGTGCATCCTTGCTTCCTTACACAAAGTGGCGGCAAAGACAGAGTAAGACAGAAGCCAGTACCTTTATGCTTAAATAAAAATTTTACATAAAAATATGGAATCAAATCATCCTGGGCCATCCTAATTCTTTATGCTTTGCTGCATAACAAAATATGCATTTGATCTACATATATTTACAGACAGGTTGTGGATCATCAAAAAACTTGACTTTCAAGAGCTCAGTCCTGCAGACACATCCAGCTTTACATGTGTAGGTACACTCTGCGCTTACAAACGAAGGTGCAAGCAAGCGCCTCTGCAAAAAGAGGCCCTAATTAGCAAGACCGCAAGATTAATATGCACTCAGCTGAAGAAAGCACAAAAGTCTAATGAGGATTAGATTTATATTTTTTTTTTCTCCTCCCCTTAAGCCCAACACATGAAATTGTTCCTAGTCCATTCCATCTTGGAACGCAGGAAGCGCTGTCCCCGATCGCAGCAGCTATCCAGGTATGTTTTACCTGGGTGACACTGTCCTGGAAGCAGCTTAGTTTCCTGAACCTCGCAAACTAACCAAAAACCAACGTACCCACCAAAAATTTATCATCTTAACTTAGGTCCTTTAATATCTCATCTTTATCTTTAATTGATCTCATCAATGTTTACAAATCCTTAAAGGGAGGGGGCCAGGAGGAGGGGGCCAGGCTTTTGTCAGTGGTGCCCAGCGACAGGACAAGGGGCAATGGGGATAAACTTGACCATAGGAAGTTCCATCTCAACACGAGGAGGAACTTCTTTCCTTGGAGGGTGGCAGAGCCCTGGCACAGGCTGCCCAGAGAGGTGGTGGAGTCTCCCACTCTGGAGACATTCCCAATCCGCCTGGACGCCACCCTGTGCCCCCTGCTGTAGGTGGAGCTGCTCTGGCAGGGGGTTGGACCAGATGATCTCCAGAGGTCCCTGCCAACCCTTAACTTTCTGTGATGCTGCAATACACTAATTTCATTTGCTGGCACACTGAAATTCAACAAGACAGCAGAACTCTAGCATGGAGATATTCCATCGTTACTAGAACAGACACGTGAGCTTAGATGAGTCACAGCATTATAGCTTATCCTATACAGCCAGCATATACTGGAAAAGTATTTTACTCCTTATTACTGCCCCCTATTAACGCGGTACCAGAGGAACTGAACTTAAAATATTAAAAAGGGTTTGCTCCATTAATGACCTGAGCGTGGGCTATGGACATTGCTCTGGTGCTGTGACCGTGAGCGCCGGTGTCAATCCCAGGGCTGCAGCCACAGCCTGCCAAGGCGCTGCTGCCTCCAGGAAAGAGGCAAGAGACATCTGGAAAGCTGACTCGAACGCACATGGAAAAATATTAATGGCACTGTCAGAAACGCTGTAAAAGATTAAACTAAACTGCAACAGTCACAGAACAGATACTTTAAAAGCTGCAGGATAATACTTGCATAGTCAAATTGAGTCATAAAGCAACAGATAAATTTAGACTGGTAACTGGGAAGTTCATTTCTGCTATTTTGAAAAAAAAAAATAATCAAGATTCTTCTGCTGCCAGTGTAACCCTCCAACAGTAATCTGGACACTGATTTTTATGAATGCATACACACAGACCTATTCAACACAGTTTGTGCTTCTATCAACACTGCGTAACTATCTTCTGCTCTGCCAAAAAAATACCAATTGCAAGAAATAAAAATCAATAAACACAAATTAGAAAGCAGAAACAAAACCTTAACTCTGAGGAGGAGGAAGAATAGGAGGAAAAGATGGAAACGGAGCAAGAAAAGCAGAAAAGACTGTTTCTTCCTTAATTCTTTCTACAGACCTTCAAGGAAGCTCTGCTTAAAAGTGGAACTGATACTAAAAAAAGTCAAGATGGTAAATTCTTCAGTGCACAAACTCCATTTCCTTGTCAGTCTGTATGAAGCCTTGCACAATGTGTCTTTACCCGTGGCATAGGCTTCCACACTTTTTTGTCAATGAAAATAATACATTTACACGCAGAGCAGTTTATTATGGAATATTAACCAATGTGTTGCATTCTGGGCTCTGCTTTAGTGGGAATATATGGAGAAGAGGGACAGGGATGTGTGCCAATTTTAGGTTTTGGCCTCAGTCCATTTGATGCGGATCCAGGATGACTTGGTTGACTGTTGAGTCATAGGTTGGTTCAACTGACATTATTTTACATTCGACTAGTTATTGTTCTTTAAACTTTGAACAGGAGTCCAGAAGCTCAAAAAACACCAGTGAACCAAAAAGAAAGGGGCCAAAGCAGAGTCTAAGGTCAAGGTTCTTGAGCTAAAAAATGCTCTCCTTAAATGACATCTACTTTTGGCAGAGATAGCTAAAAAACCAAAACCTACCTCACAATCTAAAAAATCTCTGTCGTATTACCAAATATCTGTAACACACAATATTGACTTCCAAATTACTGAAGAAGCTCTGAGATACCACCCCGTCCCCAGTAGCATAAAGGTGGGAAGGCAAAACAAACCTTTTCCCCTCCAAAATAAGTCAGTCAGTGAATGAGTGGTATATTTGCAACAGATATAACAGTAAAATACTCCTGAAACACGAGACAGTCACTGCGCATACTGGTAATTCACTGCAGCCAAGACTCAACCTAAAAAAACCCCAAATAATTCAAACCCCCAGAGTTACTGCCTCAGTACTGAAGGCAGACTTCTTCCCATAAAACTTCTTCTGTTTTAAAAACATGGGTGTGTTTCAGGTGGACGTGATCAGAAATGAACTTGCTCTACAGATGCATCGCGTGTAACAACAGACACTTTTAGCGAAGGCTCGTGTTTTTAATATGTCTACTTGGCTCATTTTTTTCCATTCCATTTTACCCCAATTTCAGATAGCAGGTACGTTTTCGTTTTTATATCCACCTGTTTTCAGAAAACCGATCAGCAGCTAAAGAAATGAGCAGAGGAAGAACTTGAGCTATCTCTAGTAAAAGAAATGCAGCGAGAAGCGCGACTGGGCTTTGTTACAATTATTTAGCAAGGAGATAATCAGCTTTCATAACAACTTTCAAGAGCATGAAAAGAAAAACCAAACCAATAAAACCATCATATATGGGTTCTTTGCTGGAAGACAAAAAACCTTCCGATGATTTTGAGATCTTAAGTCACAGAGGAGGATGATTGCAAGATGTTCTTCTCAGTGCTAAAGGCCAGAATTGAGGTTCAGCACCAACTTAGTATTAAGAATTGTGTATGGCGCTGCCCTGATGTGTGTGGCTTATGTTTCCCATTTAGTCACGGGCAGTAACTTCACTCGGAAGGACAAAGATTCTTTTTAACCACATTAGACAGAGAACAGTAATTTTTCCAGGCGAGATAAGCAGCAAACTCAAAATTCTTGGTGATTTAAAAATCAGAAAGTTGCTGAAGGACAAATGAAGGCCCGCGATGGCATGCTGCTGCATTCCCCAAGGGAAAGGCCGAGACCTCCCACTCTGAACGCTCACAAAAGGGTTTCTTTCATGTTTTATGCTTAGTGTTTGGCACATTTTATGCTTCATATCCAAACCTGTGTGTGTACACGACAGAGCTTAAAACTGAGCAAACCCGTCTAAAAGGTGTTCCTCAAAGTCTCACAAACATTTTCAATGCCCTTAATAACATAATTTCATTTCATTTGAACTGGCTTCTGACACATCTGACGCAAAGAATACATTCAAAGTCGCTCTTCCCCACACATGAACAGGAAGAAAAGCATGCAATAAGATTATTTATTGACAAAGTCAGCCACCTAAACTTGTGTAATATTTTCAGAAGGACAAGCAACAAGCACTACCACAGACCTGCAAGACGTGTATTGCGATTGTACGTAATTTTCATGGCGCTTTTAACCCAATGTTATTGAATTATCTAGCAGAGTGCTATAATTACTTTTGTCAACACTGTTAAGCAATTACAGATACAATTTCTGCTATAACATGCACACGCAGTAGGTTATTATCTGCTTTTATTTCCACTTGGCATCCATGTCACATACTCGAGACTATCAAGATGTTTCATCACAACCCTCTTGTTGCTTACTCCCGGATTCACAAGCACTTCTTGTCTTCGGGTTTTTTATCCCCACAATACTTTCAGGTCTTGCCTTCTCTCTCTCCTGGATTTCTCGTATTATTTTATCCACCTTCCTCTGCCCTCTTCCTCTACCCCTCCCCGGCAGACGAAGGAAGCTCTATTCCTTCCTTGCTGAACCTCACAGGGTTTCCTGGCCACATTGTTCATCTCTGCCTCTTTGTGTATTTTCTCTTCCTGAGCAGCACTGGGAACCCCTCCCAATTTAAACTCCATCTGTAAACTTCATTAACAGGCTGTTTACCTCTCTCACAGAACTATCACGAAGGTGACTACACAGATAATCCCGGAGCCTACATACACCTATCTCCCCAACACCTCTTCTCTCCAAGAGATTTTTCTTCTCCCTGTGCAGTTATTTCGAGTTCAAAACAGTGGCAACTCCAACATTCTTTCACAAAAGTATTAAAAACTTTCCTGCTGGCAAATGATGTGTTCCTTTCCTGAATTTCAGTGTTCATTACAACCAGACGCACTCTTAGAAAGGTCCCGATGGCCATAACAAATCTTTTACAACCCATCACTATCTATCGTTATCTTTCAATATCTTACACTAACGATTAGGTCGCTCAGATGTGCTACTACAATAGGTCATGATATCTCAAATAGAAAATTCTAACTGATTGTAATTAATTATGGTCACTGTTCAAGATTTACTTCGTGTAGTATATATTGCATTCACATCTGCAACAAGTTTTTAAGTCACTGCTGTTGAGTTTACAAGGTCTGTACCAGTAAGACAGCTGTAGTATTCCTTACGGAAATATGGAAAGCTGTTTATTACTGAGACATGGTACACGGCAGAATTCACTGCATGATGATTTTAGGAGAGGCTAGAGATCATTCTACTCACCACCTGAACACAACAGGTGTTTTCAACTTTTAAAGAACTAGGTATTAGCCACCAGGTCTTCACTTCCTTACAAAAGTATACTGATAAAGACTACTGATAAAAACAGCATTTCATCAGTTACTCGTATTTTTCATGAAACCAAACAATATAAAAATACAAAAAAACTGCTTTTAGAGCTGCAGCCAGGAAGGGTTTCAAAGCACAGAAGGTGCTATAAAGACCTGAAGAGCATATGAGACAGGCAAATCTGGCAAAGCCAAAGACACAGGACAGGGAGGGGAAAAAAAAACGTTTATCTGCCATTTCCTTCAAACATTTCTGTTACCTGTCAGATGAACAGTCAATCAATCAATCCTACCTTTTAAAAATATTTACATAAAGCAAAGAAAAAAAAAAGATCCACGTCAATCAGACATTATTGAGAAGACCCCACTGTGGTAAAACTTTCATTTACCTAAATCCTAGCTTCACAATCGGCTTTTTCCGAAGCGAGTGCTACAAAACCAAAGCAAACCAGCGTTCAAAATCCTATGGTGCAGACCCCACCGAAGTGCAGACAGTCGTGCACACACAGGACCAAGCTTTTTACTCCAAATAATTTACTGTTATGGCTTTAGAGAGCTGAGCACACCTTCTAAGCCAAAGTCAGCGGACACACAATATTCCCTGCTCCGACGGACACTGGCAGAGGCAGCGCTCCGCTCCTGGGCACACGGGAGTGAAGCTGCCAGACCCTTGTGCAATGACCAGGAGAGCAGTCCCTACACCAAAGATCACTTTCCCTTCCTTATTAATAGCTGAAGCTTAGCATAGAAAAGAAACCAAAAGGAAAAACCTGAAACTCAAGAAACAATGGTGTAGGGTTTTTTTAACACAGACTGTGTAAAAATGATTTTTTTCCCCCATAAGGGCAGCATCCAAATCTCTGCTTGTTTTAAATGCTGCACCTCTTGCTGCCCCTCGGCATCGGTTGTCTGAGTCTGGCTCTGGTCTGTAAGTGACGTCCACAACTGACACCTAAACATACAAATCAAGTTTAACAGAGAAGAGATGCTGACGTTGAGAAAGTCTTAATTCTTCAAATCAAAAGCACATTATGATGCTTTTCTTTAGATAAAACACAACATTCTGGTTTTAAATAAGCATTTCTTGTGTTGCAGTAACAATAACTGTTACTGCATCTTCAGCAAACAGTGATCAAATGGTTCAGCAAAGCTCGATGCCGTAAGAGATTCTCTCTCATACAAAAGCTTTTTTACCCTTGTAAAGCTCTTCTCAGATTCCTGGAGCTTCAGAGAAATTAATTCAATAACCCAACACCTTTACGAAACGGGAAGGTGGTTAGCTGTCGCGTATTTTGAAGGGAGGCTGAGACCGAAGCAGCACATAAGCTTCCAAACACGTCAACAAAAACAGGGTTCCAAAAGCAGAGGGCAGCCGGGATCAGCCCGGTCCCTCCGGAGCACTGCACTCTCCCAGTCCAGATGCTCAATAGCCCCTGATAACATGTAATTACCGCAGGACTATTTTTAAGGTGAAATAAATAACTGTATGATCAAAGACTCACATTATTTCCAGTTTGCGCTAGAATTTGTTAAGACTACATAGCCTTTGAAGTAATGACGAAGCCCAACATTTCTGTCGTATCACTTACATGTTTCATCTGAGAAACATTAAACAAAGGTCAAATTGACAAACAAAGTTTGCTAATACGAACAAACTGAACATTGATTGCACACAACTCTTTGTTTCGGTAAACTCTTCTGAAAGCCTGTGGTTAAGCCCATGTTTAAAAAGGGATTCGCCTTGCACAAGTTGTGACGGTACGCGCAGTGCCACCGGCGTTACACAACGAGGCGGCAGTTGGGCATCTCTGCTCCGCCGGCCCCTGCCGGGAGAAACGGAGCCTTTCGTTTGTATGGAGTCATCCCGCAGCACACGCAATGGTCTTAGTTTTCACCTTGCCTAGGGAAGTATCCTCAATCTAATACACTCGTGACAATGTAATAACGGGATCTAGCAGAGAGACAAACCAGATTTTATCAAGTCTTAGGTGAATCATGCAAAATGGACGTTTCAGTGTCTCACATGACTAATTTTTAAACTACAACTAAGAACTAACACATTCTGAGAACAAAATTTTTAAAAAACTAAAATTTAGAGTCAGACTTAGTGTCCAAATTAATTTCACCTAACTTCTGGAACCAAAGGAGGTACATACTTTAGAAGCACAGAGAAACACTGAACAGCAGAGAATCATTCAAGCCTCTTCCGCTCCCCCACTGCCTAATGCAGAAACCTGAAGTTTGGATAATTATGCCATTACATTTGAGACCCCAGCACACCTAAATTTAGATGAGATTAACCAAGGCCTGAATATAAATTATACTCAAATGGATATGAAGGAATTATTCTCTTAAGTTCTGCATCTTCTTATTTGTGATGCTGAATGCGTAACCATTAGATATAGTTTTTTCCTACCTGTAACACAGATTTTCCTGTTAACCCCTATTCTGTAATACAGATTTTCCTGTTACCCCCTATTCTGGTGTTCAAGACATAAGAATTGATTCTCCAAGGTGTTGACCTATTGTCACTTCTCAGCGGCTCCTAAAGCTACGGATGCCGAGGACTCCCTAGTTCCGGAAGAAAAACAAAGCAAGCACCGTGAGAGAAATATAATAACTGTCTCTAACTGATAACGCTAAAATAACAAAACCACCAACTTCCATTATTTATATGACTTCTCTGTATTTTGGAAGCTGTGGTGTTTCAAAAAGCTTGGAACAGTCACAACTTAAACCGTTTTTCCGCTGCAACAATCCATAAAGAAATAACAAACAGAGCCAAAGGTCTGGAGTTTTTCATCTTGGTTGTAGATGGCTTGAGTGAGGCCAAGAACTGGAGATAAGCAGGCCAGCCTTTTCAAGGAGAGAATGATAAGTGTTTCCCTGTATTGCTTATTCTTGCAATTTTAATCACAAGTCTTGCAGCATCTGGCATTTTTTCCTTTAGCTCCGCTTAAGGGCTTACAATTGCGAGAATCGTTCTTTTCTCAGAAAATCTGTACTGAGCTGAAACACGTAGGCACCAAAGGGTTAAAAAGACGAAGCAGCACATCTGCTTGAGTATCTTCCAGAATGCCATGATTAAGTCACGCCTCACACCATAGTGCCGGTGGTGTTTTTAGGCTTTAAAAGAAAAACTTGGAATATTATAAGGGCTTTTATGAAGGAGGAAACAAAGTCCACGGCTCACCGCTAACACCGTGCGAGCAATTCCAGCTCCGGAGTGACAGAGCACAGCGCAAGCGGATACGACCAGACTTGCGGGCACGTACGTGTGGCCGTGTACACATGCACACACCCTGACCTACGTGCAGGTATTTCCCAAACTCCCTGTATTATGGGAATAGAATACGTTGAGACGCCCGAAGTCCCGGAGAGATTACATGTTGCAGAGCCTGGCAGAGGACTAATTACAGCCTTAGCTGCACCCAGTAATGCGTGTGCTCATCCTCAGCTTTCTTCCCCTCAAACCTCTAAGGACACAGAACACGCTGATCTCTACTGCTCTCCTACTGCAGCACCACACGCTTTCTTACCCCGGCTGAGAGGCGCTTGAGAGCACTGTGGAGTCAGAAATAATGGAATTTATTCCTTTCAAACCGACTTTTTCTTTTCAACAGTTTTTACTAAAGCCACCAAGCAAAACCCACAGTTTGGTAGGTATTACAGGGATGGTCATTTACACAAAACAAGGCCTTGAAAAGACCAGAGAAACCACTAAGTAATCTTAACTTGATCGTGGAGATGGGAAATGGACTGGATAATACTTTAGTGTTGAAGTGTTAAAATGGAAGATTAGTAATGAAGAAAAACATTCAAAATACTGACAAAGAGTTTCTACTAAGTATTATTGCTTTCAAAAGCAGCCTTTACATTCAGTCCTGAACTACAGCATGAAAAGAAAGTTTTCACACGCAAGTTTCAAGGAGCCCTTCCGCACACCCTTCTCGTGTAAAGTAAGTATGTTACTTCACACTTACTTGAGAAAACCGGAAAAGAAGGCAGCTCCCTATAGTCAATCTTCACTCTTCTAAAAAGCCCCGCTATTTTGATTTTCCAAGATACAGAATGCTGGGTCTCTTCCTTAGGCTTTCTAAAGCCTTGCAAGAAACTTGGAACACACACCCGATCGTTAACATCCCGAATTTCGCTCCCTCACCATCGTGTCCACCAACAAGTGCGACGGCGTGTGCTCGCTGTCAGCTCTGTTACCCCAAGAAGGCAGAAGCAGCCCAGTAGTTGCAAGAAGTGCAACTGCTATTACAAAAGAGCATTACTTGGATGAAGATAATCTTATTTTAAACAGGTATTCACCTATGCAGATCACAGAAAGAGATAAAGTTAAGTTGGAAATCGGGTTCTATAGAATAAGTAAGTTACTAATAAGTAAGTAAATTAACCACAAGAATACCTGTATTGCTGTTTCAATTGTATTGCCAAGGCATCCTCCGATTTCTTTTTAACCTCAAACTAAAGGCCAAGAAGAGAGATTATATCTAAGACTGCTGTTTAAGAAACAATTACAGTAAAGTTCCCTATAAAAGCAAATTACTTGAATATCCAAACAGTCATAATTCCTTGGTGTATATATAACATTGGGTGAAAGGATGCCACCAACATAACCTGCCCATACGTTCATCCCAGACTGAAGAAGCCACGAGCTGGAATGAATAATCTGCACGGTGTGCTGGTGTCTTTGAAAAAATCCTTCGCTGTTCAAAGAAGGGAGCCGCAACCACGAGCTGCAATCCACGTGCTGAAGCTCTCCTAGCATAAGTATTTTGTTTTGGAATATGTGAGTGTATTTTGAGGGGGGAAGGAAAGGGATGCGGGAAAGGAAGTAAGTTTCCTGGCAGATCGTTAGCATAATTACACAGGCAAAAAAGATCAATTACAGGCATTCATTCAGTCTAATTATTCTCCAGTTTACAGCATAGACATCTTTAACTTAACATTACATAAATTAGATCACCCAAATATTGGAATAAATCTAGGCACATGAGTGCAAAAAGCCAGGTCACTCTGGCCAGATGCATGCCGGTACCTAGAGCGCTTCATTTACCGCTTGGAGTTGTCTTCCCCTCCCTCACAATTCCAAACACACAGGAAAGACGACTGAGAGAGCGGATTTTCCGAGCGGAGCGAGCTCTGCGTTCAGGCATGGGCACCGCAAGCCGCCGGGCACCGCGTCGCCCCGAGGAGCCGCACGCAGGTGGCGCAGTGCGGGCTTGGCCAGGCGCTGCCCCGGCACCTCCAACACGCGGGGGGCCAGCCCAGAGCCCGCGCGCCCCCCAGTCCTCCCTGCCGCTGCGCCACGCAGAGCTTCCACCAACAGCGGATGTCTCAGCCAGGGAAAGAACCTTAGTGTAAAACCGGTCCACAATTCAAAAAATAAAGATGAATTTCAAGACCGGCCAATTCTCGACCCACCATTTGCAAGAGCGTTTCTTGAAGGCTTCCTTCTTGGAAGGTCAAAAGCTTCCTTCCAAAATGCCTAAGACCCAATATCTGAGTAGCTCTACTATCTTCCCCTAATTTTAATATTTAGGCCAGGAACGTTATTTAATTGGAGGGGAAAAAAAAAAGTTTTATTTTTTGTATTTCAAAGGAAAGGAAATGACCAAGTAAAAAGGCATTCTTCTGAGCCCGAAGGCAAGTCACAAGTGGCAGGGTAGCTGGAGGCCGGCTGGCACGCAGCCCATTTACAGTACGCTGTTTACTTGTTGTCTAACCGCTGATAACTCCAGAGAGAGGATCCATGAACCCAAAAAAGAACTAAGTTTTCTGTTGAGAGAGGAAGGAAGAACAAAGCAGACAATGATAAAAATATGCACCACTGATGGCTACTACAGTCTCTTCTCAATTAGTACAGCTTTTTTTTTTTTTTAATAAAAAAGGATTTAAAAACATTAATGGAAAATTAAAACCCTTATATATCAAACAAGTTAAAACCATTTAGACACAAGCAGGAACTGTGCTATTAAAGACAAACAATGCTGCTACGTACAAGTCCCTGACCCCGCAGGCACTGGGGTAGTGGCTGCTGCTCCAAGTAAATAATATTACGCTAGCGCGTGGATATTCTGTTAATAAGCCTAAAAGCCAGCACAGATGTAAAGAGATGGTGAGAAGAGGCTTGATCCTGGTTCTGTTACTCATTCACAGAAGGGCAGGTGCTGCTGGGCTGCATTGGGTGTCACTCGGCGCGCACTAATCCCACTCCCACAGTTCCAGCCACAGACCACATCCTGCTGGGGAGGCGATCCGGAGCCGACAGGTGATTCCCGCCTGGATCTCCCCTTGCTTTAGATGGGCAGCTACAAAAATCGTAGTTTGTTGACGAAAAAGACTTCATTCTAAGCCATCATTCACAACAAGACACTCTCGTCTTGTCCCACATGCTGGGACTGACCAACGAACTTCAAATTCATGACTCAAAACGCTTGTCTGACATTTGCATGTCTATGCTGGGACAAAACTGGCGTGTTACTTCTTTAAATAATACTATATATCAAATATCAACCTTCTGTATGTACCTTCTAATCTAATTATATTTAATTAAATTTCTTTCTGAAAATTTTAAGAGAGTTGCATATAGTTTCAGTAATTGCAGACGGTGATATAATGGAAAAAAGTATCAACTAGGACGGGAACAAAATTAGTATTCATCAGACAAAATAATTCATCAGGTGAATTCCAACACACCTCTCCTCTCAATTGCAAACCTAGGAATTGCTTCTCAAATGCAATAGCACGATCTAGACCGATGTGCTTGCAGAAAGCTGAAATTCAGACTAGCAAAAGTTTCCGAGTAAGGAGACAAGGGGGCAGGTAACCAGGAAGGTGCCAAGACAAGGCGAAGGGGCCGAGCCAAGCCAGCCGCCTCCGTGTGCTCCAGCGCAGAAAAACAGACATGAAATCCACACGTAGAGGGAGCAGAAAAGGTTCAGCTGAAGCTCAGCAGAGGAGGGGGACGCGGCAGACGACGTGCCTGCGCTGGGGCAGCCGTGCGGCAGCGCAGGAGGTGACACTGGAGCCGGCTGTCTCCCGTGGCGGCCACCGACGGATCAGCAGCGCGCAGGGACGCCAGGCAGGAACGGCACCGAAGAACTCACACGGCGAATGGCCATTTGGTTACTTATTTGCATTTATGCATAAATAAGAGACAGAGGAAGTTGGCTATGCAAAAATTATATTGTCTGAATGCTCAATATAGCTCTTTCTGAATTAAAGTTCACCATCATTTTTAAAAATTTGAGGTTAGTCTTCCACAGTGAGGAGTCCCGGGCCTGCATGCCTGGCAGAACAGAACCAGGGACATTCCGCGTTCTGGGTCCATTCTGCCCAGTCACCAACTTCCTTCTTCTCCCCTTCCTCTTGCCCTCTTTCTCCGTTTCACCTTTCCACTCTCCTTCCCCTCTTGCAAACCATTAGATTTTCGTCTGGATTTCGAAGCACTGGCTGATGTGCACCTGACTCCTACCTCCTAACACTGTTGTCCTGCCCCATTATCTGCGGTTCCACCAACAGGCAAATCCAGATTCAGACAGACACATACCCTGTACCAAACACACACCACTTAGGTTTCAAAAACCTTCTGAAGGCGAGTGCAAGAAGGGATTTATTAGAAATATTTTAATCAGGGTTTTCATGAGTACATTAAAAAAAGTAAATCTCAATTTCCATTTGTGTGTCTCAGCGGTACCATGAGGATGAAAAATACAAAACTTTAGTTAGCTTTTAAATGTGCCTGAACTCACCAACAGTAAAGAGATCTAAGATATCGCCATCTGTAAGGAACAGCAATATCCTTTTGAATGTGTACATACAAATTTTTACATTTTTCTGCACCTTCATTTATTTATATGAATCATTTTTAAGTGAAGAGCTTCCAGAAGGATTAAAATATAAGCACCGAACTAAATAAAGCAACTCCCCATCTGCAAAAGGTGCAGTGTATACATTGAGAGGGATCTTGTCTTCACTGTGCCACCAATAATAGAAAAAGGAAGTAGAGACTTGTCTAACTCGGAGATCCAAAATAAAAGGTGACCGTGCCAATGTTTACGAGTGCTACAAAATTATAATCGGATATTTGATTCAGATTTTTGGGATGCAGGACGGTAATAACTACAGCAACCCCCACCAAATGTCAACAGTTTGCTGAGCATGATGCTATTAAAGTACTAATAAAAGCAGATGACAACACAGACTCCTGCAGAAAGAGGAGAGTAATAACTTTCTCCAGTTTACAATTCCCTCACTCAGCAATGTAAATGGAAAATAATGGAGACAGACTAACAGGAATACCTACTGCTGGAGAAGGGGAGAGAAATTCAAGCGCCCAGACCCAGAGACAGGGCTGTGAAAAGAACAGTCTCAGGTTGTCCAGGACAGCGAGAAAGGTAAAATGGCTCTTCCTCCAGAAACTGCTGTACAAAGCACAGTCACACAGCTCTGTTTTCACATTTTGGCGAACAAATTGTGACATATTACAGTAGGGACGGGACTGCTCAAACTCTAACTTAAACAAAAATAAGAGGAAGAGAGCAAAGCAACGCACACGGGAGAGAGGCAACATCCAGCGAGGACGGTGCCATTAGCTACTCCAGCCTGGTCTCCTTTAGGGGTATGGAAAGTTCTTCAGAACAAAGTGAGAATTATCAGCGTCTCCAGCTTGTACCAGCAACGTTTACCACGCCGTGTCTAGTCATCAGCCCGTTGGTATTGCTCTTAACTTTCCACATGTTGTGTAAGGGTAAGTCCAAGCAATTAATACTTCGCAGTATCTGTACAATGACTCCTGCTTAAGAATGAATTAGGAAAAACCCTCAAGGAAGAAACACACAAAGGATTCCCAATGCCATTTTCCGCTTATGCATCAAGAACAGCTTTACTCACTAAAATGACAATTGTGGGAAAACTGTTCCAGAGCCATCATTGTGGGAAACGTCCAGAAGTAACATGAGGTGCTGCACACAAGGAGAACGTCGGAAGAGGGACCCGGCCAGTCCTCTCGGATCAGCACCGGGAAGGGACGGCAGTCGGGATCCCATGGCCACAGGCTGCCGACGACCTGCCCGATGGCCCCGACTCGGCACCTCCACACCCAAACCCAGCTGTTTTCCAAACACACGCAACTGTACAGCCGAAATATTTGAGTACAAGCTCTTTCCTGATATCCAACTTTCTCACCTTGTAAAAAGCCACAGATTTAATGCATTTTGGAAAGTAGGAGTTTAGAAGTACCAGGCAGCATTGCTAACAGAGGGACACCACACATAACCATGCTCCCTAGGAAAGAGTGACTATAAAAATAACAGCACTGAATTCTATCCTTTGCTACTAGAAAATAAATATAAATAAATTACTGGAATGACTAAAACATTGTCAATTTCTCATTTCTACTGAATGAAAATAAATGCTGCATTTGTAGAAAATACTTCTAAACATTATGTTCTGATTTGTAAAAAACCTGTATTAATTCTATTCAATTTACACACATTCTATCACCACAAATGCATCCCAGTTAAGTTGGAGAGAAAGTGGCAATGTAAGTGAGAAGAATTTTGATTTTTGCACAAATGGGGGGCGACTGCTTTACGGTGCATCAGCGGCAGCAGCACAAGAGTCAAAATAACATTCTTCAGCGCTGCTACAGCAATCTGGAGCGTGTGTGCGTGGGGGACAACAGGGACAGCTGGGGAAAATTACTGAGGATAATATAAGTGACAGAGTAACCTATCTTTCTAATAAAAGGTCTTAATTTCTTTGATGCCTTTGGAACCATGACTACCGTATGCAAAAAGTGAAGGATAGCTTTCGAGCATGTAGGAATTTCCCCAGGCAGCACTCTCAATAGCCTGCTTCCTATAACTACCTTGATTTATTTGCAATATTAAAGATAAGATGAAGAATGGAATTTAACACATGAGGTGGGGGGCATATGTGAATATACCAATATTAACAGTAAGAAAAAGCCCCCAACATGTGCGGGAAGACATCATCACAACCGCCATAGATTTCACCGATGTTTAACACGCTCATACGGTGCATTCTCTTTGCTGAGACTTTTCCCCTCCATTTTGTCTGTTTAGATTGCTGACATTTGGGGACCAGTTTTTTTAAGCACCGGAGACAAACGCATCTGACAAAAGCGCTCTGGTAGTAAACGAAAATCTCACCCAACCCAGCCGAGAACAGGCGGTGCGGAACGGAGCGGGGCAGCACCGGGGACGCCAGGGCTGACGCGGCACCAGTCAGAGGCCACTCGCTTTATCCTTCTTGGTCACGCAAACCCTCCTTTACGTTTCGGGGCACTGTTGCGCACCCTGGGAAGGATTTCACAAAACCACCCGTGACAACCCTGAACCCCTTCCCGAGGCCCGGCTGCCAGTTCCGAGCTCCGTGCTGCGCAAGCAGCGCACAGGTAACCTTCCCCAGAGACAGAACCTTACGTTTCGTAGAGGGAGGCCCCCCCACCGGCTCCCCCGGGCGCCCGCTGCGCCTGCGGAGAGCTTCAACCACCCAAAATAGCCTGGTATCAGCTAACCCAGAAGCCTCCCGCGCGCTCCCTTTTCAGGCCCCGTCCCAGCGCTGCCCGCGGGGAGCCAGGCAGGCGGCGACTCGTCCCGAACGGCCACGGCCAAACCCGACCCTCTGCTTCTCCTCCCCAACCAGCTCCCAAGCCCACAACAGAACCGCTCTCCCAGTTCCGTGCAGCTCGGGGCTTTTTGTCTGTTTCTTTCTTTTCAAAGGGCCTCTGGCAAGGAAGCACATCAAAGACTTTGAAGAAAAAAAAAAAAAAAAAATTCAAATACATTGAGACCAACTGGATTTCCCCTGTCCACAGGCTCACCGACAACCCCGCAGACACCCAGGACATGGGATGAGGTGGCGTTTTCCTTCCAGGAGCGAGGGCAGCTCTCTCCCAAGAGAGCCACGTGCTCAGTGACCTTACAGCTTTACAACCACCGCCTCGCCGAGGGCAGAAGCCGGACTGACCAACCCCCAGCGCTGCGGGTCCCGCGGAGCCCTGGTGTTCCCGGGAGGCACACCGGCATTCCCGGCACAGCGGCTGGGCTGTCGGGAGAGGCCGGCAGAGCCTTCAGGATTCCTGGGCCAAAGCCAGCCAGACCCAGCGGCGCACTGGCACCGCACCGACCGGACCCCTCCTGTCCCTCAGCCTGGGGGAGCTCCTTGCCCGCCTGCCCGCCCACCGCCCCGCGTCCCTCCACCGCTGTCCCCCCATGTCCCTCCACCGCTGTCCCCCGTCCCCTGCCCGGGGGCTGCAGAGCTGCCGGCCAGGTCTGCACTGGGCAAACCCCTTTTCTTAAATCCCTCTCAATTTCCTGTTTACATTTGACCTTGCATCTTTTATGGGATTTTTGTTCACCGCAATTGGGCGTGCTTTTCCCCTGTGTTGAAATGGTGTTTTTTACTTCACTTTTTTTAAAATTAAATTGAGCTACTTGGAGCCACCAGTGTATCACAAAGTGATGCATTTCTGGTTTTCAGGCTTGTTAGCCAGTCTCTGAGCTGTTTAGGGGGTTCTCGGTGTTGCTTCTTTAGGTTTTGGCTTTTGGGGGGTTTTGTTTTTAAAGCAAATTGCCTCATTTCTGTGCAATTCCCTGTTTTACAGTTGTCTGCAGCCTGGACTTGGCTTGCTCTCTCCACCAGTGGTGCCTAACTGGGCAGCCTCGGGCTGGCTAAGGCAAAGCAGCGATCCCACCAGGACCAGGACCCTCTTTAGCCAGCTCACGGCATTGCTGGAAACCAGCTCGGAAAGCCCAGACGTGCTGCACACAGACTTTGAGGACCTCTCAAACAAGCTGCACCAAACGAGGCCAAGCCAATTCCAGCGAGGAGCGTCTGATGCAGCTGGTGACACAATCCTGGGGCAAGATAGATCTGTGCCACAAATGGAAACTTCCCAGAAATACAAAGCAGTTGACGTGTCTGTGGATGGTTGCTAATTTCCTAACCCTATAAATATCCTGACGCAGTTCAGCATTTAGTTACGGAGTTTCTTACGATACGATTGTGAACCACCATCGCTAAACCAGCATTGAGATTTTAAACACAATCTGGAAGAATCTATCTTACAATCAGCACCCCAGCGTCAGGCATCGTTTAGTGAGTTATGTGTGTTCAGAAGGGATACTCCAAAGTCACGAGCAGTCTTCCGCTGCACCCCACCACCTTTGAGGGGTTTTAAAACTCTGCAGAACTTTTGATTACACAACCAAGCCAAATCCAGAAGTCTTATCCTGCCCCACAGAACAACATCGTCCTGTGACAGTGGCTTCTATCAGCGGGGACACACACTGTAACGCTCAGAACACATTTTCAAAGTCATTATATCATCTTCCAACGCACAGACAAGGAGTTATGCCATCATCACAAAAGCAGAACCATTACAAATAGCTTTGGGCAGGAAAAGCACAAGTGAAGAAAAAAATTTGTTGAACTTATTTCCCTTTCTTTAATACAAAACCTAGAAGGAGACTACCTTATCTAAAAAATAAACTCAAGTTTGCTCCTCAACCACGGGCCAAAACGCATCCCCCTCAAGACACCAGCAGTAACAGTGTGGGGAATAAACACCTCCAATTGTTGAAATAGAATGCTTTGAATGCTTTTGGTAAAATTTGGAATTGCAGTTTTGCTGTCTATTTCCATGAAGCTCTAGGGCTTCCCTGGTTAGGTGCGCGTTCTGTTTCATTTTTAAGTTAGGACGGCAGCCTTGAAAGGCTGCACGCAGGAAGCCGGGGTAGGTAGCACTTACGAATGCTTGGAAAGATTCAAAGCGCTAAACGCTGCATTTCCTTTAAAGCTCTTCCTCGGTTTCTAGGCTGGGGTCAGCCAGGAATAGAAACAGAAGTCACTTCCTCCCTCCCCACTGGTATGCTGTGCCACGGCACCACCGAGTTCGAATCTGCAAGTTGGAACAATCCAAGTCACAAAAACCAGCGGACTGTTAGCAATATTCCAACCTCCTGATTGCTATTTAATAAACTGTCAGATGTGGCAACCTTTAACGTGTTAAAAGAATCTTTAGAGAAGAACCTTCTAAGTGATAAAATAGGTCCAAGCTCATTTGTCAAACCAGTTGCTCTGGTTGGAAAGTAGTTGTCAAATATCTAGTGTGACTAAGAGTGTAATCTTGCAGGCATCCTAATATTAACTGCTCACTTCGATAAAAAAAAAGAATGCTCTGCTACTCAAAATAAAGAGCTCTGGGGATCCTGATTTTTACAACATCTACATTTTATGTGAGTTTTAGCACTAAATTTCATTTTTATTAAATCATGCAAATAACCTGGCACTTCAGTTGAACAGACTTGTCTTCTCTAACTATGGAAAGGTAATTAATTACGAAACTTGTTAGATTGGTTTTGCTATAAATGAAGGTGTCAGAATAGCTGCCTTGTCACTTTAGAAAATGGCAGATGTGTGGGGCTTAGTAGAAATACATGTTCAGGAAGGGCAGACTTCAGAAAACTCGATGAAAATGAAACCAAGGGACTTTACAACAGCCCAGGACTCAGCTTTTAAGAAAGGTAACTTCCCACTCAGATCAGTGTGGCTAACTGACCTTTAAGAAGCCTGGGCTGGGCTGTAACAAAGTAGAACAGGTCAGAGAAAATGCTTTTTCTGAAACACGTACTAAAGTAGCAGCTTTTTTGCCTATAGACAGCACCAAAGGAGCTACGTTTGTGATGGAGGATGCCTTCCACACTTTGTGCTACTTCAAACGCTAGAGAGAGTGCGTACAATTTAATGTTCATTTTTCGTTTAAACCTTAAGCTTTTAAGTATCATTTGGTCAAAGCAAGTAACACAAAAAGCACTAGAAGTCTCCCCTTTCCTCCAAAAAAGGGATTATGCCATTTGTAAAATTAATGGAGCAAAAAGACATACTATCATTCTTTACAAGTTTGATTTTAATCTATGTTTGTTTGGAAATCCGAGTAAGGTTTTCCCTTCCTAAGTAAGCGAAAACAAACTTGCTGAATTTATTTTCAAGTAAGTACAACTTACGACCTTTCACTTTTTCTTTCGTTATATTTATTCCATTTTAAACCACTCTTTTCATAGCCAGTATCTCTCCAATACAATTATTTAGCATATTCACAAGACCTAATCCTACTGAGCCAAATGAAAACACAGTAGTTTCTTTTAGTGAAATTACAGAATTAAGAAGAAGTGGTGCAACCCTTCAGCATCGTTACGTTGTTCTCCTCTGGAATCTACCAGAGGGATCACTGAAACAAATAAATGAAGACAGCATACTAAAAATAATTCACTAATATCTCTTTGGAGTTTCCTTATCAAGATCTTAAAACATTTTGAAAGTTAAAATTTGCTAACAGAACAGCTTCTTGCATTCATGATACAACCGTTACACAGAGGCGAATCTGTTTCTGATGGTACTTACGATAAAAAGAGCTAATTTCTTTAAGCTATTTTAAATGACCCCCCAGCTTTCAGATGTAACTCGGGACAGTCTTTAACTCCATTTCTTACCACGGGAAACTTCTCTACCTTCTGCTTTTTGAGCACACCGCCCACCCCCAGCCCCACGTCCCCGAGGCAGGGCTGCGCGTCACCGACCCCCAGGGCCACCACCATCGGCCTCTCCGCACCCGTAAAGGCTGTAACACGCATGTAAGGCCCAAAATCTTTAAAAAGAAAGTCCTAACAGTATACATCTGTTCCTCCCACTTTTAGTTTCTCTTTGCATACGGGAGGTGCAGCCCCACGCATTACATAATTGAGCAACCCTCCACATTTGATTTTTCACCCGTTACAGAAGGACAGCACGTCCGCCCCACAAACTTCCCAGTCTGCAAGTGGTTCAGGCTGGCAGTCTGCTTGGAGCTGTACATTAACGCCAGCACCTCGCTGGTGCGCGCTGGCCATAACACCTCCCCGCACCAGCTGCCGCACGAGGCCACGGCGCCGAGCCCTGCTGCAGCTCTACGAGCCTCGGAGAAGCACGGCACCCACACGGCACACAAGATGACCATTCAGCGCACGTTCTGCGTCACCGCTCCGCAACACAGCCCAGCAGCAGCGCTTGAGTGACAAAGCTACAATGAAGGAACGGGCTGGGTCTGGTGATCCCCAAAGGTCCTTCCAGTCCCATCGCTTGTGTTACCGCAACCACTTACAAACAAGCAACGCATCTTCTCCCCCCCTCCTCCTCCTCCTCTTCCTCCTCCATTAGCTTACGGGCTCAGTGTTCACACAACCTGGTCTCCCCAAACTCCTGACACCGGCACCGTGCCCGAAGGAGAGAGAGGGCTCCTCCGTCCGCTCCCGCCTCCCTCTTCTCCCGCACTGACTGACTTCACCCAACTCACCCCTTGATTTAATCTTCATTTTAAGTGAAGTTTTTCCCACTGATTAAAGACCAATTTATAAGGAATTCTAGCATTCAGAAAGAATCTCAATTGATCATTTCATATGCAGTCTGCTATTATTTCAATAAGCATTTATTATCTTACTAAAATTAAACTGTGAAGTGAAATTCCATAGTCCTTCACTCATCTCCAGCATCCAAAAGCTTTTCTGGATACCAAGTCCAGGACCTCTAATTTTTAAAGCCTTTTTAAATGCCTGTTCTCAGATAAGACTGTTTTTCTTAAGTATTTTATGTTGGCCTATATTCTTATCTGCTCCATGTTTTAAGAGGACCAAGAAGCAGAGTTCTTTAAAAAAAAAAATATCTAATTATATCTACAAGTACATCACCCTCATACTGGGATAATGCAATTAATTTTGGAGCTATTCATACATAACACAAGACAAATAGAAATTCAACAGACAAAACAAACCATCAAACGACCTGGCAGCAAAAGTACCCCACGGAAAAAATATGATAGAGAAAAGAACAGGTAGGTAACACGCAAACTGAAATCAGCACATGAAACTATGAAGTCTGCAAGTAAGTATTATTTTTAAGTTAACATGCATGGACTGCATTCTCGCATAACAAATCCGTGCATGCAGCACATACATGTTTTCAGCACTGATCTATTAAGAACCTTTAGCTGATGGTATCGCTTCAGAAAGGCAACAGAAAAGTCTTAGAAAGAAACAAAAATAAACAAGAGGAGAAAAATGCCCAGGTACACAGTGACACATAAGGCACCTACTGAGTAGATGTGTTGATTTAAAATATATTGTTTATATATACACCAATTTACATCATCTGCTCAAATGAAAAGCTACAGGAAAACTATTTTTTATTTCTGATAGCACCTTGTAACTGTATTTGTATACACCCCGTTTTTAAGCGATATGAGAGATCACACGATCCTTCCCTGACAACGCATCGATTTGACAGTCAACCTCCCCCAAAGCCGCACCATGCGGCCTCGTCTCTTAAAAATGTCCATGAATGAATTAAAAGCAGTTAAAAACCTGCTTCGGAGAGCAGCATGGAAAGAGGCTCCGGGGCAGCGTGAGAGTGCGCAGGGGCACACACGCCACATCCCTCTCCCGGCTGCGGCCACCCCAGCGTGACACCCGCCGTCACGGCCACGCTCCGCCGTGAAGCAACTGCCACCGGCAGCGGTGGACGTGTCCTGGCAGCGCTCCCCGTCCACAGGGAGCCACGCTGAAGCCGCACCAGACCCTGTTACCACATTATTACGTACAATCACACACACACACCAGCCGAGCAGGTTCTCTGAGCGATGACAACAAAACTGCACTGCCCCAGCTGCCTCTCGGCACAGGAGGGACCGGCACACGGCACAGCTGCCCGACCGGAGCTCGGCAACAACAATCATGAAGAACCCCAGAACTGAGCACTCGTGTTCTCAAAAGCGGCGTAAGGTGGCACAGAAGGCATGGCTTAGAGATGCATCACACCTGGCTTAGAGACCCCACAGATGCACTGAAGTCAAGAGCAAGGCCTGAGCCCGCACCCCCCCGCAGCAGTGTCCTTCCTGAACGTCCAGCAGGGAAGGGAGAGCGTGAACGAAGCCCTCACCCGTCACACACAGTTCACACAGTTGGAAGAGAGCCATCTAACGGGTGGAGGATTCTCATCCAAGACCAAAACCTCATTTTCTAAAAATTTCACAAGATTTCCAGCCACGGCCATTCCGCTTTCCCACCCCTCTCACCCCAGAGAGACACAGCCAGGCTACTGCCACCTGTGAACCAAGAGGTCATCCACCTTCAAAGCCCTCTTCTCAATGAGGGCTTCCAGGAGAAGCAGGTACTCAAATATTCAGAGGCACAAAACCCCCAACACACCACAGCCAACACTCCAAGTCTCTAATACAAGACAAGTCCGAAGTCCCCAATGCAGCCAGAAGCCCAGCAAAACACATCTTTTAGATAAGGACAACGACGGGACTTTTCCCAGTTTTCTTGAAAGGCTGATAACCAAAGCAGCAGATCCCAGATGAACAAAAACAAAACAAAAATCAAGCCACAAAAGCTACAAAATAATTTCTATTATTTGCTTATGTGAGTAAACTACTAGGTCACCGATACGCAAATATTCGCTCTTACCTGACAGTACAGCAAGTTTCACAATCTTCACAGGTAATATTTTGAGGTAAACTACTCATTGCTGACCTGATTTCTTTTAAAAAAGAAAACTAGCATCCTGAGCAGTATCTACTTACTGGAAACTTACTGTTACACAAATGAAAGCAACCAGAAATATGAAATATCTGAATAAAGCAACAGAAGAGTAAATTGTGCCCTGCTGCTCAGAAGTTTCATATTAAAACTTGTGTGACCATGATGCATAAATATGATCATGATCTCCAGCTGTTTTCTGACACACAGGAACTGTACAAACCTCTTACAAATAGTATTAAGAATGTATTACTGTAAAATCTAACATGGAGCTCAGTTTCTTAACTAAATTACAGTAGCAGTGAACTGAATTCAAGAAAGACATTATTGCTATTATTTTGGAAATCCTTCCCCAACCGCAGTTTTGCCTTCGCAGTCTCAGGGTTAGTTGAGATCTTTGATCAAAAAGTGGAAGTTGTATATAATATTGCCTCTCCACAACAAAACATTAGCAGCTTGTTGGATATTAATTGTCAAATTGTATCAGAATTGTAATTTTCTAGGAAGATTTAACAGAGGCCTATGGGCCTCTTGGGTACATACCGAATATGGAGCTTTAATTATAACCAATTGATATAGACTATGTTAAGCATACAGTTGTCTGGCACAGAAATATACTTACAGGAAGATGTCAAGATGGCTTCTGAAGAGTGCAATTTCCTCCAGAAATCCACACCATTGTAGTGATTATTGATTTAAGAAACCATTATTATAAAACTCTACATGATATCCTGGAGAAGTAACACCGTGTCCTGGAATCTAAACTGAAGTCTCCCCTAAGCGCAGCAAGGAAAACTGCCGTCACGGACATTACAAAATTGAACCCCAGGTGCGAGCCAGCATCACGTCTCTCTGAGCGAGAGCTTGCGAAGCTGCAGTCACACCTCACCGCCACTGCCAAAACGCACCTCCGGGACACGCAAAGCAGCCATGTGATAAATCCAGCGGCGCAGGCCACAGAAGTAGAAGGGATGTGCTTTTGCCACAGTACATACAGTTATTTTTCAAGCAATATAGCGCATAGCTCGCACGCAGGAAGGCACTGTTTCAGCCAGGAAAGTAATTCTGGCAGAAAACATCACGGTCGAGATTGGCGTCAGCTGAGTCAAGTAAGGACGTAGGAGGCATGTGCACAACATTACACCTTCTTTGTAGTGAAGATGAGGTAAGAAGAAAAACCTCCAGGAGAGACAAACTAATTGGACTAAATTGTTTTCCCAACCCAACACGGTACTTCTGGGAGCACAATTACTCACCCCTCCAGTAACTACCATAATTCAAGGTGCTGGACTTGTTATGCGCGGGGCACATACCCGCGCCTTCCTGTACTCCTGCGGAAAGGCAGCAAGAGTTAGTTGCACGTTCACAGCCTTTTGGTTTCCTTTTAATTAGATCTGCGATACTTAAGTGCTCTATCACAGGGATGGAGTACTGTCTGTGTAGGTTACCCTCTGCCCGGATCCCTCCGGAGGGGACCAGCACAGCTGTAGTCACAACTTCTCTCACCCTCACACATGGACAAAGTTAGCCGCCATTTTTGCATTTAATTTCTTTTTTTCCCCCTACAGATACTTGAAACTAGTTGATGTGAAGTCAGTGCCAAGACAATGAGTTGAAATAATTTTTTTCTTTTCTGTGTGTCATCTGTTCCAGCTGTATTGGTTCACTTCTGTCCCGTGGGGATGAGGCTATCCACTGACAGTATCTGCCTAGCATTTCCAGAACCCAGCACGGAGAACAGGATTAACTCCCGGCCCACAAGTGTCTTGGTTATTTAAGCAAAGGCTGTATTATAAATGGGCATCACACTATGGGGGGTCAGTCTGAAAACTGCTGTGATAAGAACACAAATAATCTGTACATGCAACAATGCAATACATTAATACCACACCAAGATTAAAATTAGTGTATTCTGGCAAACAAAGATTATAAAACCCAAGAGAGCTTAACACAACACGTTCCCTGGGTCTGTGGCACATTTATCTGTACAGTTTAATATTCTTCCCAGAAACTACCTTGTTGCACACACACTTGTTTCTGTGTTTCTAAGAACAGTTAGAAGCTGATAATTTTGTGAATGTGATTTAAAGTTCATTTCTGTATGCCAGAGGCGACACGCTTTCAATTATTTTAATAACACAAAACCAAGATAATTGTAACTACAGCTCTGCAAAGCTCTTCCCATTGCTTATAACTTGGATTGAAAACAGGATTTTATTGGTATGGTATTTATCTCCAGAATAACAACATTGGACCCGGCTGCAGAAGGGATCAGCGGTAGGATATCAGCTTAGGCAGTCTCCATCTACGCCACAAAATAAATGGAGATTTAATTGTGCCTTGCAATATTCCACAAGTGAGGGTTTTGTGAGGAGAAAAGTCACTACTGAGAAACATATGTTAATTTTCTCCCAGCACATTTCTGAGCGCTGAGTGCTCGCTCTCCTCTTGTAAGGCTTGTGGGGACGACAACATCCCAACATCCACTGGTGTGAGAAGGGATGTTTCTCAGGCCAGTGGTAAAGAGCTTTAACAAAATGTCCTAAGAAAAAGGCTCCAAATCACATTTGGCACTAAAATGGCAACAATGGATCCCTCATTTGCTCCAAGCAGGACTCTGAAGAGCCCCAGAAGCCACAGACTACTAAAAAAAAAATAACAAATCAATCTGTTAGCTTCTTTTTCTGACCGGCTTACAATAAGAGGATAATGAGTTAAAAGTTTGCTTTCCTGACTGAACACTGTAGGTCAACAAAGAAGAAAACACAAAGGGCTGTGGCTAAAATGTTTGCAACCAAGAGGTTAGCGGAGTCAAAGCAGTGAGCCCAGCACGCCTTCCTGAACGACACCTTACGGACGAGGCAGCCAGAGGCTGCGAAGGTGTCCCTGCCTGAGCCCAAAAACATGCCGGCAACGGCATCGCCTCTCCGAGCGCCCTTGGGACCAACTCCAGAGTCCCCACCGTCGGAGCAACACGATCTGCCTCGGACACTCCACCACGTTAAGCACATGCCCTGGTCAACGGTACTCGGGGACAGAGAGACAATCTAGCGTGGAAATAAGAGAAACAAGACACCCAATTTGCAAAGTGTAACAGATGTGAACAGTTGAACTCTAGTAGGAGCATTATATCCGAGGCAACAGGGCCAGGTTTTTCCTCTGGCATTTTCACTACTTGAAGTTAGGTCACATTTGGGGGGAAAAAAAAAAAGAAAAAAGAGAAAAGTAATAGAAGCCCCACCTGCTCAGTGCTGGCTCTAAAAGGGAACCTAGGAAGAGAGGAGGACTTGCTAACCTTTTAAAATGCAGAAGTCATGCCAGTTTGCAGTTACACATACACATAGAATAGTTTGTGCTTGTTCATTTCCAGAATGAGCAGTAATAGTCAAAGAAGGAACGTTTGCATCTCCAAGGCAATTTGCTTAAAAGTCATCTTTAACACAGTAAATATATTATTTAGCAGTTGTGCAATAGATGTATTTCACATTTATGACAAGATTCGTGAGTAGACCTGCTTCAGCTATAGTTTTGATTTCACTGCCAGAAGAGTACAAAGGGGTTCAACCATCATTTAAGATGGATAAAAGAAAAGAGGGCAACAAAAAAAAAAAATCAACTTTTGTTTTATAAGCCAGAACTAGGTTCAAAATAGAGATCATGCCAGGGGGAAATAAATTAGCAGAAATTAACAATGTGGGCTGGACTTGGAAAAACCTACTCAGCTATCAGCTACCTCAATGGATCAGCTAAAATTGGAAAACGTGGATTAAACCTTACGCGACCTGTCTACCTTTCCACAGCGCCATAGAGCACATGCTGCAGGACATTCCCCATTCACCCCTTTCTACCAAAACAATGGTATCTTTTTGTTGTGTATTTCCAAGACTCAAAACCCAAGTACAGTATTACATTAAGCTGACAAATCACCACACAGACTATTGAAACCCAGAGCACTCCAAATAACAAGTCTGGTTTTCATATCAAAATAGAATTATTAAAAAAGACGCATTTCCTTATGTACCCTACATTATATACTGCTGAGTCAGACAAAATGTGAAGTACTACATCCAGCCCTGCCAAGCCAACAGCCTTGGCCCAAAGCCAGGCTGAAACAATGCGGTAAGACAAACGGACAACTGACCTTTACCATTTCTAGCAAACAATAACTTTTTTCCTCTTCCTCCTAGTAAGACGTCCCAGTGCAAGAAGAATCTCAGTTGAAGTGTGACAGCAGAAAGGCGACTTCTCCTGCAAGCAAGGCTTTGAACCGCCACTGCCCAGCAAAATTTTTTCCCCTTCCAGATTCTCCTCCTCCTTCACGGCTTCGCTCAGCTCTTGCCCTTTCTTAAACTTCCTTAATGATCCTTATCCCCCACAAGCTTAAGTACTAGGAATGATTTCAAATGTAATAAGAGAAGCTGTAACACTGCCAATGGGGCCCAGTTTTTGTGAATTCTGGCTGTAGGCTGCGAGAAAAAGCACACAGAAACCCCTGTGTCGCTCTGCTGTTTCTCATCCTCCTTCACTCCCCCCACAACAAGCCGCATCTCCAGGAAGTCAGAGGAATAAAAAGGTCCAGCAATGGATTTAATATATATACCACGCAAGGGTCCTACGAGTGTGCGTTGCTAAAATCATTTCCTCGAAATTTAATGATTTGCACTGGCGCTGGTGTAATAAATCACAATATCCCATCAGAGACAGAGACCATCAAACCCTCCAGTTCTCCAGTGAAGCACTTACCAAATACTTCCAGCCTTATTCCTCTTCCAGACACCGTCCCACTTCTCCTACTAAAGAAAACCCAAGGCAAATTTTCGCAGTTAGCCTGCTTTTCCCCACCTTCTGATTCTACCCACCTTCTCCTTCGCTTGCTCCAGCGCAGCGGATGGGCAGCTCGTGCACCCAGGTGGGAGCCCTCGCCAAAGCAAGCCCGGACTGAAGCCGTCCCGCGCCCCGGCATCTCGCTGCGGCTCAGCCCGGCTTTGAGCATCGGCTGCTGCAACGCAGAGCTGCAGCCCCGAGCGCTGCAAACCAGCACAAGCACTGCCAGACCCTCCGACGGCTCCGAGGCGCAGACAGCAATCGATCGACTATTGCCGATTCGCCCACATCGAACAGATCTCTGAAGTTGGTATTCTGCTTGTTAACTTCGGAATACCTCCTACCGCTCGCAGGGAAATTGATTAGTTTTCTCAGTCCTGATTATCACTAGTCTCATTAAAGATAGCACGCTGTGCCATCCTTAGAAGCAAAATCACTCCAAAATTGCATGACACCAATTCAAGACTGTGTGTCTATAAAGAGACATTGCATGATTTCCATTATGAAAGTCAGGCTAAATATTACTTGGAACGCCAAGACAAAACTGCAGCTTTTCTTCCTATACTTTTAGTATATAATTAATATGTTATGAATAGTCAAATAATTCTGCCAACACCAAGAAATACTTCCTATTAGAAACTGAAGTTTTGCAATTCGGAGGTCTCAAGATCCCAGCCTCCACCTCACACAACCAGCACTTAAAAGAAAGGGAGGGGTGGGAGGGGAAGACCACAGCACCCTGGCAAGGTAGTCCTTCCTTTCCTTCTGAAATAAATGCCAATTTTGTTAAGTCTTCTGTAAGATAAACAAACAAACCCACAATACATCACCCTAAACTAAGCCAATTTAGACCAAATATTTCTGACAAGATTCAGGAAGAAAAAAAACATTCCTGCTTCAAACCCAGCATTCATTAGTATCTCAAACATTTTAAACGGGACGTGGAGTTGCCTCTGCTTAATGCGGGGGGTGGGGGGGGGGAAGCAAACCTAAAAAATGTTGTTTTCAGAATTGGACTTGGTTGTTTTAGTGTGTAAAAATCCTTAGGAAGTAAGAACAGCTTCCATAAAGGCTAGAAATAATGGATTTTTACGCAAAACTCAAGTTGGAACCACCTCAAAATTCTTTACACACTCCTTAAATTAATAAAAAAATTCCATTATCTTAAAGCAAAAGGCGGCAATAAAATATACGACAACCTTACAGGTAGCAAGAAGGCAAGCACTTGGGGCACAACGCTGTTAACACTACCCAGTGGCGGAGGCGACTTCTGCCCATGCTGAGGATGCCCCCGCGCCTGCAAGAGGAGCCATGGGGGGCTCCTGCCAGCTCCCCGCAGCACGCCTGCCCGCTCCGCTCCACCGCAAACCCACAAAACACCCCAAAACCGCTCCCGAAATGCACCGCCAACACTGAGCGCTGCTGCCCTTTTCGCTCCGGGATCAGATGTGTTCTGTACACGTTAATAGCTTGACTGGGTTTTCATCACAACATTATCAGAAACATAGTGTGTAAAATTGGTGTTTATTAAATTCCCCAAAAGCCACGCAAACATCTGTGTGTAAACCATTCACCTACAAATGTACTTGGTTCCATTTAAATAGTTCTGGAAAATAAAAGCAATGCACAAACTTTACAGAAGTATTCTCAAAAGTGATGTCTCCATTATCTACGAGGAATCTGCTTACTTAAACAGTCACTGAAATTCACCTCCCAAACCCAGAAATAGTTCTTGCTTTGACACCGATTTTATAATGATTGCCATTAAGGATACAGCGAGAGCAAAATAAAAAAATAAAGCAAAGCAAACAAAAAACCCCCACACCATAAAAGACCCCATGAAACAAGCTCAAAACAACATGTAAGTTGGAATTTCACGCAAAAGGTTAGCACAAAGGATTTCTACTCTGTCAAAACAAATGATAAGGCACATTCAATATTCATATATCAAAGTGGAATTTGTCCACAAATTCCAGTTTTCTTTCCTGGATTCCTTACATTACAAATTGCTTGAAACACTTCAAAGAAAAAAAAAAAAAAACCAAACAAACACAAAACACAGCCCCAAAACAAACAACACACCTTCACTACAAAAATCAAAAACTATGAAAGAAATTTAGAATGAAAGCAAGTTAAAAGTTGTCTTCCTGAAGCAAAGAAGAAATCCACACACCCCTCATTCCAACCGTGGGAAAACAGAGCAAATAACGCGTGGGGAGAGCCCCGGGCCCGGCAGCGAACGCTCTGGGGATCAATCATCAGCGGGGCAATAAAAAACCAAAGTTAAAACAGATACTTCATTAAAAGCCTACAATTACCCGTCTTCCCTATATGGACTCGGAGAGCCATTTTCTAACCAAGACTCCCCAGAAACACAGCAAAACCCTCTTCCCCCACTGAGGCCAAACACCGGGTTGTGCAAGTGCAGGACAGCAAAGAGAAGTGGAGGAAAACATTCACCCCGGTGTCCAGGCTGAACTCGGAACCCGGCCCCCGCTGCGGGAGGAGACACACACAGACCCCCATTGAGAAAGGCGCCGCCATCGCGCTCGCTCTTGAAGGGAAAAGCGTTTCACTGGAATATCTGCACTACTGAATGACTTGTAGAAACCACCACTCCAAACTCACTTGAAATACGTACTACCCAGCTCCCCTAAAATACCCTGCTCTCAAAAAAGCACCTATAAGCAAGCCCTCCTCCGGTTCCGTTTAAGAGTTAAATTCCAGGAACGTTTAAATCTCACTGCAAATATTCTTATCTCTTTAAATGCAGTTTTAAAACAAACTGCTGAGTATTTCCTACTCGGAATCTTCTTGTCCATGTAAGGTAAATGCAATACCAAGCAAAGCTAAAACTCCAGTTCAGCTTAAATGCAATTCTAGAAATTTACCCAGCAACCAAGTTATTTTTGGGCATAACATTTAAGTAACACTAGGAAGAGGGGAGAAAAAAAAAAAAAAAAAAGCTTCACACAGTGATTGATCCTCTAACCCTTGAGAATGAAGCAGCTTTTGTATACACTTAAATACTTCCTGCCCTGCGTATGGATCCTTCTACCACGTACTCAACTTTCCCTCTAGGTTGTATCTTATTTTTACTTATCTATTTTTTAAAGCGCACCAGCTCCACTCCTCTTTTCTTCCCTTTAATACCAATAGTTGAGTACTTGGTCAAAGCTACGGTCGCACTATGGCACAAATACACCCCCATGATGTCCGACCAGACAGCCATACATAACAAATGAGAAAGGGATGACTGACTTTGAAAGGAAAAAAAACCCAAAAAACCACAAACCAGCATGCATGCAGTTGTGCTAAACATACCTGCAGTATTTTAATAAAGAGCAACAAAAACTAATTACCTTGAATAGCCATTAGAGAAAGCAGGTCTGCCAGAAAGGTTGAGCGTTCCCAAAGGAGCTAACGTCTCATCCCCTGATCCCTGGCACCTATTCCAATTTTCTGAACCGGCAGGAAGAGACGGAATGATATTAAAAATTGGTTTCTGATCCTGCTGCTGAGAGAGCGATGCAGTATTTAAATCATAGTGATATATTTGTCCCCCAGAGGTACTGACACCATGGATAGATATGGCAGAGACTTTAGTACCCAGCAGATTAGACCCAGAGAAGTTTGCCTGACAGTAAATTGGGCCCATGTTTTCTTGCTTTATGCCAGGAGTACAGAGTTCAATGAAGTCTTCCTTTTCTGTTTTCACTTGAGGCATTGGCATTTTGGAACTGGGTAAAAGGTCACCACGGTCATTAATTTTAGGTTTAGTGTCAGATAAAATAGGAGGCTTGCAGTCTTCACCGAGATTTCCTTCCAGGAGAAACGCATCATCTGCAGATATAGGGGACAGCAAGCCACCGTCATCTAGCAACGGGTCAAGCCTCCACGGGCTCCCGTTGGGCTCTTTGCCAGGCGATACCGGTGGCAATTCTAAATCCTGGAGAATATCCAGGGTGCTTTGGTCTTCAGAGAATAATTTCAAGTTGCCACCGTTCGAGCCAACCTGGCTTTGGACTGCAGTTCCTGACTCTAAAGGGACGCTGCGGCCAGCCATGCCTGGGAAATCCGGCTCAAGCGGCACCTCAGAAGATACTGCTCCCTTTGCGTCCTCCGCCAGGCTCGAGGACTTGTTCAAGCTCGCAATACTTTCTTCCAGGAGCCTGAAGTCCGTTTCTCCAGAAGAGATGCCGATTTGGCCCTGCTGCGAAAATCCAAGATCGTTTCCCATCACTTTCGCATCTGTTTCACCCATGTACAGTCCCATCGAGAGCGACACTGCCTTGGAAAGGTCTGGCTGAGGCACATTGTTTACTAATCCTTTTGAGAAGTCAGCCAGAGCAGGTTGCTGACTGGAATCTGACTGAGAAGACGCGGGGAGAGGAGATGTAGACACAGGGGCTTGTACAGTAGCTCCACCCCTGAAGGGTGGATGAAAGTCCATCACGATCCCTCCTTTGGTACTGATGAGCACATTTTTCCTTGTTTCGTCTTGATCCGACGAGTTAAGCAATTCTTTGGAATCCATTACTTTAACATTAGCTATAAAAAGATCAGAAGCATTCAAAGTTAGCACAGCAAGGATATTTTAATAAAAGCTTAAAAAAAACCCCCCAGTCTAAATCATTAGCCTGGCAAACCTGGTTTAGCAACTCAGAGAATGAAAGCACAGCAAATCAAGCTGCGAACTGACGTCTGCCGTATCTTTCTCAAACCCACTGGCTTTGCATTTTTTGAGGTTTTGTTTGTTTGTTTGTTTTTATTTCTGACTGGAAAAGGAAGCATATTTTTTTAAAGCTTTGCTAAACCCGAAGGAAGCAGTAAGTCTGCCCGCGTGCAACTCGGAATCAGGCTGCAGCATAAGCCGTCTCTCTGAGCACACTCTCTCGCTCTGTCACCCATCCTGGCAAGCAAGGAAGCGTAAGAACTGTTAAAGTATCCAGTTTATAAATTTTGGAAGGTAACTTTGCCCGGTATTTAACTACCTTTTGAGCAGGGCAGGGTAGAAGGCATTCACCACCCCTCCTAAGTCAGTTCCCTCTCCCTGCATCGCCCACAACAGCTCTCAAACGCAGTACCGACCAGCCAGCCAAAGCCTAAGTGGTTTGTTATTGTCCAGGAGCTACACGACCTCTCCGTCACAAAACACGTTTGCTATCTTTGCACACATTCAGCTTAAAATACAAGTCGTGAATCGTCAAATAAACTCAAGCCTTTAAATAAATCTCAAATTTATAAATAAAACCTAACTAAAAATAAAGCAGAATTTTTAGTAGCTTCCAACACTTCAACAGCTCACAGCTATTCTCCAAACACATCTCACACTGAAGAACAAATCTCCTAAGTTTCACCCGTTTGTATTTACTACATTTATTTTCAGCGCAGAGCATAAGTATTTGGAGAATAACTGTAAATTCTTAGGCAAACTTTCTCTACTGTTTGTCTACGGCCTAACACTCACAGCAAAGGGCGACAGCGATCAGCTCAATCAGCTCGTGCTTCCCGGAGCCCGTCAGAAGAGGCAATGCCCAAGTTAGAGCCCGGACACGGAATTATCCATTAAGCAGAGCAACCCAAGAGCGCTCACAACAAGTTTACGGTCGTCTTAACTAGAAACCCGCCAGCTCTGCCGCCCATTTTCTCCAGACCGCTGATGAACGCTGCTGCTGCCTTCTCTATGCCAAAGTTAAGACTGCGATCAACAAAAAGTCCCCACGTGTAAAAATTTTAAGGTGGCCCCAGCCAGCTTCGGCCCAGGGTGACGGCGTCCCCAGCGCCTGCTCAACGCCAACCCCCGTCCTGGTGCTTCCTCGCCGCCCCGCGCAGCCCCTCGCTGCGCCCCTGCGGGGTCCCTCGCCGCGCCAGCCGCGCGCTCCCGGGTCGTGCCCCTTTGCCGCGCTCCCGCCAGCCGCCTGCCAGCCGGGAGCGGGGCACGCGGCGCGGGAAGGGGGCAGCCCCCCGAAAACTCGCCAACTGACAGGTCGCAGAATTCTGCTGGGCCGTTTAAGGTGGACGCCGCAACGATGACTGGAGAAAAAATTACATCTG
>VZSF01009312.1:410758-446243 GCA_013398295.1 Chionis minor
CCCGGCCCGCGCCCATCCCCGCGCAGCCGTGGTGGCCCGGCGGGCTCTGCCCGCGCTGTCCCGGCCGCGGGGGAGCGACGAGCTCCGGGCCGAGGGCAGCCCCTTCCCTTCCCCGCCGCAGCCGAGCGCGGGTCGGGGCCGGCGGGCAGCGCCGGTAGAGGGGAAAAACGCCGGGAAAGGCGCCTTGGGACTTGCTGGAGCGCACGAGGGCGGGTGTCGCCCGGGGGGGGACACGGACGGCTGGGGGCAAATCCCTGAAAAGAGGCCGAAAAATCTCCTTGAGAAAGCTGAGGGAACGGGAAGAGGCACCGAGGGGGCAGGGAGAGGGACACGGTGTTCGTCACCTGGCAAGCGCTGGGAGTACAGATGTTTTCACTGAGAAATGGGAATAAACTCCACAAATTATGGTAGCGCCTCAGCGAGATGTTAACAGATTTTGGCATTTTTTAAATAAAAAAAAGGCAGGCGGGTCGTGCGCTGGTCTGAAGTTGGATGTAGGCCGCGGGGGGCACGGAGGACCGAAGCGGCGGTGGTGGGACACGGCCGGCGGCTCGCTCTGCTCCCGGGACAGCCCCGCTTCTCCGGCCCCACGCGCCGCTGGGCCGGGAATGGCCAGAAGCTGTCGGGGTGGAAGCAGGGCAAGCGTTAAAAATAACAATAAAGTAAACCAGCAAAGTAGGAAATTCCCCTGCCTTGGAGAAAGGGACAAGGGGGGTGAGGTTGGCGTTCCAACACAGAGCCAGCCATCCTCTCCCTCCTGGAAGGGGCAGGAATTCGGGTGACACGGGAAGAGAAAGGGCGATTGTCCCTTTGCGAAGCTGTCCCTCCTCCTGATTTGGGACAATTAAATGAGCATGGAGATAATGACCAGATAACGCTTGCGCTGGGACTGCGTTGACAAGCAGTTAGTATCTAGAAGGGGTTATTATGGCATCCAATTAATTATTTTCTGTAATACAGGTTACATCCATTAAATACATTTTTGTCTTTCCAGGTGTTTAAATGCAGATCTGGGAATTCTTCTACAAGGAAGGGAAAGACAAGGCCAAGTAAAAGCACAGATTTTAAAGCACAATTAATTTGTCTTTTTTTTTTTAAGTAATAATTTTTTTACATGCCACATTAACTTTTGGAAGATACTGATTTACATTCAAAAATGCAAAAGAAATGCATACAATGTTAGCTTAATATTAGCGTTTCACAAATTATGAAAAAAGGTTCTAAAAATTCTAGCTATTCCTCTGCAATCTCCCTTAATGTAGTGCGTTTTTGAAAGATGTGTTTAAAATAGCACTCAGAACTGTCTTCTGGTGCTTTTTGAATGATGCAACGAATTTACAGCTAACAGGAAACACTTCTTCCCATGCAAGGGAAATCGAATAGCAGAAGTTGGACTATTCACGACTACGAAATCTTTGCTACCAGGTACAGGAACGTTGCAGAGGTCCACGGTATTAAATAAAGGCAAGAACGTCTCTCAAAGCATGAAATCCTAATGTGCCTCTGGGACTATACCTGGAAAACTGACTTCAGTTTGTTGCTCTGGGAATATTCTGCCACAGAAACTGTCTTGCATTTGGGGACCCTCCTACCTCCGAAATTCGGTAAACTCGGATACGGGGCGTGCATGGCAGGACTCCGGCCGGCAGAGGAGAGCTGTGACCCCGCTGGACGTTTGCTTCACTTCGCTTTCCCTGCTTTGAGGGAACTTGTATAACAAAGCTGTTTATTTCTAAGACATTTAGATGAGAACATCTGTTTATAAACACAGGCTCGTATGCTTAATTACAGCCAGTTTTGCGCGGTACCGGGTAGGACATTCCTTCTGTGACGAATAATTCCATATCTTAATATCATCTTTTATCCCGAAGGACCCGGTTTTCGATTGCTGTCCAGAATTTGTTCACCAGCGCCAGCCAGGGACACCGTACAGCCGTGCAACACGGCGAGCGGAGGGGACGTCTCGCAGGCTCCTCACGCGGGAACACGGGGGCGGCATGTGCACAAGTGGGGTCTGACCAGGACGGGGGACTTGCTGCCCCGCTCTCCTGAAGGATGTTTTTCACTTGTTGCTAAGCGCAGTGGCATTCAGCGCAAGGTCATTGTTGAGAAACCTCACAATTTGTGGGTAAACTGCACAGCACCAGCCATGTTCAAAGGCGCACTTGGATTTCTTCATTGCCTTCGAGTCGCTACAACGCGCATGAATTTTGACTCTTAGATTTGTCCCCTTTTACATGTTTTGTGTGGAATTGAGTAGATGAAAAACCTCAGATATTTCCTAATATATAAAGCTGGGAAAAGAACATTACTGAGTCCCACTTCTTTCAGCTGCCAGTGCTGCTGAAACAGAGCAAGCGTGAAGCCCGCAGAATCCCTCACGGCAGCGGCAGAGGAATAACTCTGTGACCTTTGTGGCCTCACGCGAATTACCCTGTGGGACTGAACAACCCGAACATACCATCTCCCTTCCTTCTCCTTCAAACTGAAGCGTTCCCGAGGGCATTCCTACATTGTAAACATAAATGTAATGTAGAAACTTGGGAAGCTTGCATTTTTTGGCCAACGTTGTACAATATCAACATGCTACCCTGTGCTTAACTTAAAATGCGTTATATGAGGATGGCCAGAGTTAAATAAAGCCCATCTTTGCTACTTTACAAAAATGTATGAAATAAGTTAGGCTTTAAAGGGCTTGTGATTTTTGTGCCTGTTCAGTTCATGCTTAGAAGGTGATGAAGGTGACTGGCTGAAGGTCTGTGGCTTGCATTATGCTGCTGATTATTTTTGCACCTTCCCTAAAAATCTTTGAATTTCTTAAACAACTGGCATTGACAACTCTTCTTGGAACATAATCAGCCTTCAAAATACTTTAATTACCAAGTATGTGTTTTCTATTTCTTGAATCCAACCTGTTTTATTTTATATTCACATTTAAAATACATAAATTCTTATGATCAGATGAAAACGAAGGCATTGTTGGGTTTGAGAATTGAGTGCACTGTTGTGACAGTGTCATCAAAATCCTCTGCTAATAAATTTCCCGACCCTGATATCGAGATATCTTGACCTTGATCAGAAAGCGTTGCTCATCCCTCCCCAGAGCGCAGCTGGTGGTAGCACAGCTGCTCTGTCTCTCGCCACAGGAACCTCGCTAGTCCCCGGAAGAAAAAAATATTAAGAAAATTCTTGCTGCAACCGCAGAATGTGTGGTTCATCTTATCCTGTGTCAGTCCAGTGCAGGATTTCTCCATCCTGCTGAAACTGTCAACATAGGTAATGAATTTTGTTTGGGGCCACAGTTTTTATGGCTGTGACTCCTGTTTGATACAAATCTTAAGAAGACCGTGTCTTCCACAAAATGCCAGCGTTGTTCGATTATTTTCCACTAACCTGAGCAGAATGGTAATTTAGTAAAATTTCTATGTACTTTCTTAAGATTTAGAGGGGAAGGTTTGGGTGTTGATTTGCATTGGGTTTTTTTACAAAAATTCCACTAGTTCTCTTCTTCTGAATACACAAGTTATGCACTATAACAATCACTATCAAAATACTGTGGCAGTTTTACAGATGAACAGTTAATTAACTAAAGGCTTCAACTACAGGAGTTTTTTCTCCATCTCAAACTGTCTACAAATGGCATACATATTAATATTCTGTGTAAAGAATAAAATATATTTGGACAATAGAGTGAAGAACTATCTCCACAAGCTAGGAAATTTGAATTTGAGGAAGAACTAATAAATATCCTGAAAAAACAGGATCAAGAGAAGGACTGAAATACAGTTTCCTTTGACAAAGAAGATTTTGGCTGCAGATCGATGCCTAGTTTTGAAAGAGAATTTCAGCAAGTAGGACTGCAGGTCTGGTGAGCATCCAGCTGACCCCGTAGTTCTGTGGAGCCCCAGGAAGAGAAGGGTAGTACGAATTGTCATGTAATAGGTATAAAAAATACATAAATGACTGCACATTCCTATGCCACAATGTAATAATATTGCTAAGATAATGACCCTCAACCTTAGCAAACACTAAATATAGACATTAATATATATATCTAAGTGGAGACCATTATCAAATCATTAAAATATAATTATGACTCTCCTAGAGGAGATCAGGCAATTCATGGAAACCGAGAACCGCCTTCAGATCCGTGTGCAGCGTTCCAACCCGAATGTCAGCAAGAACCGTCTGAAGCACCAAAGGGGACTCTGGTGGCTGCCAGATGCGGACATAAATCTGTCTGTCGGGCTTAGCGTGGACCACGCAGAGAACCTGAAGATAAGCAGATCGTGCCACAGAGGACTTTGAAGTGAGTATGCATAATGCAACCCGCAGGAAGCTTCTAGGTATAAAAATGGTCTGCAGTCACACTGGGGAAACAGTTAACCCCCTCCAGACTCAAGGAAACAAATAACTGGGAAATGCTCCTACGCAAGTGCGTTTACAATACGGGGAAATGTCTTTGATTACGAACTGCTGACAGGCCCAGTAAGAACACAGCTAACACATGGGTCCCTGTTGGCAAACATATATAGGCCACTGTGGATCTGTACTAAATCATTTTTAGTGCTAGAAGCAGGCTAGGAAAAAAAATGATTGAAGTTTTTCCAGACGAAGTGATGTGCTCATGAGATAGAATAGCGGCAACTTTCTCTGTAACCTTCCATAAATTAGCGTATGAAATGGTGCTAGCAATTAACGGAGAGCAGGTTCAATTGGTTGGATCTACTTTACCTTGGTAGGAGAGAGAAGTTTGCAAGCTAAGGGATTAATTTACCAGTATTTCACTCAAAGTACTGAAATGGACACAAATGATATCTTTGATCTCTGAAGCAATTAATAAAGATAGGCTAAAGGGGAAAAAACAGGTACCGGAGAACAAGAGCTACATATCAAAGACAACAGGGAATGGAAAGAATTTCCAAAGCCGAGGACGCAGTAGCACCGGTGACCAAAAGTCACATCAATGAAGTAAAATCTTACTAAATCAATATTGTCAGAGATTATCAGGAATTGGAAGACGGTTGTTCAGTATTATACAGAACAAAGAATTTGTACTTTTGGAATAAATACTATGTGAGGTCCCCAAATAAAGTCCTTAAGCCTACTTGGAAGTACTTGCAAAACTAAGGGTTGCGTTGTCTTTTCCTGTGAAATGCTAATTCTGTCGCTGTGCATCAAAGAGAGCTCATGTGAAGCTACTGTTTTATAGGAAGAACGCTTCCTCCCTTTGCAATCTGGTGTCTCTCCAAAAGGCAGGGACATGCCCGGTGTCTAATGCTCCTCACAAACACCAATCTTTTAAGATCTTGGTTGTCTTGTAAGGAGGTCAGTTTTGTTTCCTGTCGGCTTACAAGTAACTCTGTTTAATTCTTGACTATACATCAAAGTCCCTCAGCCAGTGACTGCAGCCTGTCAATAGTTTTCCAGCTAAGCCGGAATGGAAAACCAGTGTTCCCCAGCTGCTGTTTCCACAGGCGCAGGGGAACGCTTCCTTGCGGGTGTGCGATGAGCAGCATCCTCATGACTGCAAATGGATTTGTTGGAGGGGACTCCTGGGTCCAAACTCAACCTGCGTGTGGTTTTGCTATTAACTTTAGTAGGTCACAGGCTGAGGCACAGAGGGGCTGTGCTGTGCCCTCCTTCATCCTCTGTAAGTTAATAACGCTTTGTATTTTTTTCTACTTCCTTCATGGTTTTTCCTGTCTTTACTTCCTGTGCTAGTCCTCCTGTTCTGCTCTGCTGATGCATTTTACACTCGATTTCCCATCAGGTCCTTCACTTCTACTTGATCCACTGGTTTAGTTCTTCCTCCGTGCCATTCTCCTCCTGGATCCTTCCTTTTTACATGTATTGACCTGCTTCGTCGTGAACCCCTTTATTTCTTTCCCTTCTCTCCTGGAGTATTCATGCTCCACATTGCACTTGGAGAACAGAGTGTGTCCCCTCTGTCGTCCTTCTTCTTCCCTCTCCCAGAGCTGGAGTCCGACACATCCTTCCCAGCCCACAGCCCTGTTCCACCTTTAGTGGCCGTGTCTTGGGGCGCCGGGCTCTGCAGCGTCTCGGAACACGCAGCAGCTCACGGCAGCTGTGATTAGGTCAAGACTAGCAAACCCGTTAACGTGCTAATTGAGAAGAGTGAACAGTGAAAGACTGCACGGGCATTGCGAATTGGAATATAGTGGTGTTAAGCAGTCAGCGCGGAGGAGCGCAGAACTGGGACGAGGGCGGGTGAAGTCTGTTGGCCCTTCTCGGGCTCGTGCCTGAATAGAGCAAAATCTTATAAGGGCACAGAGGGCAACTGTGTGTGCAACAACACGGTGAAATAGAGCTCGTGGCAAACGCCTGAGTAAAACGCAGCGCCAAGGTTCATCACAAACTGGAAAAAACTGAAGTTTGTGTCCGATTGATAAAGCCCCACACGGGGTTAAATCTTTCTGGCGAGATGCGATATCAACTCCTCCTAGTTGCATCGGTGGCGAGTTTGGCCCTCGGTGTTTATTGAAGCCATAAGAGCAATTGTGAGCGCTGAATCTGCCAGGCTCTGGGTCTATATTGACAAAACATGGAGGGCTGCTTTCTGCTCCAGCTGTTTTGTGTAAAAAAGAAATCACAACTGCAACTGGAAATTAATCTGAGGAGGTTACGGTCCTATTGAGCCTTTCTGAATGCCAGGGCAGCCATCTGTAACAAAGGGCTGAAATTCTAAAATGCTGTGACAAACAGACAATGGAAATGCAGCGTTCAGAATTGGGGGGAGAATTAATTGGGTTAATTGAGGAGGAGGAGGAGCACTTTGAGACAGGCGTTGGGGTGAAGTCATATGTAAGTACACACAAATAACTTTGTTGTTTTGCAGAAACATCTGGCAACAACATGCAAGGAAGAGGAAACTTTTGTTTTATGCATCAAGACCTCTTTATGAAGAAAAGACAACTTTAGCTAATTACAGGATGCCTGCAAGAAAAGAACCACCTTTGATTTCACCAGTATTTTTTCCTGCAACACAATGCCTAATAAAAATGCCAGTGACACGCAGGTTCTGCTGCGGTCTGGGATACGAGGAATACCCGGTGCATCTCCCCCTCCGGCTGGGAAGGTTGTACGGAAGCCTGCCTGCGGCTCTGCGCGGCAGCGAGCAGGGTCTGTGCGCGGAGGTTTGCACCCTCCTGCGTGCTCATGATCCCACACGGCCAAACTCCTGGCCGGAGCAGCAGGGAACGCGGGGCCAGGAGCGCTGCCTTGCTGCTGCCGCTGCTGCTGCTGCTGCTGGAGGCGTGGGGCAGGCAGTGCCGGGCTCTGCATGTCTAGTGCCTGTGTCTGCCAGAGAAATCTGTGTGGGAGCTCCCTGCGCTGCTGCGGAGCCTTCTTGGCTCCGCTGTCATTTGCTAGAGGTAGAAATTCCCTGGGCAGGTACATCTTACCCCGGGATGAAGGCCTGACCTGGCTTACCGGTTTTCGTGAGAGGTCCGTGGATTGCCACGTGTGAAGAGCTAGGCAAGTGGAAATGATAAAAAAGAGGAGGTGACGTTCCTTTATCTGCTGTGGAACGCTTTGGTGGAAATGGTGCTGTGAAGGGGGTAAATTGATGTACAGTTCCAAGGCAGCCGCAGCACCAGCCTGCTGGGAACCTGAGTGCACGCAGGCTTGTGTCACCGTGTGATTCTGGCGTGACAGATGTGTTTCAGGGGTACAGAACTCGGTAGGCTTGTACTTATTTTGTTTTAAAGCAAGTCATACCTTCCCTTGCTAGCGATTTCAAATCACGTTCTGTAAATTTAGGGCTTGTCAGCAATAAAACAGAATTATATGCAACTGGGTTCACTAATGAAAAGGAATTCAGGATTTGACACTGTGCAAGTTTTAAGCTCAGACTCATGAGTAAAATATCCAAGTAAAGGTATAAGCAAAATAGAAATGCTACCACTAAAAACATGTCTTATGAAATGTCATATACCTTCTAAAACATCTGTCTTTACTACAAGAGATAGGACACCTCTTTAAATTGAAAACATCATTCCAAACTCTGCCACGTTTAGTACCGCAGATGGGTCCTAATTTAGAGTCTGAGTCAAACCCCGGAGCCAAAGGGAAGAAGTTTTGAATTGCAGGAGGTGCTACATATGAAGAAAGGACTTTTAAAATCTTTTCTTAAATATCACACACCTGAAATGGAAGAATTCATAGGGAGTTAAGTAAGGAGATGGGACATGAAAATTAGAATGCTTTTTCTTGAGACAAGAAGAGAACACAGCATAAATGAACTTGATGCAAGGTCTTGATCTTTTATGTTCTTATGGAAAAAGTGTTTGTAGACAATTGTCCTTACGCTTTGTGTTCCATCTGACTCCCTGTGTTTTATTGGTACAGTATTTACATGACTGTAACTTTTAAAGGACTCCCGTTTCAAACAGGCTGCTTCTGTGATTTTAGTTGGGAGATCTAATGAAAAAACCAAAGACTTAAAAAGGTATTTCCTTGGTGAGGTTATACTTGACATCAGTCTGGCAACACAGAAATCGGTGCTGAAATTGCAGTGCCAAAAAGAAAGACAAACAAAAAGAAAGTCATATTGTCTCATACGCAGCAGTAAGATAAGTTTAAAGACAACCTAAACATTATGGCAATGCAAAGCCTTTTAAAACTGATGTTTATTTTGCCACCTGAGAGTTTCTGCCTTGCCGGCAGCCCCGAGACCCAGGCTCATCACCAGATCCTGAACGCTTCTGCGTAATAAACAGACAACTCAACCAGAAACAGTTTCGCTTCCAATATTTTAAAGAGCAGTGCCTCTCCTACTTTTTGCTCAAAAATAGCCTGAAACCAGCCACCTTCGGCGCATCTTTTTCTCCCCAAAACACGTGGCAGCGGCGGGTGAGGGATGCGATCGGAACCGCTTGTCTCGCAGCTTGCAGTTTGGGCCGAGTTACACCCGTGCCCGGGTCAGCCTGGGCTCTGCCTTTCCAGTTCAAGTTTTGGGGAAGGATGTGGGGGCAACGGCCGCCGTGCAGCCGCTCTCAACTGTGCGGGTGTTCCCTCACCCCGTCTGTCACAAAGTTCACGTCAGGCCGTAGAAGAGAGCCTCATCCATACTTCCTGCAGCGGGGAACAGGGAATCCCACAGGACTCTAGTGACTAAACTGGACCAGCCCCCGTGTCTGCCGAGGCTCAAAGCCGACCCCCAAAGCAGCCGCGGCAGCAGCAGACGCCCACCGAAGGCGCGTGAGGGGCAGGTGGGTGGCACTGCTGGTGGCGCTGGGAGCAGTCGGTGCCCGTCCAGGCTCTGTCCCCTCCCGGCAAGCGAAACGCTTCTTTTCAGGCAGGCGTCACCCGGCAGCTCCACTGGCACCAGGGGAAAGCTGGGAGAGGGAAGGAGCAGACAAAGCCCATCGGCAGGCGAAGCCCGGGGGCCCTCGGACACCGTCGCTTCCAGGGGTGCATCAGCCCGCGTAGCTGGGGGCAGGAATCTCAGACCCATTTTTCTTTCCTTTAGTTTCTCTTTCTGAAATTTTTCATGCTTTATCTACTACATCTTGCAGCAGTAAGTTCCACAATTTGTTACACACGGGGTGAAAAAAAAAACGCTTCCGTTTGTTTGCTTATGCTGCAAATGATAATGCTGTAACTCTTGCTGGTGCACCAGGAGCAGCAGATAAGTGCTCCCTATCCTCCTGACAGATCTGTCCCCGAGGTCTCCTATCTTACAGACCGCCCACAGCCACCCCCTTTCCCCCCTGAGGCTTCCCTTCTTTTCAGACTCTCAGAAGCTGCTCTTTTGCTTTAATTATAGTTACTGACCTTTTCTAAACCTGTTTTAGTTCTAGCGTATACTGCTGAGATGGGCGACCAGAAGTACAGACAATGCACAAGACATGGTAACACAATGGTGTTCTCTGTTTTGTCCTCTCTTCCTTCCCTCATAATTCCTAACATTCCAGTTGATTTTTCTGACAGCCGGCAGTGAGTTTGTCTTTCCACAGAACTACGTGTCTCCAGTATCTCTTTCCTTGGTGGTAATACCTAATTTACGGCTTGTCATTGCACACATTCATACACTTCGTGCATTTTGCTTTTCCTTGAGTGTATTAGAATTTGCTGGCACTAAATTCAGCCCAGCGTTTTTACACCTGGTCACTCAGTATGGTGAGATACTCAGTATGGTGCAACTCTTTACAGTTAGATTTTGGTTTTATTACTTTGACTAATTTATTTTCAGCAGCCAACTTCGACGCCTCCAGCCACCTCCTCCCCTTTTCCAAGTCGTTTGTGAATACTGGAATGTCACAGGTGCCGGTACAGATCCTTGTGGGACACCACTAATAATCTCCTTTTGCTGTGAAATGATCTATTTCTTCCTACCTTTTGCTTCCATATTTTAGCCACTTTTTGACCCTTTAAAGAATCTTCTCACTGTCAGTGTGTAGCTCAATTCATCGTACATGAATGCTGTCTTGAAGCAGCACGAAATAAAAGTAGAGGAATGAATCTGCCCTTTTATTTAAAACCCATCAAAGACAGAGGATAGGCCCGGTTCTGCTGAGCGGAGCGGCAGTGTGAAGCTGGAGGAGCGTCGAGGAAATCACCAGGCTCGTGCTGAGCTGAACAAGAGCCTGACAAACCCCCGCAGACACGTGAGAGCAGTTCTCAGCTCCTGACTAATTAGGATGAATGGGATGTTTTGCCCAAGCACAGGCTCACTTGCAGGATTTAAACTCCTGAATTTGCAAACTTCAACGCGAGAGTATGGTAGTGCGGTTAACTGGGTTAGAAACACTAATAAAGCTGTAGACTTTGACTCTCCTGGATCAATGCAAAACTTTCTAAAAACAGAGTTTCTCCTGTGAAACAAGTTATCTCTGTTTTTCCAGGTGTGGTGCGAGATGACGTGTTAAATGGCAGGTACCAGCCAGACGCACGGGTGCTGCCACCGCAGAAGAGGTTCCGGGGCGGTGGAAGTCCTGCCAGCGCCGTGACTTGCGGGACTCGCCACAGCGGAAGAGACCTCGAGGCTTATTACTCGCTGCGGATCCGTACGCAGGGTTTTGGCCCGCGGCTGGTGAGGCTGCGGGTGCTTCCCGCGGCGGGCGCAGCTCCCAGCCGGCTCGCGCAGGAGACGCACGTCGGAGCCCGGCAGCTCCAGCTCTGCACCTCCTTTATTCCTGAAAGCTGCTACTTCTTTCAGGAGCTGAAGCCTAGTAGGTGCTTGGAACGGTCAAATATTAAGCCTTGCTACATCATTTGTCTACAGGAGATGAACCGATGCCAACCAAATGTTAACATCACTTGGTTTTGTGGTTAATTAGTCAGCAGCCTTGCAATGTCACCTGCATCCACGGGCACAGTGTCTTCAAAGTATTCCGAGCGCTCGCAGTGTGCGTTTGGCTCGTCTGGGAAAGCCAAGGGAAATGTTAACTGCCTTATGGTTCTGATCAAGGCCATTTGGGATGTGACAAATTTCTGGAGTGCAAAGTAAAACAAACCAGAGAGCGAATAACAACAGAGAAAAAAACCCGAAAACCAGAAAAATCAAAATGGATGCAATCGGCCATGCTTCCAAATGAGAGCTCCCAGAGGACTGCAGGACGGTGGGATCAAAGCCCGGCACGGCGGCAATCAAACCCTTTCCTGAGCCCCGACCATTCTCGGCCCCTACAGCGCACTACTATTCCGCACGGACGGTGCGTCGGTGCCCGGAGGAGGAGCCCCGGCTCTGCCTGCAGCTGCAGGAGCCCCGCAGGATTTTGCAGCCGGCGGCGGGGCTGGCTGGGCAGCACTCGGGATGCGGCTGCGGGCTGCGGCTGTGGGCTGCGCGCTGCAGCGGGGCTCCAGGCCTCTCTCCTGCAGCCCAGGTCACTGGAGAGCACACCGTCTCCTACGAGATAAAGCGCTACAGGGAAGTGGAAAAGGGAAAGAGCAAACGAGCAGTTGACGAGGCTGACGCCAAGTGAATGCATGTGACCAAGGAACGCTGAATCCCTTCTCTCCAAAGCATTCCTTTAGGAAATGCGGAGAAGAGCGTGGGAAGAGCAGGCGGCCGAGCATGCCTGCTTGCGGCAAAGGGGATACCACTGCCCGGAACCCTCCCCAGACCTACCAGTGGGGCAACCACAGCCAGTACGTCTGCTGATAGGAAAACCTATCGACAGCTGACACGATCCAGGAGCGGATACAGCGGGAAGTTTAGCCACTGGCTTCTCGCTTCACATTTACACTTCAGATTCGCAGCCCGGAATCGCCGTGTGGGTCCCATTTCTTTGTTACAGAACTTAAAAATGGGAGGAATACATTGACTGATTGAGGCTTGATGCCTCAGCTCTCCCTTCTATAAACCTGTATTCCCAAGACTAATGTAAGATTTATAGTAGTTTATAATTGTGAAGCTCTTTGCGATCCACAGAAGGTAGAGACTAGAGAAATACTTACTAATAAAACAACAAAAATAATTTTAGAATAACTTGCAGTCACCCTGAAAGAGGAAAGACCAGAGTATGAACTGTAAGTTATACACAGACTTCTGTAGAAACTACAGGACTCGTCAGAGGTTAATGTATTGCCCCAAAAGGCTCTTTTGTGCTTATACGAAAGGTCAGTATTTGACTTCTTCCATTACTGCATAACAAGGCACAAGGCTTGAAACAATTGCAAAAGGGAAAAAAAAAGCATTACAGTATAGTCTCCTTGCCAAAACGCTGCTATGCCTGTAGCCCTCAAAGAGCTGAGATAAAGAGACAAGAAAATGAGAGGCCGGATGACAGCAAAGGCCATCACGGCCCCGATCAGCCTGACTCAGAGCTGGCTCGGGGCTCGGGGGCTTTCTGCCTCCCAGCCGCCCCCGCCGCAGCCACTGGCTGCTCTGGGACAGCCCTTCGGAAACCGCTGAGCCCACTCATACAGGAGTTTTCGGTGGCTTTATTAAGACATTTCTACGAAGTGGTACTGTGTCTGCGAGCGCCTGTCCCTCTCATCACCCAGAATGAAAATGAGACTGGACGGGTTATTTTCGCCCTCCCTCAGAAGCCAGCAGCGCGTCGAGCCACCCCACTGCGCCTCTGCGTGGGGGACACACAGCCCCAGCCCTGCGGCGGCGCTGGGACCCGCTCTCGGCAGCGGGGCTCTCTCTGGGATGCTGGACTGCGTGAGGAGGCATCTCCCCGGAGGGACCGGAGACTATTTTTGTTGAGAAACCTTTCTAAATAACTGACACGGAAAACAGGAAACCGCAGCGCTGCAGAGTGCATCCCGGCGTGTTCCTATGCATCTGCTGGTGCCAGACCCCACCGTGCTGCTCTGGCGACCGGAGGTGAGGGCGGCCAACAGGGACGCTCAGAGGAGAAGCAGCACACCTATTAAATTGCCTTATCTTTGTGCCTGGACTGCCCCTGGCCGAGTGGGACATTCCCCAAAATTCACGACACTCATCCAGGATGGTCCTCCTGAGTTAACGTTTGAGGTGACATTCCCAATAAGTCATAAAGAAACGCCTTGTCCAAGCTGGATGGCGAGGAAGAGCCGGAGCAGACGCACGGCAAATTGCCTGGGCAGGGACAGAAACGATGGGCTGCAGTAACCGGGAAAGCAATTTGCTGCCAGTGCCTTCAGAGCGCATCGCACACCCTTGGCATTTCGTAACAGTTAATAATAGCTGGTCGGGAGAACGGTAACACAAATCAATGTACAAATTCAATTAGGAAGAGAAAATAAAAATATGATATGAATTACTACGCTAACCTGATACATTTTAGCCTTGAGTTCAGAATTTGTTTGGTTTAGATGAGAAGTTCTATCACATTTAAAGGAGGCTTCAAAAAATTAATAACAGATGTGAATGAAATAGGTAATGATTTTCATTCCTGATTATGTGACCAAGGTTACAGATCAGGGGAGGGAGTTTATTGAAAATAATTTGGCTAGTGTATTTATAGCTTTTCTGATACAGATTAACACTTTACAGCTTCTTCTTATTTAGCAAGGTAAAGAGTGATCAATCCCCAATTGATCTAAATACAGATATAAAAATTGACGGCTTGAATTTCCTACTGCTTTCCTCAAAATTTAATCAGTACCCGAATGATGTGATTTGGTTCTGTTGAAGGGCAAAATACCTTCCCTAGAGGGAAGCAATATCAGGGTTATCCTTCAATAAATCTTCAAACCCGTACTCGAAGATCTGCACGTTGCTTAGGTGGCCAGTAAAGCAACTCGGTGCCGTGTGAAAGGCAAAATAAAGGGAGAAAATAGGGGCTGGATACTTAAAAAGGGTTAATTATTGCATTTTCCTGATGTGGAGCTGCACGTATGGAGCATATCAAGTTTTTGGTTCAGAGGCTCAGGGAGCACCTGCACACACGGCACCAGAACCTGCTCTCTGTGACCAAAGCTTTCTTGCTGAAGATAGCTGTTATTATTCCAGAAAAGAAAAATTGAAGAAATCATATGTAAAACCCTGTGCAACTGAGTGCACGAAGCCCTGAGGGCATCTGGGAACTGTCACTTCAGAACGGAGGCCCAGAGACAACTGAAATTCTGGAACTATTTCATTTTGTATGTGGAAGAAGAGGATTTGTGGATTATTGCATTTTACTAATGAGCACAACTCGTAGAGGGACCCGTGGGGCTCCCTGGTGAGGCACCATCACCTGTTTCCTGGCATTCCTCCCCAAGCCAAAAGGACAAAAAAAGTGACGGTGAAAAGTCTTCATCGCCCCGTGAAATGGCCGAGGAATTACGATGGAGGAGATTGGTGAAATGCAGAGGACGATCGCATCATTTCTGAACTTCTCTGGAGTCCTCAGCGAGCAGCATCAGATTATTGTGGTTTAAATAATTAACTTGGAACAGGACTGCTACTTCTTACCCTCTCCTGAAAATGCCTCTCATGATCCACTTAGATACGTGCCTGGGTACAAGCCCAGGAGCCCTCTGTGGCCCCGCTGACTTCACGTCAGGAAACGCAGCCTTGCGCGTGGGAGAACAAGACTCACCCCTGCGTTTGCAGACGACTTCCTATTATGTTACCAGCTCCGGTTTTTTTGAATGCTCAAGACTACAGGAGATATTCTGGTAAATAATTCAAATAATCTCTGTAGAACAAGTTAATAGGGGAAAGTGATTTTAACCTTCTCTTCCCCTACCATTTCGCACTGACTTTCTTGCATTTAGGATCTTCAAGCATCGGAGTGAAGAGAGAATACAGAGACAAATATGTTGTTTGTTTTCCCAGTGCCAGATGGATGGATTCAATTTTCAGACTCCTTAAACTGCCAACACTGAAAAGTCATAAAAAAAAAAGCAAAAAAAAAAAAAAAACGGCAAGAAAAGCATTTCTTTTAAAGATCTGTCATGGTTTCTACAAAATGCATAGAAATTTTTTGGCCTTTACAACAAAACTGATGTCACGTGTACATTCTATCATTTGCATTTGATGATGTTATATTAGTGAGAAATTTAAGTCAGGTAAAAAAAGGTGAACGTAGTGCTGCTTTTTCACTGCCGCCTTCATTTTAACCACAGGGACACCCGATCCAGGACCTTTGGATTAATTAAAGAAGCCCCTTTACGTTCACTTTATTCATCCTCTGGAGGCACGGAGGATACAGATTATGGCAGTAACGTTATTAGGCAGCACACTTCAGCACACACTTTTTTTTGTTGGCAGCCGCTTTGGCGAGCGCATTCCCAATCTGTTCCCCGGTAACGATGCTGCAATAAGAGCAATTCCCGGGCCCGGAGCTTGGGAAGAGGCAGGGGCACCGCAACCCCCGAGGCCGCTGACCCTCACGGGCGCTGCCTGCCCCCTTCAGTGTCCGGGGGATTTCTTCTCTCCTGCAGATACTTCCCCTTCGCTGTGCCCCTGCCCGTCCCGCCCGGAGCAGCGTTGCAGCCGCGGGGCAGCTCCCGGCACTGCCCGTCCTTCCCGGCCCACCATTGCCAGGGCAGGCTGGAGCTGGGAGAGCCGCCACGGGTGCTGCTCAGGAGGCAGAAACGAAGCTGGAGCGCGTTTAACAGCGAAGAGAATACATTTTAGTATGTACGTGGCTAAAGCAACGCCTGTGGAGAGAGGCAAGTGGGAAGAGGTGCCGGGGAAGCACGCGGAAAAGAGGCCGTTGCTGTGAAGCTCTTCACTTCCCATCTTTCAATGGGTATTAATTTAGATTAAGATTTTTAAACAAAACTTCCAGTCACTGAGAATTGGATGAAGTGCTTCTGCTTCTCTGACAACTTTGCTCCTTAGACAGGCTGAAGCCCAGTCGTCTTTATTTTCAAAGTTAATTTCAGATGGTGTTTTTCTTATTATGTGAGTTTTGCCAACCCCGGGTCTCCTCCTAGGTACGACGAGCAGTCAAGCTGCGAGCAGGAAAATCCCTGAGCGGGGTGGCGCCGGGAACAGCCGGAGAGGCGGCGCTTCCCAGCCAGGACAACCTGGGGCTCTCGCTCCCGGGGATCTGGCTTCAGTAAAAGCACCGGCTCCGTTCAGGGGCTGACGGCCAGTAGGGCCGGATGTCTATAAGAATGCTAAAATTAGCTCACAGGATAATATACGTGCTGCAGGCATAATTTACCAAGGATACAACAAACAATTAGGGTTATGCAATTCATTGACAATGGAGCTGCTTGTGATCCTCCAAAACAGTCACCAAAAGATGAAAGGCAGTGCAATTAATTTCTTTTGTGTGTGTGTGTGTGTGTGTGTCTGTGTGTCTGTGTGTCTGTGTATCACAATAACAACGTATCTGTATGTAAAAAGTCTCATTTCTCTTCAGTGGCAGACACTTCTGCACAGGCACTTTAGCGTCTACTGTGGTGAACTTCCTTCAAAATTAAAAATATTGGCCCGTCAGGCTCAGAATTAGTCTGACTCTCACTTCTAGGCATTGGGTCTCACTGCACCTTTGGTTTCAAGACTGAAGGCCATCAGTTTAACAATCCGATCGTAAATCCATGCACCGCTGCAAGGGCTACACGGTTCCTCATGAATAATGTAGATCTAAGCATTTGGAAGGAATAGCGCGAATTTGGGAATAAGTTTGATGCATTTAAAGTGGTGGCTGATGCACGAAACCTGCTCCTGCTCTGGGAGGCTGGGAAAGCATTTGTGTGTGACACGTTGCTGTCCCCTCATGTGGAATCCTCATGGAACCTCATGTGGAATCCCTGCGGAGCCTCATGTGGAATCCCCCTGGAACCTCATGTGGAATCCCCGTGGAACCTCCTGTGGAATCCCTGCAGAGCCTCATGTGGAATCCTCATGGAACCTCGTGGAATCCTCGCAGAACCTCATGTGGAATCCCTGTGGAGCCTCATGTGGAATCATGTGGAATCCTCGTGGAACCTCATGTGGAATCTCCATGGAGCCTCACGTGGAATCATGTGGAATCCTTGTGAAGCCTCATATGGAATCCTGGCGGAACGTTTCAGCCCAGTCCCTCAGCTCCGCGAGCGCGGCCTCAGCGAGACGTTGGTTCCCAGAACCCGGCGCGTGTGGGCAGCGGCACGTACTGCTAGTGAAAGTTTGCCTTGTTTCTTGCCATTTGTTAGGAAATAGGGAGAACCAGGTACAAGCTGGACCGATTACTTACACATCAAGAAGTCACATTAGAGAAAAATGAGTACTAATAAAGAAAGACCTAAACCCCAGTTTTCAATGCAGTTTTGAAGAACCAGCCCGCTTCAGTCTTTCCAAACTGAAAGCGAATATATTTTTTGTTCTTTCTCATGCTGTTAAGTTACAACATCAATTTTCCATTCTGCCTTTAATCTTAACTCACAAGGACTTGAACAAAAAAGGGTTTTTATGCACTGGGTAATATTTTTTTTGCAAAAGAGTATTTGAGAAAATCTAATGAGATAGAGCAAACCTATCAGCTTCCTCTGGCACACATCCGTCTTTTTTTGTTTCCTTAAAGGAAATAGGCTCATTCTGCTTAGAGACCTTTCATTCCTCCTGGGTGTACATGCCACAGAAAGGTAGTTAATATGTAATCACAGACTAATTAAATATGTTCTTTCATGTTTTGCATTTATGAATCACGCCTGAAATCCCAGGTCAGTGGACATCTCTATCCACTAGTGCTGTCATATTTTCTGTATTCCTGTCGTAGTCATATGCTTTAGATGCTGTATTTTATGAAGTTTTAAAGTGCCGTGCTGTGTGTTTCAGACAGTCAGAGAAGAGTGCTTATTGATCTGCGCGGCTCTTCCAACAGAAGTGGAAAAAGAGGGACCAAAGAGAGGACGCATCTTCCTTGGTTGGCACCTGGTGATCCTGCAGCCTCGGCGTTGTCTTAAACGTCTTCCAAAAGACTTGCTTAACCAGCAGAATCCCTTATTAAATATTGAATCAGATGATGAGACACAGTAACCTACCTCAGCCTGATTCCCTCTTTTCTGAGCATAATTTTGTTCTTCCTAATCGCAAACACTTGGGGTAAATTTTCTTTTACTTTGCCTAGGGGGTGTAAAGCCAGACCTTCACATAAAGCTCCTGGCTGGACAACACAGCGCCTTGCCGCCTGCAAAAACTGGAACTTCTTTGTCTTTCTACCTTCATCACATACATCACAAGCTTTTATAAAATGGTGTCCGGGGGGGTTTTGCTTTCCTTTTTTAAGTTGTTTTTTTTTTTTTTTTTAAAGAAGGCTCTTGCAGGCACCGAGCAGTAGGTGAAACCCCTCCCGACTGCCCCGGGTGTCAGCAGTGCCCTGGGCTGCCCACAGACCCTCCGCCAGGGCTTGGTCCCCTGCTCCGGGGTTCCCGTGCCCCCGCTGCCCGCCCACGCTCCCGGCCCAGCCATGCCCAGGCAGGAGGCTCCATTCGCCTGCTGAAAGTCCTCAGGAAGCAGAAAAAATTGCATGGAAGACCTGTGTCGAAACGGGACTGCTTTATTCACAAACGCGCTTTGTAACCGTAGTGCATTTTAAAAAGAAGTTCTCACTAACAGTCTACTGAAGTCTTGTGTGAATCACTAAACTATCACAACAATCTGGAATAATTGGCAGTTTTCCACCTGAAAAACCTCCTTTGCTTCGCTTGTGTCTGCTGGGTCTGAAAAGATCTGTTTTTGTACAACATCCAGAGTTCCAGGAAAACTTGCAGTTCCCATTACACAGCCATTTCTCCGTTTCCAGAAACAATCTGCCACTAACACGATAAGAAACTTTCTAATAATTCTGCTGGGCTGTTGCTTTTGCCTTCTGACTGGGTAATGCTTGGAACAGCCGAGACATTCGCCCTTCCCTTTATAATGAGGCTACTTAATGAGGTTAAATGCCTCCTTTTAACCTCGCAGACCTCGACCAGTTCCCCTCCAAATCACCCGCAGCCGGGTTGGGAGCAGCGCTCTGCACTTCCACGCCGGGGAGGGTTAAAGCTGCCCATCTGCCCTGCCGCCTTCATGGCTTCCAGTCCCGATTCCCCCCGGACACCGGCCCCCATCGCAGACACCCACTGAGCCCGGAGCTGCCGGCGCCCCCGCGGGACCCTGCCCTCGCGCATCCTCACCAAAACTCCCGGTGGCACTCCGAAAAGGGAAAAAAAAGGCTTAAAAAGGTCAAATGTAGTTCTGAAGTGAAGAACAGAATAGAGACGTGGGCAAAGGCATTGCCGCCTTGTATGAAGACACCCTAAACCATGCAGCTAATTACAGGGGGATTAAAAACCTTCATGGGTGTGGTTACAAATTGCCCTTTGTAAGAAGCAGCAAGCCAGTCAACCATTCAGGTGGGATTGCTGGTCCGCATGCCTCAGCCAGCACGGGTGACCAGCCCCATCGCCCCCGGCCACCCCGACTGCTCCTGGCTCCCGCTGCCCCTGCGAGACGCCGGCCTCCGTCCTCCCGCGGCAGCGGCCACCCAACCCCAGGGCTGGTCACCNGGTCCTCTGGGCTCAGCTTCCCCCTCCCGCCCCGGGCAGAGCCGGCAGCTCCTGCCTGCGCTCCCCGCCACCGCCTTACCTATCCTCGCCGGAGCTTCGCCGTGCCACGGCCCGTCCCCGTCCCCCTGAGCCACCCCCACCGCCCCCGGCACCCATGGGTGCACCCACAGCGCCTGCAGCGGCTCCTTCCAGGCACGAACACAGTTCTCTCTCCAGCACAAAGCGGATTTTCTGTGAACCAGCCTGTCCTTGTAAACACAGAACATGTTGAAAGCGTGAACACTTGGTTTGTTACTGGTTTTCTTGGGGCAGAGGGTTTTGTAAGTCGTTCTTTGCTGGCCAGCCCAGCAAACCCCGGCAACCGGTTCCTCACCTACAGCCTCCTTTCATCCATGGAAACTGGATCATAACAAGTAAATTTCCACCATCAGGATAAATTACTGCCCCGGGGGAGTCAATGGGAGCTTTGGCACTTGATATTCTCAGAGCAAGTTTGCATATTATTTCAAAGCATTCTGTACCAGATACGGTGCTAAATTCTCTATTAAGTGGGATTATTTGGGTCTTGTCTAGATGAAGTCTCCTGCCTTAAAAAAAGATAAGAAAGCATTTTACCTTCTCTTATCTTCCTTTTTCCTTTTGCCATTTAACCCACTTTGTACTAGACAGAACATCGCTAATTAAGTTAAAGCTGAGGTTTAGCCAGCGATGTGTCTGACGAGGGCTGTGCTAATTACACGGCTTTACCTAGAGGCGCTCGCATGCAGGTTTGCGTGAGGGTGGGCTCTGCGGCTCCGTGACTCCGGAGGCTGGGCAGGACCAAGCGGCTCTGTGCTAACCCGGGGCGTTCCTGCCCCCTGGGTGCAGGTTTGGCTTCCGGAGGCGCCTGGGAGCAGCTGCCCGGAGCTGCGGGCAGGGAGGGCCTGGACCTCCCCGGCCGGAGGTGAGGAAGGCTCGGAGGAAGGCTCTTCCACCTGCGCTGCTCCCGTGCAAGACAGAGCACTTCGACGCCGGCGACATCCAGCCAAGTGCGGCTGCCGGGGGCATTCCCGGGAACAGCAGAAGGCAGCCGGGTGGCACCGGCCCCACGGCAGGGACGCAGGAGGAACCGTGGGGATGCGCAGGGAGCCCGGACGGGGCAGGGAAGCTCCTCTTTGAGGTGCGGGACTGGGAAACCAGGCAGAGATGGACTGCAGCTCTGCGAGTCCCGGAGGAGAGGGAGAGCCCGGGCTCTGCGATGGACACTGGTGTGAGGCCGGAGAAGGAGCGGGGAGAGGAGGTGAGCGGAGCTGGGCAGCCCGGCTCCGGGTTTCCTCTGGGTGAGGCACTCGAAGGGATGTGACAAGATGAGGGGATCACGGAGCAGCCTGCAGGGTTAAGGGGGTCGCACAATCTGGATTTTCCAGATTCCAAACTTTTTCCTCTGTCTAGAGAAAGCACGTCCTTCCAGGCGTGCAGGTCTGCAGGACGAGGCCCTTTCCAACACGGCTCAGGCCAAGCAAAGGCAGCAGAACTGGAACTCCTCGTCCCCAGCACAATCCTCAGGGCGGCGTTTCTCCGCGGAAGCCGGTAGGACGCGACGGCCAGTGCTGCACCCCCAAAACCAGCTGCGAACAGGGTTGTTACAAACTGGTGACGGACACCTCTGGCTGGAAATCACATTCTGGAGGGGTCTGCTGCCCCTTCAGCAGTGGGGTGAGGACTTCACCGGGCAAGTGATTTCAAAGCAGAGCTCGGTCATTTAATGAAGATGGATGAGGACCCCTCCCAGTCCTCCCAGACTGTTGAACCAGGGAAGGACGTGCCAAGGGCAGGAACAGCCGCCAGAGAAGCCTTGGCTGTCTCCTCAGTCCCTGTCGCGCGGCGTGACCTTGGGCTGGACTCCATCCTGCGCGGTCCAACAGCGGACACCCAACGCGCCCCTGGAACAGGAGCAGCTGCAGGAATTAGAGGCTGCTCCGGGTCTGCGGTGAAGGTGTGAGGAGCAGCGCCTTCTCCCGGCCCTTCCCGGCACCTGGGGTGCTCACCGGGAGGTGAAAAGCATTAACGGAGTGGGAGAGCACGAGGGCCACGGGGAAGGCACAGTCGGCCGCCCGTCATTTCATGTCGTTAAATAGTTGCCGAATGACATTGTGGACTGTAAGTTAATTGCCGAAGTGACCTTTTGGAGAATGTGTGAGCTGCTGAGGGAAGGAGCCACGGAGCAGCAACGCGCACGCCCCGGCCGGACGGTGGTACCCGTGGGGCAGCTCCGGCTGGGGACAGAACGGGGCGACGCAGCCCCCGGGGTGGCCCAGGGCACCCGACCCCGACCCTCCCGTGGCGCTGGGTTCCCCTGTCCTGGCTCCTCCCCTGGCACTGCCCATTTCCCCCCCAGAACTGGTGAAAAATGTCCCCTGCCAGCTGTTTGTCAGAAGGAGCCGTATTTCCACGTGAAATTTTAGTGCTTTGAAAAAGTTCCCGATTTCCACCAAAAAAGTCACTTCTTGCCCCGTTTAATTTATCAAAACTTTCTTCACTTTACCAATTATAGACTGAAAATCCACCAACTTAAGGCCAGATCGTGTTTTTCCTCCTTGTGGAGGCGGCTCGTGGGCTACTTGGTGACTGAGATACGGCCCAAATCATTTTACTTCCTTTCAGTAACACGGTGAGCAGTTCTGCCGTGGGACTTCATTAACTGGGAGTTACACACCAGCAAAGTTATTTACAATGAAAAAAGGAAGCACGGTGACAGAATTGGAAATTAAATTTGATTTACAGTTTGCGCTAAAAATTGGACGTTTTCTATAACTGGAACATTTTGAACAAAATAAACCTCCAACATTTTAGGTAAAAAAAGAGGATACTTTCACCTAGATGCAAGCGAGAGTTCAAAGAGTTAAGTCAGATTTTAAAGTAGGTCTGCAAGGGCTCAGCGAGAGAGAGTCTAAATTGCTGGCAAAACAATTCACTGCTGTTCAAGTAGAATTATATAAGCAGATTTATGTGTATATAATCAGATAATAGTGCCAAATGTAAGGTGCTCTCAGGCTATTTGTATATACAATGTGGATTTTTTTTCCCCCTGTGAAGAGAAGTAGAATAATACAAAAGACCTGTTGGTGCTAATGCCTGTGTCTGCTCTGCGAAGCTCCACGGGAAGCTTTGGGGGGTTTGGTTGTTTTCTACAGTAACTGAACATTTCTAAATCTACAAGGCAAAGGAAGCAAAACTGGATTTATTTCAATTTAACAGTTAGTCTAAGACATTTTTTAAATTGTTTTAAACCAAAGAAGCTTTGACCATATATTGGTAGAGCAAGGTTACTACTGCCTTGAGCAGCAATAACTTGTGAATCAGACTTACATGGTTTATTCACTTATTTACTGTGATTACGTAAAAAAATGCATATTTGCCATGGCAACCTCTTCATTACATGTCAGGATAGCAATTCAAATATAAAGGGCTTCTCTTCCGAAGCCCCTCTAAGGTCACTGCTGCACTAAAATCTTCCAGGGACAGAATGTACACAATTCACTGAGAGAGGGACTTTTTGATATATTTTAAAAGCAATATGGTCTCTCCCTGCGGAAGTAATATACTGAAATTCTTCCTTTGGTAGAATATTTTTCCTTTTTTTTTTTTTTTTTTTCCCTTCCCCTAAACGCAGTAGGAGAATATTTGTAAAAGCTCTTGCCTGGCTAAAATACAGATTTAAAAAAAAAGAAGGAAAGCTATGTTTGTCTGTATATGTGCATATATTTATGCGCCAAATATATATTTGTATGTACTCCAAGGGTTTGCAGAGATATTAATTAGTGCTGGGAAAAAGAAAAAAAGAACAGGTCATTTAAATTAGTACCTTAACAACCTTAATTTATGGTGGGAATATTTGATAGAATCTAGATATTTGATCTAGGTGTCAGATTTGTTTTTTCTTTTAAGGAGCTACAATAATTGAAATTCATCTTTGCCAAATCAGGATGTTGTCAGCAAATCGTCCGTGACTGGGGAGCCTGAACCTGGCTTGATGCACAACTCCTACTTCTGCAAAGGTCTTTTCCAAGAAATGAAGTTATGATGAATCACAGTCAATGGGCAACAGCCCAACATGATAAGCGAGAGGAGACTTAACTCTGCAATGGAAAGAGCTCTTCTATGGGGCAGAGTTAACTGCTGTACGGTTGGGTAGTTTCAGAATATGGCCAGCAAGAGGGACAACCACAAAGTGAATTTTCACCTAAGCTGGATCAGCGGAGCTCACCGCGACAGGGAATTGCAGTGGCCAGGGGGAGGTGCCGTGGAGGGCTGGGCCCATCCGGAGATGACAGGTCTACCCGTGGCTGTGGAACACGGTGTTTCGGAAGCAACGTCTGACTCCGGTGGTCCACAGGCAGGAGCTGGAGCGCAGGGGGGTGGGTTGGCGTGGGGTCCTGCCGTGTTTGTGCGGTCCCTCGTGTTCCCAGCCCCTGCTAGGCGTTGGTGCGGACAACCCAGGCGTGGGGCCATGGCCTCGCGCTGCTGCTTAACACAAAGGGAGCTGGGCATGGGACACCGGAGCGCAGGATCCGTCCCAGAGCTGTGCAGAGCAGCTTTAGGGTTGCACAAAACCACCAACAGTCCCAGCCAAAGCTGCAGCCGCTGGTACGAAGGCTGAGCAGTGCATTGGTCTGCATGACTCATGTGTGACCACCGATACAAAGAAGATGACTCCTCTCATGCAACCACCACATTTCTGGGCACCACTGAGCTTTGCTACTTGAGAAGAGCTGGGGTTTTTTTTTGTGAAATGTCCTTTCTGCAGGGTGCAGGAGCAGAGCTGGGTGGAGGCACCGTGGGTGCAGACCTACTGCAATTAACAGCAGGGAGTTTGCCTGTTAACGAGCCTGGAATGCCAGTAACTGATGGCAGTGATGGCCGAGAGAGGAATAGGCATTACCCTGCGTTCTCCGGGTCAGGGCTCGGGTGGATATGGTGTTTTTGAGTGGAAAAGGTCTGCGTCAGAAACAACAAGACGTTTACTGTGGCTTCTCTGGGGAACAGTTTGGTTCCCTCGCCGCAGCCCAGCAGGCAGAGCTGGGAAATGATGGGGCGTCCCAGCCAAGCGTTTTGCAGGCAAATAGCTTCTCCCCTGGGACTCCAGTCCCTGTGGCCATTGGCGGGGCAGCGGAGCAGCTCTAGCGCCTTCCCTTGGCCCTGCCTCTCCGCGCCGGCACAGGCGTAGGCAGCGGGAGCCTCTGTCACCTTGACCCCGGGCAGGTCTGGCCACCGGCGGAGGATGGGTTGAGTCCACGTGCACTAAAACGTAGCGTCCACTGGGTTGTTAAATACTTTAACTACAGGGACATAGAAACCCTGAAGCGGCACGCACACTATCGACACAGTTTTGTCACTTCATTTTACTGGTGGTGGCCAGGCTGTTTAGGGCATGTTGTTGTGTATCCATTCGGGAAGACAGTATCTTCCCGAAGAAGGAACATTAGCTGGGTGCCGTAGCTCGCCGCTGTACTGCCGTGCCCTGTGGACGCTTCTCCTGCTGGGCAGCGCTTGGGAAAGGCAGCTGGGCGGCTACACAACCCACCCGGCTTTGCCTTCTGTGCCCGGTCTGTTTTGACAATCTGTTTTCCGTAGGTAAAAGCCAGCTCGCACCCACGCCCCAACGGCACCTCGGCAAGCGGCAGCCGCGTCCCGGCCAGCGCCGAACGCCAGCAGAGAGCGCGGGGCAGCCCCGGCCTTGAGAAACAGAGACCTGCCACCGCCGATTGCAAACCTCTGACTGCTGTTCATGTCACGGACGAGCGAGCTACTGTCTGCCTGAGCCACCCTAGGAGCAATCCGAACCACTTGGCATCCAGAATTTTCTAGATCCCAGATTGTACAGTAAAACACAGGCTGGGAACCAGCTCCATCGCCCCCACTGCCCGGTGTCCAGCGCAGGAGTGTTCCAGCTCTCACCCTGTTTTTTCGCTCCTGCCCCGGCCCGTTTGCCATGAGAAGGAAGCACAGTGGAGCTGCGGCAGCAGATGTCTAGAGAACCAGCCTGGCATTGTGTCATTTGCTTTGTCTTTGCGATAACTCGCATTCTAACTTCCCCAAGCCAAAAACCAAGTGAAAACAACCTCCGCCACTCATGGAATTCTGCAAAAGTTAGAACACTTTGTAGATCAAACATGAACAAATGTGCGATGAAAGGCTAAACGAGTTAAAAGAAAGATGGTTTTGCTCAACAAGATTACGCATTTAATAAGAACCTTCTAAAGAAACTGCTCTTTTCATCTTTAAAAGAAGCATCCGTGTGGCAGCGTGATCACACTCCGCTGCCGAAGAGAGGCGGACAGCTCTGCACGGCACGGGAGAGCGCACGGCGCCGGATGAGCTGCAACAAGAATCTTGCCTGCATGTGGAATTGGGATTTCAGATGACATATAACCTCAAATGCAGGAAAAGTAACTCCTTACCCAGGTAGGAGATAATCAACAGGCGTCATCTGCCTTCAGAAGAGAGTGGGGTTGAGCGCGGGGTGATGCCGTCGCAGATCCGCGCCCCAGCTGGGGGGACGCGTGGCAAAGGGCTGCTGTGCTCTTGACGCCCCGCAGCTGTTTGCTTTGCCAAGTGGGTGTACCATTGAAAAACGCCAAACAAAACCAGAGATGCGTCCGTAAGAGTTAAGCTGAGAACCATTTTTCACAGCTGCCAGCCCGCTTTGTTTGCGGTGTCACCTGGAGGTGACCCGGAGCACTCAGAGCAGCTCCTGGCACCTCGCCGTTGCCGGTTGGGAACCTTTCCCGCGGGGCCGCCAGACAGGTGTTCTGAGGATGGATGGGGGTCACAGGGCAGCAAGAAAAGTAAAGAGAAAATGCGTGCCAGTCTCCCGCAGAACGCGAGAGAAAGAGGAGCCTTCTGCTGGGCTGCAGGCAGGCAACGCGGCCGGGGAAGGGTTTCTCACAGGTTCTTAGAGACCTTGGTCTGGTTTTTACTATTTAAAGCATTAAAGCATTTCCTTTCATCCCCCTGGTCTCCTTCAGCTGTTAAAGCTCAACCTATTTTGTATCTCTCTTTCTTTTGCACTTACAGATTATCTTGTAATTATGGAATTGCACTTAAGGGAACCAGGAAACTGGCCCAAAACATGTCTTTAGTATTTTTTTTACAGGGCCTCTGGGATAAAATATCTTTTAAATCTAGACTATCTACAATTTGGTCTTCAGAAAACAAACCCAAGTGTTTTTAAATAAGATCCGTCACTAGCCTTAGAATAACATTAGTTCTAGTATATTGAAAAAAAATATATTAAAATGGAACCTGACTCCATGTTGCAAACTCACTGTGTGTTCAGGGCCACTTTGAAGCTTTAAAAAAAAAATAGAAAAAAAATCAATGGTAGAGCACACTCACTGATCCTGACGTTGTTCCCTGAGCCCACACAATTACGAAGTTTCATTTTTCCCAGCACAACACAGAAAGCAAAGGGCCGAGACCGGGAGCACTTGGGGCCGTGTCTGCAGGGGGGCAGGATTCCCGCTCGCCCTCCAGCCCGGAGCCGTCCCTGCGAGGGGACGAGCTCCCGCGCTCCGCCGGCGTGGGCGTACCACAAGAACGATGCTCTTGGCATTTGCTGGTGACTCTCAAACAAGCGATGGTCAGAGAAATAACTCTCCTCACCACTACTTAGGGTCGAAATAACTTTGAGAACATTTTGTGCACCAGCCCCAGAACAGACAAATACAAACTACCCGGGTTTGATCTTTTTTTGCTTCTCTCTGAAGCTGGTGAGAACAGAGGCAGTTAACTGCACGCAGGCTGGTTTGTTCTTGCGCTGGTCCTTCGAACGCACCGTGCGCGTCCTGGGGAGAGGAGCAACCGGCGGCGCCGATGCCGTCCCCTGCCGAGACGTCAGCGCGTGGCACTTGGGGCGTTCAGGACAGGTACAGCCAGGTTCCACCCCGGCAGCAGCTCCTGTTTGTCCCACTCAGGGTCCAGCTCTTGGGGCATGCCAGCAGACGGGTGGGACTCTGTTGTCCCCCAGGGAACTGCAAAACGGTAGAATCCCCCAGGGATGGGCTCCGAGCGCCTCAGCAGCTGGCACAGTTATAGAAGAAGGACGTGGGAGAGAACTCGGACGCTGGCTCGTGCATGTCGCCAGCACCTCTGCCTGTCCCTTTAGTCGCAGGCACAGCTCAGGCCACGAGCCAAGCCTGGGCTCCTCATCAGTCAGGATCATCTCTCTCTGCCTGCGAATATTTGTTTATACAAGCGTAATGGCTCCAGAAGACACAGAGATGCTTTAACCCAAATGGCCAAAAGCCCAGTTAGAGGAGCGCTGTTTACTCGGGCGCGTGCGTTACAGGCTCACGCATTTACCAGACGCTCTGCTCGGCTGCATCCGCCGTGGCGAGGAGCCGTTGACGCAGCGATGGCAGAACCCGGGAAAGCCTGGGGGCCCATGGCCCAGCTCAGGACACCGTCCCTGCCACCCTGGGGTCCCCCCTGCTGGGTACTGCTCCGTACCACGCGGCCTTGCACAGGGTGGTGCAAGTTTTTGGTCCCTCCCCCAGATTTATTACATACACCCACCCATGAGTCCTTCCTAGTCTAAAAAAAGGTTACGGGATGTGATATCCCATCGTACGCCGCTGCCGCAGTGCCAGAGGATGGAGGTGCCCACCCGTGCTCCTGTCCCAGTGCACCCCTAGGGTGGAGCTGTAGGGACGGGTCCGGGTGCTGCCGAGGGCGGTGGGGACAAGGCGGTGCAATACGTTGTTGACCACCAAAATTGTATTTAAACATTTGTTTCTGGAATAATTCATCTCTGGCACATTAGGAAGTCACTAAATGGAACTGTGCTAGAGAGAAATAATTGCCTTCCCATCAAAATGAACACAGATGTATGATTAAGAAGACATGGTATTTATATAATATCCTCATATCATATAAATAGAGTTGCTGTGTAGAGACAGAGCCTGTGAATCATTCATTTGGTTTATGAGATTGAATAAGCTGTAGCTCTATCAGTATCATCAGCACCGACGAAACAAGACTGACACTGGGAGAAGCTATTTACCACAGATTCATTTACCGCAATTATTCTGAGTTAGACGTAAACCAAAATTCATTATTTCAAATTATGTCCAAAAATAAATACTTCTTGGTTAAACATAACGGATGCTTCTAAACAGCCACGTTCTCAGCAACGCCGTACGTTCCTTAGGAAGGCTGTACCTGTGTTTGAAGTCAGTGGGACTCTGAATGAGGTGGCATTAGTCATTTAAACAAAAATACCATTTCTGAAGTGTCCCACCACTGTTTTTCAGTTAAGCCCATCTCTAGAGTGATGCTGTAGGAAGTGTCACCTTTCGGATCCCGGTGGATACCAGCCACGCGGCAGGCGGAGCTCCTGCTACCGGGAGCTGCAAGAAGCAGGGCCCCAAAAAACACCAAAATGAAGAAGCAGAGAAAAGCTGTACACGCAGGCTTGGAGCTGTACTTGGGTTTTGGCTTTATAAATAACCACACTAAGATCCGAGTGCAAAGAACCCTCCCACAGAATTACCTTCCATAAACTCCCAGCGGTAAAAGCCCACAGGAGGGTGGGGAGTCTGAAGCACATTGTATTTGCTCGTTCGGCATAACGCATGAGCTGCAAACGGGGAAGACCCAAGCTCAGCAGTCAGAGGGTTTGCCCCCAGTTGCCGAGCGCTGGGAGAGACTAATGCCCAGAACATTTCCATAGGAGCCAGTCCCCCTTGGATCCGGGAATTTGCTTTCTGTACCTGCAGCCAAGAGGACCACTGTGACGGGAGCAGCAGGAGAAATCCCAGCAGACTATCTACGAAAACCAAACCGACAGAAGGCGCGTCCTGTACGTGTAGCTTCACTGGGCTCACCCAAACCGAGCGCACCCGAGGGAAAACCGCCGCTCGCTGGGGAAGCGGGGTCTGTCCTGCGCCAGCGGCCCCCGTCCCGCGAGGGGTGACCCCGCGTCCCAGGCTGGGCTCAGGCTGCCGCCCCACAGGACCCAGCTCCAGTCAGGAACAGCCCCTCTTCCCTGCCCCCAGCGCGGCATGCCCGCCCTCTGCTTTGCACGGTAGCTTTGGGGAGAGCTGTGAAAAAGTCAGGTCTGGCTTCGACCCCGGGTGCTCCTGGGGGCAGCAGCCGCCCTCCCCCTGCCCGGGGCTGGAGAAGCCTCCGGCAGTCCTTGCCTTTCCCTGGCACAACAGCCTTCTCTCAAGCCAGAAGTGATCTGAGTCCTAAAAACCAAGTCTGGATGCGGGTGTTTGCTTATAGTCACCAGTTATTAACTGCCAGCTGTGGCTGGGGAGCCCCGCATCGCCAGCAGGTCACCACATGAGCTCCTCCTGCAGCACCCTCCGCTTTTAGCCTGAAAGATTTGGGTTTGGCCGCGGCCCCGCACCTTACGGCACAGCTCAGATGAAACCAGAGGTTACTAAACGGTCACAGATTTGTTGCAATAGTTTACTGGTAGCTTGTGAAAAGATCAAGTGCATTAAAAGGTTTAAATGGGAAACTTTCATCATCACAGGAAATCCGACCGCAAACTGAACCAGGAATTGCTCTAATTTAGACTCGCTTGGGTGATTTCTTGTGTTTCCATTTTGACCGTATTTTTATTTTGGCTACAAAGCTTGAAAAAAACCTGCGCAGTGATGCAGCCACTGCAGGGAGCCGCAGCCCGTCGCTCCGAGCGCACACAGGGAGGGATGCAATATCTCCCAGCCGGAGATAATCGCCGCGAGGGCCGCCCTGCACGATACCCGCTCCCCCTCGCTTTTGTGCTGGCAGGAAAATCCATTTCACTCAATTAACATTGACCAGAGCCATTTCCCCGCTGACCCCTCTCCTGCTCCCCCGGCAGGAGCCAAGGGCAGGGTCAGGCTCCCCGAGCCCTCGCAGGGTGCACTCAGGTACCTCCTCATTTCGGCTCCGAGCAGGCAAAGCCCTCAGCATTCTTTTGAATCCCAGGATATTCTGAAATGATTTCCTTAATTAGGGCTTGGAATTTTTGAAATTATTTCTAGCTACCTGGGACAGCTATTCATTAAGAAAAATAATCTTTAAATCTGCAGTGACTTACAGTACAATTTTATTGATTTAGTATTTTTGTATATGTTACCTGATTCCAATGAGGCTGCGGAGGGAATTACAAGTCAGGCCAGAACATATTTCCAGCTAAGACAAGCATAAGAACTTTTGAAAATATATAATTCAATACTAACTGCATCATTTAAAAAGAACTGCAATAATTAGCTGAGAGGGGAAGAGCTGCAGAACCAGGGCTGGGAAATGAGCGCCACGGCCCATGTTGGATGGGCCTAGAGAAATCAGCGCTTGTATTCTGCAGGAGGACCAGTTAGTGCTTTAAGGAACATCATAGAATCATAGAATCACTTGGGTTGGAAGAGAAATATTTAAGCAAACAGTTGCATATGAGCAAACGTAAATATGATGAAGTCTATCTCTGTAATCACTGAAGGTTAATAGACTATACTTGAACAGCTTTACAGGAGTTCCCTCCCAATGTCAGGTGGCAGCTCGGTGCCCATCACTCCGAAGGTGCCATCTCCTCCAGCCCTCCTCCCCTCTGGGAGTCAGTGGCTGCCAAAAGCGGTTTCTTCCCACGATGGAAATTAATGCCCTCCCAGTCCTGCACGGCTGGCGTTGGTACCAGCCTGTCGGCTTTTTTCACAGCAAGTAACCAGCACGTCTTAAAAATCAGCTTAAAATCAGTTTTAACAATACGGCAGATAAGCACAAAAAAATTAATCCGTTTCATTCAATCCAAAATCAAGGCTAAATATACCGGAAATAAAGTTACAACAAGGGAAAACACCAAAAGACGTTGTCAATAGCTACGTGAAACTTCAGCCCTGCCCTTGGCGCCCGCCGTGCGGCTGGAGGGAAAACGCCGCTGGGCCGTTCCCGGGCAGAGCCTGGCCGCAGGGAACGCCAGGTCCCTGCCGAGAGCCCCCGCTGCGGCGCCGGGCGGGAGGGCGTCGTGCCGGGCCGGCTGCCGCAGGCGCTTCCCCGCCGGAAAACCGAGGTGCGGCAGCGAAGCTGCTCGGACAAACCAGTGCGGTGGGGCAAGGGGGTGAGGCGAGGGGCAATTCCCAGCAGCTGCCGTCTTTGCCACTCCAAGTGCTTCTGAAGAACCTCTCAGCCTGCCCTATGAGTCACGCAGTGAAGCATTCATCATATAAAAAACCATAAAATTACTCTACGGTGCAAAAATGACAATTAACAACGAGGGGGTGTTTGGTTGGGGTTTTTGATGCATGGTTGGGGTTTTTTTAAGAAGTAATTGAGACGTTTCCCTAAACTACTATTGACAATTAGTTGGTGCAGATGGGAGCACCCCAACCACACAAGCCATGTCCAAGGGCGAAGCTTTGCCAGGGGGGCAGCAAGGTGTTCGGCCATCCCAGCCCAGCCACGTCCCCTCTGGGCACCGGCGCAGACGGGCTGTTTCTTTCTCTGAGTGTCAGGAACAGCCGAGCGAAGCTCAGGCCCGTCACACCCTTGTTTGTCACCATGTTCTGCCAGAGGCTCCCAGGAACACTTTAACGGGGATTTCACTTGTTCCTAAATTGAACTGTTTCTGTTGCCTTCCAGTCGGGGGAGGAAAAAACACCAGTCAGCTCCGTGAAGAACTGGGGAGGACGGCCTGGTACCGGGGAGCTTCGGAGGACACCACCACGGTCTCTGAGCACAACGGGGTTTGCAGTATCTAAATGCCGAGTGTCAGTTCAGAGTTTTAACTGAAGTAGAACTTTTTCTTAATTCAGGAGAACTTTTCTACTCAGTTAGTGAAGGGGTCATTGCTTTTGTACAAACAAAACTGGAGGTTCAGGTTTTGATGAATAGGTTGAAAGTACCTACTCAGAGCAAAAAGGGTTCTCTCATAAAACAAAAAGCACTTTTTGTTTTTTAACATTAAAAAAATTGATAAAGAGTTGTTGACCGGCCTCATTTCTAATGCTTATAACTGGCCAAGGCGGGGATAAATGTTTTGTTGCCCTGAATCTTTCACATATGGCATGCTATTTTCTGTTTTTTCTCAAATGAGGCTTGAATCGCGTAGCAGAAGTGAATACTCCACGCTTCGAAGAGACGAGGAGCGAGTGAGCGAGCTGAGCCTCTGGGGCGGTGCGAGATCCCTGAGCAGCCTCCGCTCGGCCGGGCCTTCGACTGCCAGAGCTTCCTCCAGCTGGGGCAGCCGAGGAAAACAACGTGAATTTGCTTCCGGGGAAAAATCGAGTGACACCAGGACTCGGGGGTCCGGCGGGACCATCCTGCCCATGCCAGAGCCTCCTGCCTCCTCCAGACCACCAAGGGGCTGGTGAAGCTGGGTGGCACCTGGGACTTGTTCCAGGATTTGCTGCCACGTGGCTGAAGCATTCCTCGGTTGGTGCTCTAAAAGCAGTTTTACCCAATTGCGAAAATTCCAGCCCGGCTCAAGCGCTTTGCAAATCCCTCCTACCCGGCTGTCCGCTCGCGACTCCTTTGCTCAGGAATAAGCCCTGGGAGTTTTCTGGATGGTCCCCGCCTGCCTCGCGCTGTCCCTGTGCAGAGCACCCAGCCCGTCCTCTTACCGAATCCGCTGCCCCTGTTTCTTCTGCCTGTTGCATCCGCTCATCCGACTAGAAAAACTAAATACCAGAGTAGTTACACGAGTAGTAGGAATTAACTTTATACAGCTGAGGAGACTCATCTCCTTTGAAATTGGCTTACTTGTACCTTCCAACCGTGAAATGAGTCAGCTTCTCTCTTACAGGATTTTTATATATCTAAATGCGCACATATATAAAAATATTATATATAAATATATGCATTGCCAAACATAGTTACATTTTTTACTACCAGGTTGTAAGAAGAGAGGGGGCAATGGAATCAATCCCAGTTTCCAGAGGGAACAGAAAGCGTGGGCTCAGCCCTGGGATGAGCCCCGGGAGCACCAGGCCAGTTCTGGGGTGGCCTCTGCCCTGCTCCTCTCCTGGCTTTGCGGGACCAGGCACTGGGCAGCCTCACGGGCTCCTTTACCAACCCCTTCAGACCACTGGGGCCCTCCTTAGTGTCATTCTTAGATCTCCATGGAGTTGGGTTTTAATACTAAAACACGCAGATCAATTTTAAAAATACAGTATCTTCCCTCCTCCTCTCCTCTGGGCGTGCAGAAGGCAGCTTCCGTTGGCAGACCCGACCCGCAGGGAACAGCATCACTTCTGTCTCTGTAGGGATGCACTTCGCCCCCTCGGCTGAGCCTCAGTTCCCCTTTTCTCGGGGCGCTGGGCTGGGTCACATTCCAGACAGACAGACGCGCAATGGCTGCCTCCCTTCCAGCTCGCCAGTCCCAAGTCAGCCCCACCACACGCTTCCATCCTCCTGCCGCTGGCAGCGCTTTCCCTCCAGGTTTTAGCCCTTGGACAAGGTCACCGGGCAGCTGGGTGGTCGGGAACCCAACACACTCCTCCCTGTTGCTCTTCCACCCATCGCTCCGGGGAACGAGCCGATTCCTCCTGGAAATTAGGTACCTACTCTGGTTTACAGAGCACAAGCTGTTCCGGCAGATAATTAAAAGAGAATATCGTACAGCATTTCAAATGCTTGAATATTCCAGCAGATAAAGAGCTATAGTGACTTACAAGCAAACACAGCCCCTGACAACAGGGGTTTCCTGCCAGTGTTGCCCCTTTCCCCTCGGAATTGCAAGAAAGTCGAGTGCGAGCGTGCCGTCCCGCCTGGGAATTTTACAGTGAAGTGATTTTCTGTTGGAATAAACCCAGCTTTCAAAAAAAACCAAAAAAACCCAAAAGTAATCCCCCAGGCACTCCCACTCCCATCCAGCACAACATGGGATTCCCGGGCTGTAGAGATGTGGCACAGACCTGTGATGCTCTGTTATTGGGGAATTGTATGCACATCCATCAGTTGTTTTTGTTCTTTTTTTTTATATTTTTTTTAAAAGCACTCTGTCTTGTCCAAGGCGCATTGAAAACAAATTTCAGAGTCTTAAAATTGTCCAAAAAATGACATTCTTGTGTTCCAGCCAGCCCTACTCTATTCTAGCAAATACAGTATTTTGATAACATGGTTAGGGCTTAGCATGGTCGGATGAGTAATAAATTGGCCAAGAAACGAAACTGATTTTAAAAATCATCCTTTCAGAAGAGACACCCTTTGAAGAAACTCTATGTTCTTCTCAAACCTCAAAGAAATGACTAGAATTTCTTATCACTTTTATAACTTTAGGCAAGCAGAGAAAAAACTGGTCTTTTATGAAGGCAGAGACGATTACCTTGATGGAATCGCATGCCAAAAAGCACATTCATTAACCTCCTCACGGGACGGGGGAGCAGAGGCTTTGTACCACCTCACCCAGGCTCCCCCATCTTCCTCTGCGCAACAAAAATTTAGCTGAAGATAATGGGAAAAAACCTGTAGTCCAGAGAAACAGCCTGTGCTTTGCCCAGCACAGCTTTCAGAGTTTCAACCTAGAAGCTGGTTGCAGATACCAGATACAATTACTGGTGAGCAAGGTGACCCAGTAAAGCCCTACCATTAACGCCCCAGAGCTGCCGTGGCACGAAGCAAAAACTGAAAGGGGGGGGGGGGGGGGGGG
>VZSF01009312.1:446248-591669 GCA_013398295.1 Chionis minor
GGGGGGGGGGGGGAGTGAACTGAAGGAAGATTCAGGGTAGACGTTCTCAGAGACGGAAGTGGAAAATACATCTTTAAGCAGTAAAAGAGGGTTCCCAAGGAACATTTATTTATCATCTACTGTGGGGGGAGAGCTCTCCTGCAAGTGATTATCTGCCTCAAATTTGGAGGGGAGATACTTCCCCTTTCCCCTTAAGCGCGTGCTAACACACGAGGTGCTCTCAGGGGAGCGGGCAGATGCTGCAGAGACAGACGCTTGCCTAGAAGCCAAACTCCAAAAAAATTAACGTAGAGAAAACCCCACGTGAAGTTTGGAAGGCCAGATCAGCGGGAAGAACTCCGCACAGCACTCGCGTAACAATGTGCTCCAGAAACCGGAGTCAAATCTGCTTCCAGCCTTAGTTATCTGGAATACAAGATAAGTCATAAAAAGCTATAAAATCTAATTGCTTTATGGTCCACAAAACCCAGTGATGCTTGGTTCCTGCTTCCCCACGTTTGACTATACATGGTTTGGGTTAGAGGTGGCGCAGACCTGGAAGGAGAACGGGATTAAGATAGGAAAAGAGACTTCCCAGCTGAAGGCGGTGAGGTTGGCGTTGGTGACACACTCCAGGCCCCGCTTCCCGATCCCGCCCGAGTCCGCATGCCGGCAAAGCGCGCGGCACCTCCGGGGGCTCCGCAGCACGCGGCCCCGAGCGCAGCGCAGATGAATCTTTCTGGAAGATGTACAGTATACACGCGCGCGGCTGCCAAAGGGTGAGGTCATTTTGGAAGGAATTTTATTTATTCAGGAAATATTTCTGGAAATATTTACATGTCAAGATTACATGTTTAAATTCTTTGACAAAGCAAGCTCTGGGCCACATGCAAAATTTCTACAGAGCTCTGCAAGCATTTCTTCAGGTTTTCCTACACACAAAAGGCTTTTACTGTGTCACCATTCCGGTGGCAGCACCGGATCCTTGCTCTAAAATAGGGAGATGGAGTCCTGCATCGAAGACTCCAGTTCTCAGCCGAGCAGGAGGCTGCAATTGCTTTTCGGTGCAAATGCAAGGAAAGGGAGTTGCTTCACACACTCAGGCTCAGAGTGATATATGCGACCAAATCCTCCTTATCAGTGCAGAGACGTAAATTGCGTGCAGTTTCTGCACAGGAGAGGGTGCCCAGACCTGCCAGCTCAGCATGTCCCAGCCAAGGAGCCCTGGGAAGCTCCCCTCGCCCCAGGCACGGCCGATGTTTAGTGACTAACAAGCACTTTCAAGTGTTTCAGATTTTGGCTTACTGGCAGAACCTACCAGCAGTACGGGGGGGTAAAATCCTACCCTCTTTAAATGTATATTTTTAATAAAGTAGTTTCCAATTCTGCAAGACTGTTACCCAGCACTAAGAACAGACACTTGAAGGAAACACTCCTGCGCTGGAAAAGTCATAATCAGCTCCTCCATGGGGTTTTCTGTCCATGAAAGTAGCTTAGTTTTTAACTTGATCACTATAGGAGAGAAGAAAAAGATGAGCAAAGGTATGAAATAGCTTCTGTATGAGAAACGACGAGATAGACTATGACTTCAGGCTGCAAGAGACGCTGCGGGGTGGGGGACGGGGAATATGACAGCAGCCTGTAGAATTACAAGTGGGGAAGAGAAGACTAACAGGGAACAAGTTCATCACTGCGTCTCGCCGTCCGAGCGCCAAAGGCATCGGATGAAGTTCCCACGTGAGCAGGAAGACGCAGCTCCGTGCACAACACAGGCTGTGGAAGGCTGCCACAGACCGTACCGCAAGCTCACATTTGCTCGATGACTCTTTCACATGTTTTTAGAAGGAGGAAAAAAAAAAAAAGTCCATTTAGAGTAACTAACAGAACCACTGTCCTGGCTCAGGAGGACCCAAAGCTGCAAGTCAGCGAGCGGCACAGGAGGGAAGGGCCAGCTCCCAGGCACCCGCTGCTGGCAGCATCCTACAGGGACAGCCCCTTATTTGTGCTAAATAATAAGTGGTAAATTATTTTAAGCCAGAAAATGAAGATAGCGTGAACTGACAGTAGTTTGCATTGGCTCTGATTTTCCAACGTGCTGTGATGTCTACTGTACTCTTCCTCAATTATTGCCAAATTTGTGATGTGGATGGGAAATTCCCAGAAGTACAGAAGAATTGTGGAACAGTACAGTCTTTTAACAAATTCAGCGGTGTTATTCCTGGAGTTACACATAAAATTGCGTAAGTTATATCCAGATCTAAGTCTCCATACTCTGCCTGAAGGGAAAAAAATTAGGCTAATTAAATACCGGAACAGAAGATGACTGCACAGTAAGAGCGAGATTATTCAGAGAGCTTAAGGCAACACCACTTTATCTGGTTAATCACAAAGCACAGTCATTGGCACGAGAAAGAAATGCACAAACGCTTCTTCAGGCTGGAAAGCTTTGGACTCAACCTCTATTCATGGCTCAGCTTCCCCAAGCACAAACTCACCGTTGCACACAAACGGATGTACAAAGTATTCACGGACCACCCCCCCCCAGCTTTTTTTAAAAAAACAAACCAAAACACGAAACCACAAACCAAACCACAGCAAACACAGCACCAAAATAGCTCTGTGATTTACAACACTGGGATGGTTCTGCTTTGCCCGAGTATTCGTAGAGGGAACGACACCATCCCCACCTGAGGAGCCACAGTTCAGTGAGGATTTTCCACTTGAGGTACCGACCTGGAGACTGCCATAAGCATCCTGCATTTCCTCCCCCTGAGGCCCTTAAAAGAGGCAAAATCATCTCTGGATGCTTTTGTTCGCCTGCCTCGACCCTGGGACTCATTCAGGACATACGGATACTGGCAGCCCCTTCTGAGGCACACAGACCACCAGCCCACAAGGACACCTACCACAGCTCTGCTCTGTGTTACACTTGCCCCAAGTGACGGCACTTAAAAGCCAGTTATCTGAAAGCCATTAGCTCATGCACAAATACACTTTTTTCTTTTTAGTGCTGCTTACCTGCTAGTTGGGTACTATTCCAGCCCCTTGGCTTCCCATCTGGAGAGGTGCAGGTATCAGCACAGCATATTGGCTGGCACTGGTAACTGCTTTATTTCCTACACATCATGCAAATCTGAAAGAGACATTTGGAAAACACACTAGAAAGGCGTTTGCTCCTAGGAAACAGTTTTCATGTGTTTGACAATGAAAACTCAAGTTTGTTCTCCCCTCTCAGAAGTGTGCGACCGAGAGAAGTTGTGACTAAGCAGCCTCAGGTTTATCAAAAGAAAAAGACACCTAAACCAGACTCTCAGCAAGAAGAGACTTTGCAGAGCCTCAGGTGACATCGTCACCCTTGTGTCACCAGCCTTTCAACCAGCACTCGATCCCAGCCTTGGCAGCAACAGGCAGGAGGAGAGGGGAGAGGGTCCCTGTCCACAGGGCCACCTCCCTCCATGGAGCACTGGTGGAGCTGTGGGGCTTTGGGAGCCAATATTCCCCGCAGGGCGACAGAGCAACCTTGTCGTCTGCCCTGTAAGGTCCCTGTCTGGATCCCTCAGAACTAGGGATTCCCTTCCTAAATTATCTTATAGAAAACTTAAATAAAGCATCCTGGGGAGGGGATGTGGCAGCTCTAAGACCTGAGCTTTCTACCATTAAGTACACAAATATTTTACTTTGTTTTACCAATTAGTGGTTTCCTCCAGTTCTTCAAGTCCCCACCTGCAAGTCCTGCTTATATTTGAATTCTCCCCAGAGCCCTTTCCCTTACTCACCTCTCTTGCCCCCTGCGGAGAAGCACCAACACCAAACACCACCACCAACAATCCTTTTCCACCCCAGCCTAATGCTTAATTTATAGCAGCTGACCTTCCCAGGCCTGTGATTACTCCTTGATTACCTTCATTTCTGCCTTAACAGCCGTGTGTCCCTTGGTCAGGACGGTTAATGTGCGTTGCTCAGAGAGAGGAATTAGCATCTGCTCCTGAGGTGGTGCATCTATGGATGCTTACTAACAGGGATGGCAAAACATCTATTTATAATCAGAATTTATGCCCAATAGCAATGAAACAACACAAAGTAAAAGAAAGTCTACATGGAGAAATGCAGCGCTGGTTTCCTTTGAAACAGCCTGCCCTGGTTTGGCTGCGGGGAGCCCGCACGTATCGCGTACGGTTCTTCACACCTCCCTGAAAACTTACTCTAGCTATTACTCGGATACTCATCAGCATTATTTATGGGATACATATGAAGATAAATACAACAACATATTCTTGAAAGAATATAATTCTGATGAGATTGGGGAGATGCTAAAATATAGGAGCCCTGGGATTAACAGCCTGAACTAACATTGCAATTGTTATCACATTAAGAGGATCTCGGGAGGCTGGAATATTGATACAACTATGGTGTGAAATCAAAATCTTGTCATTTATAAAGGGAAAAAAAATGTCCCTGGCATGCAGACAGCTAGTTATGCATGAGTGTAGAACATACAAACCACAATGTTAGAAAAGCCCCAAGAGATGCTATAATTCTGCAAATACAACTCTTCAGTATATTCAAATGAAAAAAAATTCGCCTTTACCGCACTCCTCGATCAGTTATTTACATAATTTTACGGGCTGTTATTCTATCTATTTTTCCTTTGATATTCCTTGTTTCTCACCATCACGCATTTGTGGTAATTGAGCCGCATGAAAAACCTTAATAAAAGCTAAAAAACATTGTCTGCTTGACTGTTAGGGACAGTAAACAGCAGTCGTTTGCTACCACAAACAGCTTTATTATAATTATCCTTTAGTGAAGAGTTGAATTGTGAATGTTTTCATTTCTCTTAAAAAAGAAACATTAAGTTCTGCCTGCACAATCAATTCCTCAGGCAGTCCACTAAGCAACATTAGCAAAGCTCCTTCGCCCAAAAAACTCATTTTAACACCATTTCACCAGCTCATAATTTCTAAAGAAAAGAACCAGCCAGGGGAACAAGCTGCTTGTTATTCTCCATTGATTTGGAACGCCGGCAGCTGCCCGTCTGCTTATGGAGCTCCCAAAACCGAGGGCCAAAGCGACTGAGCTGCGGTTCGTGCCCGTGACCAGGATGGTTGGTGGCGCGAAGGTCCGGGAGGTGCCAGCCGGGTCACCGCATCCTACGTGCGAGTTCTAAATACACATCACGCAGCCCGCGCGTCTCGGCCAACTGCGGCGCCCGCTCAGGGACCGTGACCCGCGGGGTCCCCCATGCAGCCGATGGCCAGGGACACGCGTGCCGTGTGGGATCCGAGGCTCTCCCGGTGGCCCCTTTCCCTGCTCCAGCAGGTTCCCTGTGCACCGGGACCATGTGAGCTCGCACCAGCCACGCTTCTGAGATAGGCACTTGGGGAAGTCCCGGATGGTTTTCCTGGCACACCCAGTCCAGCCTAAAGAAAAAATGCCCTTCTCTGTCCCGCGTCTCACTCCACAGTCACCTCCTGGGACTGCGCGGTGACTCCGGAGGAGGAGTACGGGTGTCATGTGTACGCCCGTGGCAGCGGTCCCTTGCTCCGGCTCCTGTGAGTTGTCAGGATTCCTCAGCCAGTGAAACACCAAAACCAGCCCTTCTGTTTAGCAGGACAATACTCGCTCTCCGACCAGCTGACAGCAGGGTTTGTGCTAATTGCGTTCTCTCTACTCCCACCCCAACCCAAAACCTGCCTTGGAGCCACCCGGGTGAAGAGTGCTCGTGGCTGCCCGAGAGCCCCAGCCCATCTGGGGGGTCCCGCCTCCCCCCGCCCCACCGTCACCCCCGTCGCCCCTGGTGGGGGTAACTGCCAAGAAATGCTGACGCCGGCATAAGCTGGGACCCAGACAGGTGGGGAACGAACCCGCCAGAGCCCGGCTGGGGAACTGGGGCTTGTGATTAACCCTGGGGGCGAGCGGTCGCACCTTCACCCCCCCGGTTTCTCCTCTTTCATGAAGAACGGGATGCAGACCCCAGCCATAAGGTGGTTTTTCACTTCACCTAGCCAGGTTTCTGGCTAACTCTCTTTTAAATGCGTTGCAAGGGAGGCAGGAAAATGCAGTGACTTGGACACTCCTGAAAATGCCCCTTCTGACCAACTGTCTGCAAATACGAGCCATTTGAATGGAGATGCTGAATGGCACCTGCACCCTTTACATTTTTCCAGCCTTAATTATAATACAGACATGAAATCTGGGTACTTATCTTAGAAAATGTGCATCTATAATGAATAGAGCTGACAAGTAAATGAAGAAAGTAAAGTAAGTGCTCATTCCTTCATGACTTGAACGTAAAATGAGCGAATGGATATTTTACCTGCTAATATTTAATGCAACCTAAAGCCTAGTTATCCAGTTGCTAATATGCTGAGTGAAATTAGTAGTATATTAGCTATTTTGTTTGTATTGTCTCGTCTTGGAAAGGAAAACTGATTTTTTGAACTCTCTGATTTTTCCATAAGGAAGGCCCAGCGGAGCGGGGAAATGCCAAGGTCTATGGATGGAATAAAGTACTCCAGCTACTCTAGCGCTCTCTCTTAGAAACACATCGGTGTAAGTGGAAATGCAAATACCGTATGCTCTTATTGAGGTTGTAATTAATGCATTTGGGAAAGGAACCAATATAAATGGTTTTTTATAACAGTGAGCCTTTATATAAAGCTGGCCTGTTTAAAAGCATGCCCGCTATGCAAAGGCAGAGAGGGAAGGATCAGTCCATATTTATGAACAGTCAAGGTTGAGTGGATTTTCATAGAACTCGTAAACCAGTAATGGTTTGTAATTCTGACGCTCAGCTTAAGGGCTCAGGAGCTCAGGTCTTCTCAACGGCTTATAAAGCATCTTTAAAATTCAGATGTGGGAGTTCTGCTCTGCCCCCTTGGGGCTGGGTCACCCTACCCATGCCCAAGCCCAGTGCTGGACAAACTGGTGAAAGTTTTAGTGGAGCTGGTATTTTGAACAGCATGTACATACAGCAGCCTCCCAGTCCTGAAAGGGGCTACGGGACACCTGGGGAGGGACTCTGGATCAGGGAGTGGAGCCATATAGGACAAGGGGGAATGGATTTACACTGGAAGAGCGGAGATTTCGGTGAGATACTGGGCAGAAATTGTTCCCTGTGCGGGTGGTGAGCCCCTGGCTGGGGTTGCCCAGAGCAGCTGTGGCTGCCCCATCCCTGGAGGTTCAAGGCCAGGTTGGACGGGGCTTGGAGCAGCCTGGTGTGGTGGGAGGTGTCCCTGCCCAGGGCAGGGGGCGGCACTGGGTGATCTGTAAGGTCCCTTCCCACCCAAACCATTCTATGATTCTATCATTCTATCATTCCATCATCATTCTACCATTCTGTTTAGCGCTGTTAACCAGTTCCCAGCACACAGGGACCCTCTCAGCATGTTCCCTGGGACTCAGTGCCCATCAGCCGGTGGGAGAACACCAGTCACCCTCCTGGAGCCCACCCTGCGCTTTAGCAGCTCATACAGCTCCACGCCGGTACCGGAGCAGGGGAGGTGGGGACGGGGGGGAGACGCGCCGCTGCAGGCACCCGCTGTCCTGGTGTCAGCGCCATCCAGCTGTCCCCGTGCCCCGCGCAGCCGCTGCCCCGCGTCCCCTCGCTGCAGCACCTGAGCCCTGCGTGGTGGTGGGACAGCAAGACCAGCGGCGTCAGCTTGGGAGAGGCCACCCAGAAATGGAAATCAAAGGAGCAGATGATGCTTGGTGGTAGTCTTCATGTTGGACTATGTAATTAATAGTAATAGAGTTACAATTTGATGCAATGTGTTTTTTGTAAGAAGGATTAAGTGTACTCTTGTTCCACTGGCACATGGCAGCACAGCGAGGTTTAACGTTCCTGCCTTTGCAGGCGAAGGACGTGGCTTGTGCCTGGTCCCTGCAGGAGGAGCAGGGAAGGCAGCGGGGAGGCAGGCAGAGCCGGTGGAGGCTCCTCCTGTCCATCACCTACATGGGAGCACGCGGCCACGGCTCTCCAAAACTCTGGCATATACTACCCGGGAGAGGAGAAATGAGTATTAAAAATTTCATGCATCAGAAGGAGATGATTAATTTTCTTCCAACTAATTAATAAAATGAGATAATTTTCCACCTACTGATCCGGAGTCCAGCAACATCAGCAAAAAGACTCGTATTGACTTTGGAGGATTTTGCACTAGTGTCATTTTATGGTTCACTTCAGCAGAATGATACATTTATATTGGGAAAGGGAGGTTATAGGATTTGCTAGGAACAGGATCATTTTTCAGAAAGAAGGATGTTTACTTACATTTTCCCTGCTGCTAAGGCAACTGAAAGAGAGCATTGTTGTTTTGTTTTTAATTAAAGTTTTTAACATTCATCTCAGCCACCGTATTGACTTTTTAATATATGAATAAATATTAAAAAGCACATATATTTTATACTCCCTGCTCTGCATTTATTCACTGCAACTCACAGGATTCTTTCCCGCGAACTGAGTTATACATTTTCAGCAGCATCCTGCCACATCTTAAAAAAAAAAAAAAAGTAGGGCAGAAAAACCACCACATTAACCCACTGCATCCCGAAATGAGTGTGCGCTCCGTTCAGAAGCGGCTTCATCATTAACAGGTTTCGTACCTATTTATAGCAAGGAGGCTACAGCATTTCTGAAACATCCTGTAAACATTAATCCTCTGCGTGCTCCCGTAATGTGGCCAAATATCATTTTCCTCCTTTCAGAGCCCGGGGACTGGCTCCCAGGCAGAGATACCAGCGCTCAGACACCACAGTGATGGGTGCCGAGTCCAAGCCGCCCTTGGCGCTGGCAGAGCTCAGCCGTCCCGAGTGCCCCGGGCTGGGGGTCTTCAGAGAAAAGAGGGGCTTTGTCAGAAAATGCCACTTGATCAAATCCAGAACAGTCTGCAGAAACACGCTGGTTTAGAGACACTTTCCACAAGCTTGTCAGCGATTTGCCCGCTCTCCTGCCCGGTCCCCGGAGCTCCCCCGGGAGCGGGGTCCGACCCAACCCTCCCAAAGCCTCTCCGGGAGCCGAGGTGCACCAGGGCACCCAGAACCGCCTTTAATCTTCAGCCTGAGATACTCGAGCGTTCTCAGAGCTGCCCCCTTACGCCTTTGAATGATTAGATGCAGATGAATAAATAGTGCAACAGTTCCAATTTCCTAAGAAACGGTTTTTCCCCGAGCGCAGCAGGCTCGGTGCTGGGCAGGGGCTGGAAGAGGCAGCTCGTGCTCAGCCCAGGTGCCGTCCGACGGGTAAGGGGCCATTCCTCCTCTGCGGGTGCTGGGCACGGGGCTGGGTGTGCTGGAGCCCTGTGGCCGTGCCTGGCGGAGCTGGGGCTGCGCAGGTGGGCTCTAAAGGTGAGGAGAGGACAGGTACCGCGTGACGAAAGATTCTGGTATGAGGCGGGTGACAAGCTGCCAAATACAGCGCTGGGTGGGCTCCATGCTGGAAGGTTCATTAAACCAGCAAAGCTTACGTGCACGCAGCAGAACTGCCACGGATCTTTTCCCTTTAAATATTTTGCATACTAAATTAAGCTTTACTCCCCTCCCTGCACACACACAAATAAATAAATAAACATCGTGAATCAAGTCAACCATAATTCCAATTAGTCCCAGCTGTTATTTCACCATCCTTTAAGACCCCGTCTGCAGGGCTCAGAAATAGGTTGCACATGGCCTCATGCAAGGAGACATGAAATAATTGCTTCAGTCCGAATGAAGGGTAACTCATTTTGTTCATGTATTATTCAGAATGACAGGGACATTACTGTAATAATTCCCGACTTCTTCAATATTCTCAAGAGTGGTGGAGAAAAAAATGCATTTGCAGCCACACGAAGTGGTATGAACTTCGTCTCCAGGCCTGCTTCCCTATTTATTTTTAACAACGTCTCCAAATCATACTAGTTTTCACAGCTAAGGTTCATTTTGACTGGAAGTATAAGGAGAGCTCTTCTTGAGCCAGTGCGACCTGTTACTGATTTAGCAAAAATAGATGATGTCACTGGAAATAAATGACACTCTAGTATTTCTTCTTTCAGTGTTTTTCTCCTAAAAAAAGAAAGAATGGCTTTGGTAAGTCAGTTAGCAATAAAATTAGTAAATGACTCTAAGGAAATCTGTTTGGAGAGGACACCTTTAGATGCTAATAAACAAATTTATTTGTTAGTGATTTACGTCCACGCACACTGTAACCTGACTTTAAAAAAATTGCATTATGATTTAATGAATCATCAATGAGTTTTAAAAAAGGTGTTGTAGATTGTCATTCTTTAATAAAGAGGAGAAAGAATAAAAGCAGGGATAAAAATAAAATGAAAATCAAAAGAGGGACAAAACATGAAAGATTACAGTGGGCTTAGACACACGTCTGTATGTCAGCTTTTTAATGGAAAGAAAAAGGATAAAAATCTTAAATAAGTTTCTCTGTATAAGCTTCAAAAGTTGTACTGGTTTGAAATCTTTAGGTGATTGATCAAATGTTGGGGTTTTTCCCTTTGTTTTCCCCCCCATGTATAAGGGGATCCATCCAACAGGGGTGAGGAGCAAAGAATGAAAAGTAAGAAAAACTAAAATTACGGGTTTGATGACGAAAGGTGATGTTAAAAGAAGTGCCTGCAAACAGGCTATTTGCGATGAGACATTCTGACGGAAGCGGCCGCGCGCCCAAGCAGACAGGATGCCACACAAAATGGCAGCGCAGACGCAGTGGGGCGACCGCTTTTTCCCGGCTTGGTTTCGGCAGCCGAGGGATCGGGTCGGCCCGGACCAGGCAGCGCAGGAGGATCCAGTACCGGAGTGACTGTGCCTGGCACTCAGCGAGCGCCAACAACGGGTGACCGGCGAGGGAACCAGTTTTGCCCCGTGCGTGGGTCAGGGAAAAGTAGAGCTGAAAAAATACTTCGCCACTTGGTCATTGACGTGAAAAACCGAAAGCATTTCGGGCCTGGCTGCGTTCCCCGGCTGTTGATTCCCAGCTCGAGAAGTTGAGTGCATGCAGATAGAGCACGCTGAGCTGATGACAAAGACCCTGACAGAACAAGTTTCCAGCTAATCGATTTGAATATTTAGTAATTAGTTGGTATACAGGGACCTTGAAAGCAGTCAACATGTGGCAGGCTGTCTGGTCAACACTAACTGACAGAAAATAGATAAACAGCTGAGCAAAACCAGAGAGATAAAGTCAGTTCCCTAAATATCAGTGTTATACAAAAGTTTAGAAGGCATCAGAAATCAGGTGAAAAACAACACACTTTTTTTTTAAGCAGTGCACACGGGCGGCTTGGCAGATGCGTGTCAGAGCCTGCACACATGTAGTGTCAGGTGCCGGTTTCCAGCGGTTCTCAGTGACTAATTACAGCCTTTGCAATTACCACAGTACTGTTATGATCCTTTAAAACAGTAACATTTTGTTCACTGAGAGCTGAAAAGTTAATCTGCTTATCACATTGCTTTCAACAGCGAAGCAATAAGGAGGCTGAGGGTGACCCACTTTTTTCCCCCAAGCCGTCAGATGGTCCTTCACCAGAGAAAGGTCTGGAAACTCTGCGATGAGGAGACCCGTGGTTTGTCAAATCTCCTTCCCATGGGCAAGCCTCGCTCGCACTGGTTCAGTATTAGCTCAGTGCTAAAAGTTCACCAGAAGTTCTCCATGGAAAATGTGCAAGCTGCAGGATGGCTAACTCGGCGGGGTGAGACGGTGTCTGACGGACAGACCACCCAGCTGCGAAAACTTCCGGCAATTTCTTTTCTGATGCCTTTCCCAGTCACAAGTACTTCACTGCAATTTAAGGGCTGAAGTAATACATTAAAACAACATATTGTATTAAAACTGAAAGAAATTTATGCATCATGAATCTCGGAAACGCAGCTAAGGAAAACACTACCATGAAATTCATGACAAAATCTCACACCTTGGCCATCCTGAGACTAAGTGCGGATAGGTATCAGGTCAGAAAACAGAGGTGCGCCTTGCTGACAGACCGTTTTGAGGCTGGATGCATTGTCAGTTTTCGCCCACATTCCCAGGACAAAGCACCCCTCTCAGTGCTGCCGTCTACCGCAGTGCAGATCCGGTTTCTGCAAATACCGAGATTTCTGTTTCCTTGTTGAATGCCTTACAGGATGCCATAGGAAATGAAGCCATGTCGCCAAGTCACCGTCTTCTATTTATGCTGTTCCTATCCCCGTAATTTTCAGCGATAACCAGTGATTTTAAGGGTTTCTGTATCAGAGTACGTAGCGCTGGGTCTCGCAGACAACTCTGGCCCTAATTTATTCTGGGCTCTCGCAAGCACTGGCTTAGCCAGGGCTGCTGGGGTGGCCACAGCTCACCCACCACCCCGCTCCTCTGCCACCCCTCTGCCACCCCTCCCGTGCCGGAGCAGAGCCCCTGAGCCAGCCCTGTCCTGTCACTCCCCAACCCTCCCGCCCGTGCCACCGGTGCTGCCACCCCGCAGGTCCCCGGGAGCCTCCCAGCACGCCCAAGGCACCCGCTCCCCGTCCCGCGCCCGTCCGGCCCCGCCACTGCCTCCGATGCCACTGCCCCAGGACCGGCCACAAGCCCCCAGAGCAGCCACCACCCCCCGGGGCCGCTGCTGCCGCGACCTGACCGTAGCACGGATGGGAGCGCCGCTCCAAACGCATCTTTCCGCAGTTTGTGCCTCCTAGAGCCAGTCCATACTGCCTGTAGTTCAGGATGACTGCTCAGCCCCAAATCTAAGCCTTGTGTAAGCCAGTATATACCAGTTGGCTCCAGCCTCAAAGCGCGCTCGTGCTGGGTAAGGACTCAGCTATGCGGGACACTGCAAAGCCCGCGGAGCGCAACAGCCAGTTCTGCTGCGGCGCCCGAAAGCCAGCCGGGCGTTCTCCACAAAGGCACGTGCGATGATCCCCGCGTTCCCTGCCCTGGCGTGAACCTCCCGAGCGCCCGCGGCGACGGGAGCCTCCCGGCACACCAGCCAGCCCCGCAGGGGGGGCGCCGGCTCCTCGCTGCCCTGCCCGGGCACGGGGGTGCCCTTCATCCCCCCCAGTGTTCAGCTCAGGCTGACTGCTGCCGGGAGCCAGACACGGGTGGGAAAACAAGTGAGGGGTTTTTTTCCCCCAAAAGTACCACAGGAGTTTCTTTTCCCATGATCACCATCAACAGGGCTGCGCTGATTGTCCCTGGGCCAGTTAAATTTCCATGGCAGCGCTCAAGTGCACGTCCCCAAGGGGCTCTGAGCTGTCACCTCTTCCATGATCGTGCTCTTCAGCTCCCCGTTTGCCGGCTTTAGGAATATTCAGTAACTGTTTTGATCCAGGTACTATTGCTGCTCATCTCGCCTCGTTTCCTCTTGCAGCTGCTCAGAACATTCTTTCAGATTTGTCAGGTAAGGCTTTATTCCTTTAAAAAACAAATTAGAAAAAGCATCTGGACTATTTTTTCAAAACCAGCTCGAACTCCTCCAGCTGTTGTGTGACCTCATCCTTTATTAATTTGTGTAGACTCGTATTTACCATTGAGATCAACCCTAAAAGAGTATAATTTCCTGATTTCTTTCCAGCTACTTTATTAAAGATTGGGGTTAGAGATTCGCTCCCCTTGAGTCCCTCGATAACCCTCCTTCTCTCGCAGGAGTTGTTAAGGAGCAGATGATGCATCACAGGTTCCTTTATAGCAACAATAATTGTTCTGCTTCGGAAGCAACTGTGGCTTATAAACTGCAGTTTTTCTGAAATTGTTTTTCTTCTTTCCCTTATTGCTAAGGAAGATATTGGCACCAAAATGTGATTTGAGAGCTCGTGTTCTCTTATTTTCTCCCCTACCTGAAGCCAGTGCAGATGCTACGTTTGCGATGCCACTGCTGACATCTGCGTAACCGAATCCAGCCTTATAAACAGGAAGCAGAAGTGACAGCAGCAATTTCAATAGGTGCTTTTCTTCTGCTGAAACCATTATTTCAGACAGGATATATAAATCACAGCGACTCTGAAGTGCCCAGTTCCAAGTCTACGGCCATCCTCGGCTACATGGCTATGCCCCAGCCCGTTGCCTCGCTGACAGCCTGGCTGCTTTCCCCGAGGCGTTTGGAGCTGGCAATTCGCTGTTTTGGGGGAGGAAAAGGCAGGATGATCGTCATTACAATAGACCATAAGATGATTTTTGTGCCTGTCAGCTGGGGCCGTCTGTTTCTGCAGAAGCAGCTCTACGTAAGCACCTCCTGTGCATGTACGGGGTCAGCACCCAAAGCCCAAACTGGTTTTCCTGCCCCAGATGCTCTGGAAGCAGCACCAGCCTCCCGGGCCAGGCCACCAGCCCAGCCATCCTCCAGGGAGCCTCGTTCCTTCGGTGCTTACTCTGTTTAATTGAGGCCACGGATCTCCCAGCTCTGATCTCGTAGCTGGTGTTTTTGACCGTGGATGTCAGACCTCAGCGCTCGGAAGCCCTGGACACACGGGACTCTGCACCCACTCCCTGCTCCGGCGCCAGAGCCAACACCACCCTCCGGAGCACGGGTGAAGTGCGAGGATGGTCGCAGTCCCCCTCCTTGCCGGCTGCCGCCGTGCGGTGCCAACACTCTCCCACCGGCCCAACGCGACGTCCAGTGGCACCGTGGCCGAGTGGCGCCCGCGGGCTCAGAGGCAGAGGCCGCTGCCCTCATCCCAGTGGGAAACTGAGGGCAAAAAAAAGCAGAAATGCATGGGAATAGAGAAAAAAACATGTGGGAAATATATAAATTCTGAACCGGGATGAGAAATCTTACTGTTTGTAATATTTGGGATTTACACTCTGCTTATGATCAGACATCTTGTCTCAGTTTCTAATTCCCCATCTGTTCCGCACTAGTGGCAGGAGCCCACTCAGGGTAGATCTTAAAATGGCGCTGTAATGACATGATATGTTAGTTGTACATTTATTACATTTTTCTTTATACAAATACAATTTATATTCACATAGGTCCTCAAATAACCGCACAAATGGTCGTATACTAGAAATGATAACACTTCATCCCTTCTGGCTTGCAGAGGAGGGAGGGGAAAAGCTGCCTGGCCCAGGGAACCACACAGCAGCCCAGGAGAAGACCTTGAAACTGCAGCACAAAGGGGCTGGGGGGTTGTGCGGAGCGAGGGGGAGGATGGCAGTAGTGAAACAGGGAGATGGTAAATCATTTTCTTTTCATTGCGTTTCAACACCCGGAGCTTTGAAGGGGTCTTTGTTTTGGTTCCGTTTTCCTAGGGCATCGCTGAAGGTTAAGGAAGAGGACATGTCCCTCCTCCTCTGGGAAGGCAGGGGACTCCAGCCGGGAGCCGCAGAGCCGAGTGAGACGGGAAAGCGTGACAAATCCCAGAATCCCATGGGAGAAGTGGCGAAGGATGGCCTTGCTGCCAGCTCAGCTCCCGGGAGGAGTATCTGAGCCTGCTCCCCGCCTGGACAGAGAGCTTGTCCCTGGGCCCCTGGCTCAGCCCGGCCGGGGAGAGGGAGACACAGGGCAGCGTTTGTTCAAGTCTCACTGGAAACACACAGATTGCATTTAACATATCAATGGGCCTAAAGTAAATGGGTGACTTATAAATATTTGCATCCTATAATTGTCTTTAGGAAAGATCAGCTGGGTTAAATTGCACTGGGGCCATTTTTCTGTGAGGAACAGCAGAATAGTTAACGAGTTTCATTTCCCCCACTCAAGCAGCTAATGTGCAATCTCCCAGTCTGATCACACTGCTGCTTCAAAATGGCACTTCACGAGGGAGCGCCTCTAATCAGACATGTTCTTCCAACACTTTGTATGGGAAATGACTTTCCAGACTACCCGAAGGCGGCTGGGATGACTCTCACTGATAGGAGATGGTACTCCTGCACCATGGAAGCAAAGTGTACGGCTCTTCGGGGGCAAGACAAAGGAAGCAGCTGGGATGAATGTGGACTCGGCTGCCCATCTGCAAACTCTTTCTGGGAACAGTGAAGGCAGCTGAACGGGTCTGGGTCAGACCTTTGAAGGTCTTAATGGGTTTCAATACCATAATACATGACAAAACTACACCTCGACTTGCGTGTAAGCATTAATTCTGAGTTTAATGAATCAATTCCAAACAGTTACTGAGGCCAGTCTAAGGTAGGACCAGTGAAAGCAGCACAACATCACCTTGCATTTCTCCTGGCTGTGAAGATATGAGCCTACGAGACTGTTTTGAAGACTTATGGACCTGATCAAATATTTAAATCTTTTTCTGTAGCTCTCCTCTTTCTGCTAGGAGGTACTTTTTCAATATTTCAACTACATTGTAGAGGGCTGCAAATGGAGAAGAGAAGCAAAAGTGTGGGAAAAAAGGTGAGGAGAGTATAAGCCTGTAGGTGACATTAAACTTATGAACTCTTTTTGTATTTAGATCCCAAAATCAGCGGAACTTCAACCCAACCCCAAAGTCCTGGCTGTGGGAGAGCTTGGGTGCAAATGCGGTGGTTTGAGGTCAATATAGAATCATAGAACGGTTTGGGTTGGAAGGCACCTTAAAGATCATCTAGTTCCAACCCCCCTGCCACGGGCAGGGGCAAAGATCAGTTCAAAAATCCTTTTTTATATGGAATTAATAACCTGCAGAGTTTTTCCAGTTGTGAGTGGTGGATATCGCAGTGCATACTCTGTACTGACCCACAGCTGCATCACCAGGTAAGAAAGTCTGAAGGGCTGGAAAGGAGGGAAGGAAAAGCTGTCATGCTGAAAGATCTTGCCTTTATTTACACTATAGCCAGCGCTTCTGGAAAGAGGCTGGGAGTAACACAGTATTTGCTAACGTGACAACAAAGTAAGAGCAAAAACTCTTCTGTCAGAGAATGAACAAAGTTTCTTTTCAATATGCGATATGAAAAAAAGGGTGCTTGTCCGAAGGAACGCCAGCTGCCCTCACTCCTGCGTGCCGAGGCTTTTTAGCACCTTCATATATAATGGGCATATTTAATTGAGCCAGAACTTCACAGCTGAGGGATGAAGTCTGGTCCCAGTGAAGCCGGTCGCCTTCTGGCCTCATCCCCACCGCAGAGGACTCCGTGCTGATACTCTGCTCTCACCCTGCAATGCTTTGGCTCGGGCAGAGAACTCTGTTGTTGATACAAATGTGGAAACACAATGTGGGGTAGGGGATGAAATACCAAGGGAAGATTGGAGGATTTTAATAATGCCTATTTTTGTATCTACTAGATGCCAACCATCTGAGCTAATAGAATATAATTGGAAGAGTAGATTTAGTCATTTTCTTTATTATTAGGTCTTGATGTACTTCTCTCAACTCCAAAATACTCATTACATGTAATTAGGAAGAAGATTAGAGTGCTGTTAAGATGCAGAATAATGATGCAGCTCAACAAGGGCCAGTGGAAAAAACAACCCACTTAGGAAAATGTCTCAAAAGTGCTGAGCAGAAGAGGGCATTTAAAAAAAATGATAAAGATGAGAGCTGGTGCTAAATAATAAAGATGAGACTTTGAAGTGGGAAAGAGTTGATATGCAGAATCAAAGCGTTTGATGACTATACCTCCCTCTAAAATGAATCCCTTGTGTTTATTTAGTCGGCTGAAGTAACATTAGTAAGATAATTCCCTAAGAACGACCCTCTGTGTCATTTTCATAAACTCCCACCCCAAGTAGCATAATTAATTTCACAGTTGTATAGAACAGTAATAAGAAAAAAATCCATCCTTTGGGAGGTAAGTGGTAATTTCTATCTGATAGAAATTGCGATTAGACACAGCATATAAAGCTTCCTGATCATTCCTCACCAGAAATCGCCGTATTATACCTATCAGAGGGCTGGTGATATGAAACTTAACAAGCTGATATTTTACTCTGATTTCCTCGAGCATGGTCCAATTTATTAAATCAAAATTCTAGATTAGCTTTAATATGAAATAAGATTTTTAAATTTCAGAGTAATGTATGTCAGAAGGCAGGAAACAGCTAATGAGACAGCTAATAGAAATTAAGTTGCATGCAGTACTGAAAGACAGGTTAAGATGGCAATTTCTGAAATTTCCGTTGAACCAGGAGATAAAAGGCAAGGAAACGGAGCAAACCTGTGTCTGTGACAGCGCACAAAGCAGCACACCACGAGGCATTACCAGTGTGGGAACCTGTTTCTGGTGCTGTCACCATCTCCCCATGTGACACCAGATGAATTATTTGAGGACAGAATTGCTTTTTCAATAGACAGGTATCAAATAGCAGGAGAGCTGTTCAAACGCTGCTGGTTTCCTCTCTCGCCCCGGCCGATGCTTCGCTGCACGTGAGGCCCCACCACGGCGGCACCGCATCCCCGCGCTGGGATGGGAATGGGAACGCCGCCGGTAGCGCAGACACATCTCAAACCATCCCCCAGAAATAAAGGGCAGGTGTAAATGACTGCTGAGCCCTGGGGGGAGAGAGCAGGGAGACGAGGGTGCCTCAGGACACCTCCCTTCCAAACTGTCCCTGCACCAGGTCTGCCAGGGCGACAGGGGAGGCATCCACAGCCCAGCCGAGCCTCTTCCAGCCTCGCTGCTCCCTGCGCGGCCGAGCGAGCCAACGGGGAGAGTGTGGGGCAAAGGGAATCCTCTCTCCTAGCAGAGACACAGCGCAACAGCCAAGGGACCGTAAACGTCCTTTTTATTCCTTCCTCAAATTTGTGGAACAGCAGGCGCCAGCTGCTTCCCCGCCTGCAGCTGGAAAGGCGGAGGACGCCCGGGGCTGCGGTGGCTGCGCAGGGGGACGCAGAGTGTGATGGCATCGATGCTGATCACCGCATCAGGGCTGGGAATGGACCAAAGTGCGGGCAATTAACCCCAAAACGGCGCTGGTGGAGCAGCCGTTCCTTCAGGCCAGGGTGGTGGTGCCAGCGGTGCGTGCCAGCGGTGCTGCCCGCTCCCCGCCACGCCGCCGGCCGGCGCTGCCGCCACGCTGCCCGCACGGAGCACGGTGCCGTGGTCGGGGACCTGGCGGTGTGCGGGTGGTTACTGCTGCAGCCCAATCAATCTCCTCTGCTTGTTTATAAGTATCTGTGACTCACAGACGTTTTTCCTGCTCCTTAATTGCCAGTTTCCTGAGAAACCATTGCAGCCAGCCAATCGGCTGCAGAATTATGACTTAGTGACTAGATACAATTGGGAAAAATAAATACAGCATTATTGGTAAATTGAACAGCACTTTCCTAAGTACATCACGTATTTATAAACAACACATGCATCTGCAGAAACCGAGAACCCCCTCGCCTTGCTAAAGGTGGCCTCGAAGGTCTCGCTCTGGGCCGCAGCACCCGCTCCCCTCTGCCCGGGTCCCCCTCTGTGGGATGGGGACACCGGTGGCGGCCATGTCGGGGCCCTGGGCATAGGGACCACGCGCTCCCCGCGAGCCACGGCAGGGTGTATGGCTCCGGCAGCTCACTCGGACCAGCACCAGCACCCGTATTACCCCGGAGGAGCTGGGACCGGGAAGGTGATTCAAGTGACAATCAGGTCTCCTGCCCAGGGCCAGTGTCCAGCGGGAGATGTGTCCGGCGCCATCTCACCACCTGGCTGCACAGACAGGAGGGGACTCGGGGGGGGAAAGGGGGACAGGGTTAGAGGAAAAGGGGACAGGGAGAGGGCTCTGACGGGTATGGCAGGAGGGATGCTGGGGGCTCTGGCTTCACACCGGTCACTGAATCTCTGTACTTTGACCTCAGCATCCATAAAACGGGACCAAGAACGCAGGGACCTGCCAGCACCGGGCGCCAGGGCACTACCGCGCTTTTGTCCTGGGCTTTGCGTTTCACAGCGGATTGCGGAGGAGGGCAAGGAGGCACCGAGCCTCCTTGCAGGTATTCCCCCGGGCACCGCAGGCAGGGAAGGGCGGCCCAGCCGCCCGTTTCGGTGGCAGCGAGTGTCCCACCAGCTCAGCTGTCTCATCCGGCTCTCCCCTGTGTTTCTTAATCCTGATTTGAATCCTTTAGCTCCTAAACCATGCTGTCTCCCTAAGAGCCCTTACGGACTGATACAGTAATTTTAATAAACAAATTGAAATCCCTGGAGAAACCACAATACTGTATTATTATGATGATTTTTATTATTCAGCATTGTTATAAAAGCGATGCACAAGATCTAAATAAGAGAGGGAAGACAATCCCTGCCTTCAGTATTAGTCACTGCTCAATTACAGCTTCATTCAAAGCCGTTAATTGGTAGAAAGAAATAAGCCTGTGAAGTCACTCTAGCACAGCATGTTATTTCCTTTATTCTTTTAATACGTGATTATGTTTGGGAAGCTTGAAAGTTTTTTTTTTAGCAATCATTTGGTAAAGCCACTCTAATAGTTGTTAAAAGGCTAGGAAACACAATGTCGGTTAATTTTGGATGAGATCATAGGGAACTAGGGAAAAGGATATAAAAAATATAATGGCATAAAAGAAAATGATAAGTTGGAGGAGCGCAGCACCTAAACAACGGCGTGATAGGCGCGATGATTCAGCCCGGCAGGCGAGGTAATTGGGGAGCTGCGTGCTGGGAAGTTTTCTCCAAAGAGCAGGAGCAGGAGATGTACCCACCGCCCGCTCCCCGCGGCTGCCCGTCAGAACCGCCGTCTGCAGACCCCGAATTGCGAGTGCCCTTGGTACTTACTTCCCTTCCTGAGCGTTGTGACAGTGGGCAGCCTCAGTGCTCTGCTCCTCTGCCAGCGCTGGAGTCAGACCCCATGAAACCCCGCCATCCTCCTCCTGGTGCCGGCAGGGCTGGGGGTCGGAGGCAGGAGGGCATGGGAGAGGCTGGAGACCAGCCGTGCCGGGCCAGCCTCTCTCCGCAGGGAGCATCCTTCTGCCGAGGTGACAGCGGGGACGGGTGTTGTGGGGATGGGTCACCCTGAATAATGCCAGAGAGTCCCCGCAAGTCTTGCGCTCGCAGAGCTAACGCCGACACCAACGGGCTGAAGATGAGGAGGGGGAGCACCAGCTCTTCTGCCCTGGAGGTCCCTCTGTGTTTTGGAGGATAACTTTTGTCTGTTGTCTAAAATTTGCGTATCTGCTCCGAGTGCTCTGAAAACCTGTGTGTTGCAGCTGAATATGGAGCAAACTTAAAGTCCTGGACTTGGAGTAATTTCAGCTAGGGGTCTTTGAAATGAGGAGTTCAGTTCCTTTCTTCCCCTAAGCCAAATACATCATTTTTTCTGCAGGATGACACTTAATCTTTGTCTTTGCCCTCAGACCAGGAGCTCAAACCAGGGTTCTGATCAAGATCAAAATAATTTCAGCTGGCCAACACTCACCATTTGACATTCCACCTGTTTGAAGCAAAATTGGAAATGGTATTTATGATGAAGATTAGCTCATGGCCATTAAGTGGTCTGGGCTGAAGATGGATATTTGCTGTCAAAGCAGCGGTGGTGATTTATTTCAGCTGAACATTTCCCCGGCTCTATGAAGTTGCTGCCACAGAGCTCTTCTGGCAGAAGAAAGCTGTTAATGTTCCTGAGCTGCATTTTTTGCAAAGCTGAAGAACTGACCTCAGAATGCTTTAGTAAAGGCAAGAGAGGAGATCTTGCATTTTCACTTTCTCAGACTGAGTTGTCGGAATTATTCAGTACTGGAGCAGTATCAAACAGCTGGGGGGGAAAAACAAAGGAAACAAATTGTTACTACAATCTTCATTGGTCAAAGAATAGGGGGTTTAAAATAAATCTGACAGTTGTGCAAAATTGAAAACAGTTACTAAGCTCTATATATTAAAAAAAATAAGTAATTGCCCCGTGAGTGATTGCAGCGAGGGAGCAGCAGACGCTGCGGTCAGTCTGTCCCAGGATGGTCTCTGCCAGCAGCAGCAGCAGCAGCAGGACGTAGCGGATGCTCTGAGAGCAGCACTAAGCTTTTTCCGCAGACACGCTCCTGTCTTCTGGCACCGAGGAGCAGAAGGGGGGACCAGAAGCTGTCACCTCTTTCACAGTCACCGTGTTTAGCATGTGCTCCATGGAAAAAAGCACAATGAGCCTCTTTGTTGCCCGGTCTTTCCCTCTCCACTGCAAGTCTGTCTTTCTGGGCAGGGAGTCAGGAAGAGGCGCTATGCAAAGGGCACCCAGGGCAGAGCCGATGTGGAGAGGAGGCCGGGAGAAGGACGTGTCCTGCCACGCACCCTCCACCCATGCTGGGAAGAGGAAGACGAGAACCACCACCGAGATGACCGGTCCTGGTCACACCTCACTGTGTTACTGTTTCCAGAGCTATTTGTCTTGTCTTTCAGATGAAATCACTCTGTTGGAGTGGATGGATTTCTTCACACTTCTCTTAAAAAGCATTTCTGTTTGAGTGTCTGATTTCCCACATACCAGACCCCTGGCAGTGCAATTGCAGACTCCCGCGGGAGAAGAACATCATGGGAATAGGTTATTGATCACATCATTTAGATCATTTGTGTGAGAGATTTCCAAAAGAGAGACCGTTCCTTTATTTCCCACAGCTGCATTTTTTAAAATCTCCTACCGCATTTTTCTTTCTGAATAAACAGACCGAACTGCCTCAGGAGGGTTTTGCCAGCTTTACATTTACTCCAGCATAGAAATCTTTTATCTTCTATGAAGAAAAAATAGTGAAGCAGCTCAGTGAAGTGCTGAGCAGACAGACACAAACCTAAAGATGGATATACAAGTTCAAACCTTTCAAACCCAGAGAATAAATCAAGATGACAACAGTCCCAAAACATCAGAAAACCTCAAACTTATGAAAACCAGAATATCATAAGTTAAGACATTTCTAGCTCAAATCTCTGGAAGCAATGAAATGTGTTTCATCTCGCATACGGGCGAGCAACAGCAGCCCGTCTCCCAGAGCCTGCTGGCTCCCTTCAGCTCTGATCCCGAGGGACGGAGGTGGGACACGGGCGGACGAGCGGGGTGGTGGGCAGGGAAGTTGCGCTGCCTGTGTCAAACCTTGCAGAAAAGCTGGGGAATCTGCACCTAAAGCCAAACTGCCCCAAGGGCCAACACTGACATCTTAAAAAGCGGAGGGGACAGCGTTCCCGGGAGAACACCCGGACCCGCCGTTCTTTCCATAACGTGTAGCTGTGCTCTGCAGGGAACATGTGCATGCCGAGTGCGGTCGCGGTGCCTGCCGGGTTCTGCCGTGCCCGCTGGGGAGGTATCTATGGCGGTGACGTGCAAAGCCAGGTCTGGCAGCCTGGCCAGCGCCCCATGCCGCACGTCGCCACCACCCGGCATCTGACGTGTCACCCCTTCCAGGAGCCCACGTCTGCGCCAGGGTTCCGTCCTCCTCCACAGAGCAGCTCTGCTCGGAAAGGGCTTCCCACCCGGCTGCCCTCTGGCAGGGCGGCTCGCGGATTTGGATGTAAAATTCAGGTACAGTTCTTACTCTGTACCTAAACTCGCACCTCTGTCCCTGGAAATTTTTGCTGAAGAGGATATTAAAACTGGCTCTTCCAATCCTGCTCAGGGAATCTCTAACCAGCATGTCAATAAGGCCACATAATACTAATCAGATGTTTCAACTTGGCCTAGATAAATTAGCTATGGGAGAGCAGCCAGCCTGCTTTCATTCATGAAAGTTAGATGCCAACTGGTAATGAAGAATGATGATAAAACCCAAATCTCTTCAGTTTTATCAAAACGTTAAAATTAAGAACCAAACCAAAATACATGTTCTTGGGTAAAGTCTTTTTGACTTAGTTTAGGTTTGGTTACAGAGGCCGGAATAAAATACATGCAGGTATTTACTTAACATGAAATTGTATTCAGTAACCTCAAGGAAGAAGCCCCTGCAGTCACGTTTTCCTCGCCCTTTCCCAAGCCCTCAGCCTGGGCCACAAACCTCAGCGCACCCAGCGCCAGGGCTGCCCGTGCCCACCTCGCACGCGCCGTTCCTTTGTCCTTCAAGTCCTAACGCTCAAAATTACAGATGTTCTGCAATGAGATGGAGACAAAAACTCAGTCCAAAGCAGTCTGACGTTCACAGCAAAACTGCAGCTTCCGACACTTCAATTGCAGAGCTGAGTACACGTGATGTAATTTTGGGTTTTTTTCTTCTGATGACTACAGGCTATGGACAGACTGGAGGAATGTACATCTTCCGTGAGGGTCACCCCTCACGGGTCATCCTGTCTTACACCCAGACATGGGAGTTAAATGCTAACTATACAACAAAACCTTGCGGAAGAACTGTGAGGAAATTGGGAAGAATGACTTCTGGAAACAATACTCTGAAAGATCTTGAAAAGAAACTCCATTACAGCAATCAGTGTTTTTCATGGATGCCTAATACTGTAGCCACATAATAATTATCATGACATACGCTGGCAATTGGTTGTTCACTAAAAGTACACCAGAATTTGTGTTAATCTCATTATTTGATTACCTTCTCTATTTAGACTTGGATTAAATATAAGCAAGCAAATGGAAAAGCAGCATTGTGAAATTCTGACCTTAATATAAACTCACAATCAGTCACTAAAGTAATTTGAGCAGTTCAGGCGCCCCAGCCACTTTGAACTGCGTTTTACGTTTTCTATAGGTGGGGGGAGTAAAGGGTTATATTCAGAACAAATGTTTAATGAACATACTAATGTCCGTAACTATGCCTCCGTTCCATTAGTACACCGACTGCTCCCCATTGCATCCTCAATAGCAGTTCTTTAAAAAGGCACTCTATTTAAATTAACTTTAAAACCTGTTTCTTTTCACACTTCTCACATCATTTTGTATCAGCCTGGTTTGTGCAGGTGGAATATGAAGTCGTTTAACATTGGCACCAAAGGATGGATCGCAGCTGGCGTTGCTGGCGCCACGGGAGGGTATTATGGGCTTTGCGTATGGCAAAGGGTTGCAAACGTTGCATGTGATAGTGGTCTGCTCAAACCTGAGACTAATTATTCAACAAAGTTCACCTAAACAAACCAGTTGTCAGTGAATAGTTTGTATCTCTCTCCTGAAGCATCCGTTGGATTTTGGAGACATTAGTATGTAGTCGGAGCCATATGAAGTTTTTTTTCACTCAGCATTTACCCTGGCTTGATCCCAGTGCTACATGTATAGGCAACAATTATAGAAAGCAATTTTAATGTAGAAGACTTTTAATTGCCATAAAGATTGTGGAAGTGCCTCAGTTTGATCATTTTAGCAAACATAATTATTTAGTAGCTGTACATTAATATTCTTTAGCACTCTTTAACTGAACCCTGAAGGACCTGATTCTGTTCTTCTGCTACTTTTGCACAGGGTGGCCTCAAGATTTGGTCCTCGTGTACAAACCCTGACATGAGGAGCATGCAGAATCTGGCTCTGCATCTCAATTGTAGCTTGCAACAAAAACTGTCTTTTGGCATTTTGAGGACTGGAGAGAGCAGCAGTTTTAAATAATCATCCATCACATAGGAGAACATTCAGCTGTAAATCTGAAGTAGAAACCTTACGGCATGAAGCTGCACAAACATTTTGGCTGAAATCCACCATTAGGGTTGTCAGAGTAAATATTAAAAAGAGTTTTGTATTTAGCTAAAATATCTGTTTACAGATTTCTTTTGCTGAAGCCGCATATTGTACAATGAAATGAGATCTCCTAAAACATTTTTGTTCTAATAACTTTATAAACTCTGCTATATATTTTATGGAATTTGAATGTATGAGTAGTTGGCCCAGAACTACTTCTGCAGGAGATTATTGTGAGAAAACATTACCATATGTCAGCAGAATGGCAAAATCCCATAGATACTCAAGAAGATCTCAGGCTCAACCCAGCTCTTGTATTTATAATGTGGCAATATTTCCATACTTCATATACAGGTACCTCTCCTTATATAAACAATATTATGGCAATGATTCTGAAAGACACCTACAGCATCCAGTGAAAACAAAAGTAAATTTCTTCTTACATATTTCCAAAAAAGCACGCCTGTGCTAGCACGGCCCTGCTGGTGAGAGATCACAGGCCACCAGCCCTATGCCCAACAGAGCTATACTGGAAAAAGCCTGTAATGTAGACCTTGCCCCTTCTGCACGTTTGCCTGGGTGGTCTATCCGTAGGACACCATCAGTTCCGCAGAGCTCGCGCATTTTCCATGGACAAACCACCATGACTTTAAACCATTTGGACATCACCAAGCTCACTCAAGGGCGTCACAAAAGGTCTTTGGCGTTTGGTGTTCATTGAGAGGGCTCTCAGAAGAAAGCTGTTTTCCTCCTCTGTCTGTGTGTTCCTCTTCTCTGCGTGACTGACCTGCCTGTGGAGTTAACAGGCAACGGCTGCAAGCGCCGGTCTCCGGCCGCTCAGGAGCTGCTGGTCTCTGGGCTGGGGACCAGTACAGACCCACATCTCAGGCAGTGCCCGGCTGACACAGGGGTGAACATGACCCATCAACTGCCTGATCCACAATGCCGGGAGAGAAGTGGCAGCCCGGTACCCATGGAGTACAATTTTTCCTCGCGCGGAGTACACGTTTCCCTTGCTCAGCAATTTTTACGAAACTTTTTGAACAACAGGAAGCCACCAGCCGCATATCATCCCAAATGAATTTACTATTATAGTTTCTTGCATTGTATAAGTGCAAAAAATGATAACAAGCAGCTTAATCAAAGCTTTGTCTCCTAAAGGAGTAACTGAGGTATTTTTCCAGCTGCTCCAGAGCACACCTCAGCACGCGAGTGGCCAGTTGCTTTGAAGCACACAACACACAGGCAGCTGTGTTGTGGTGTGCTTTTAATATCAAAAAAGACATTTGTAATGGCTAAAGATTGGTAGTTATACAAACATCACCTCAGGAAAGCGCTTTAAGGAAGGCTTTGTCATGGAAGCACTGTAGTTGCACGGCTCATGCTAAGCTGCACAAGCACAGAGCTAGGCATTTATTTGACAACAAAACATGTATTCAAGAACACTGAACAGAGTCCGGACGAACGGGACAACTTTTCCTATAAAACAATAATTGTACAATGTCAAAAGTGACAAAGTTATACAGTTAATACAGTTTTCAGCAAAGATAGGAAAAATTAATTTGCTAATAAAATAGGTGTGGGAAAGCATTACAAGCTGAAGGAGGAGCTGATGAGAGGTGCGGAAATTGGAGATCAGTTGTTCTCCCATGGACACTGGGGTAACTTCAGAAAAAGATGGTTGTTACAAGATACCCTTTGCCAGGGAAGTGGCTGGGAACTTTGGGACAATTAGCCTGAAGCTGCCGCTTCTAACCTCGCTGGCAAGAGCAGAGCTGGGCTGCGGGGGAGAAGGGCTGCAGGAACTCCTCGTAGCCAGAGCTTTGCCCAAAAGTGCCAGCTCAGACTCCTGAGGAAGTAAGACCTAAAGGTGGCCAACAGCGTCACCGGGGATTTGCAAACAGTCCTTCCTCCTGACAAATGCCGATGCAAATTCTGAGCAGCTGCTTCATTTTGTAAGAAAAATACACAGTTTTGCACTCTGGTAATAAAGCACTTAACTTAGATTGTAATGGTTTCCAATGGACCCATTTGAGATTGGTATGCCCAATTAATATCACAAATTAGTATCTGATCCTTTTTAATCAAGTAACATTAGAGACTGGAAGAAGTTTATGTTATTTATTTGACCTTTCTGTGTAAATTCCAGCAGTTCCCTAAGGACAGAACAGCGACGGCAGCCGCAGCAACTGCTCCGTTTTGTTTCCTTGGACAAACACCTTTTGTGCACGGGCAGTGAATGGGAATAAACAGCTGCATTATTGTCATCCTAAAGTCCTGTACAGAGGCCAGACTGGAATAATCCAGGCAATTCTCGCTAAAAGCCTGTCTTTTAGTGTTTCTACATGAAGTGATTTCACTTCTGCACTGTGGTGAGGTCTGGTCCAGTACATTAATTTGCATTTCTAGAAATAACTGTCTCTGAGACAGGAGTCAAACAGAAGTCAGATTTCTTCCTTTCTGTGTAGATTATCCCTATTTAAGAGACAACCTTTTCTCCTACTTACTTAACATTTATTACTGGGCCAAAATTCTTCGCTTAAAAGATCAGGACCATGTGACCTCTTCCATGGCTTTTCAACAAAGCAACAATTACAAGTGTTTATTCTTTAATTTATGCTTTGAGCAGGGACCTCTTCCAAATTCAACCCCACCGCTTTGCTACAACAATAGTGAAGCAATGGTAAAAGCCATGTAACTAAAATTAGCCAGAATTTACTCTCCTTTTGGATGGCAGGGGAAGGTCAGGTCCCCAATTCTGGGTGTCTTTTATAAGCGTTTGTGAAGCAGTGTGTGATGCTCGTCTAGTTTTGATGTAAATTGTTCGTACAAGTTGTAGCTTTTTAGGGGGGAGGAACTTACAAAGCTCAGACCATTAAATTCTTGTTCCTCTGAAATTTCAGAATCATTTCTTGGCAAGAAAGGATTTCTCTGCCTTGCATTACTTCTCAGTGTCAGAAATCGCAAGGAATGGTATCCAGCCACTGTAAACAAGGGTTGATAACTGAGCATAAATCTTGCATACTCTCTTAGGGCCTGGCAATCCTCCTGACCTAACAGTAAAAATATTTGGAACATGAGATGCGAACGACTTCAGAAGTACCATTTACAAAACGGTTATGATCAAAGCCTTCGACTTCTCACCTCACCGTGCACTGAAAAAGGCTAATTAATAGGGCTTGTGTAGTGTCCGGGGTTTACTAATGGTAACAGGGATGGTCTGCAATTCGGAGATTAGCAAGATAAAACACTGAGTTGCTAAGAAAGGTTAGATGGAGTCGCGCTCTGCTGTGCCTTTTAAAATAGCTTAGTCCCCTCCCACCGCGGCGCCACGCGCTTGCTGCCGTGGCAGTGGCAGCCGGCTGCGACGGTTGTTTAAACGCATGTGTGATTCTGTCCCCAGCCGCATGGTCACATCGATCTCCCATAACACTGCGATGTGCTCTGCTAACGTGAGCGAACCAAAAGCCACGTTCTTACACTAAGAAGTGCGAATCCGTAAGGGGAAAGTCGTTTTGCTGGGTGCGATCCCCGGGGGTGACCAGCGTTTGGCAATCCATCGCCAGCTGGAAAACTGCATCCAAAGCCATCAGCGGGGGAGGAAGGTGCTGCCTTAGGGAGCCAACTGCCCCGCTCGCTCCCGTGGGACGGGAAGAAGCCTGGGGAAAGCTGGGTGGAGGGAAGGCTGAAACGGGAGAGGGACAACGCGGCCCGGCGCGAGAGGAGCGGGGAGCGATGCAACCGAAAGGGCAAAGGCAGGTGAGTGGTTCAGCGTGAATATTTGTGTTGGTTTTAAAAAACCTGACGCGTGTTTCCTGTGACTCTGAGGTAATGAATTGTTCCTCTGGCCTGAAGGGTTTCGTCTTCCAGCTCCTGTGTTGTGGGTAACCATAGAGAATACACAGCTCGCGATTTCCCACTGGTAGCCGTTTCTAATAACAGATGCGCTCGCGTTACGGCACGGGCATTAGGTGCCTGTCACACCAAAGGGCTGTTAAATACCAGACAGAGAAGAAAGGGCAGTTTTCTCTATTTTTGGCGCTTCTATTCAGTCAGATGGATTTAAAGTAAACTAGAAATCTGGAAAAACACGTCCCTGGGTGTGTGTGTAAGACACACAGAGAGAGAAAGAAAAGTCAGAGAAAAAAGAAGCCTGCTCCCCTTTCTCTGTGAGAATTTAAGCCCATGGTTATTCTATTTATTTTTCTCCAGGTCCATCCAGTGGGCTCGCTACCCAGGCTACAAACTCAGTGAGGCTGCTCCCATACACCCCCAAATTTCATGTTTTTCTCAACACATCCAGTTTTTGAGGACACAGAAAGGCACTGACCTTTCTAGCAGTCCTTTAGTTTGGAACGAAGGTACAAGAAAGAGAAATCTATTTTATCAACACTTTCCACTCTTCTCTGCTAAAGGTAGCTAGATTTAGAAATTCAGAGGTTATTCAACAGCTCCTCAGTTCAGTCCCCAGACGATGGTGGTGTCCTGCTCTGTGACTCCTCCTCAGAGTACAGTGCTGAATAGATGGTGTCACTTTCTAAGGGACGATAAAACGTTCCTTGGTGTGTTTTTCCATCCTATAACTGATGATGCCAGCAAGAAAAAACTATTTGCTATCAAAACTCTCAAACAATAAGAGTCGTGGTGTTTGATGACCTTTCTGTGCATCCACGTTTGAGGACACCTTCCTCTGGTGCTCTGTACAGTAGAAGAGAGAGCAAAGCCAAAGCAAACAAGGCCCTGGAGACCTTGCGGGCTGCGTGCGTGGTCTGAGGCATGTGCCTTGGCAGGCAGAAGACAGAAATGGGTCTGAAACGGTCCTTTAACGGGCCATGAGGTAGCAGAAGCTACAGAAAGGCTGTTCTTTTTGGTATTTAGCAAGGGAGCTGGACCAGAGAAAGACTCGCCAGAGGTGTTTTGAGAGCAATGGGTAGCCATGGGCCACCCCTGCCCTGTTGGCTCCCCGCACCCTCACGGGACCACCAGCTCAGAGAGACCTCGGGGTGTTTTACAGCCACCAGCATTGCTTTGTGGGACCGAAGATACTGAGTCACGGGTGAGTCTGCATCCGTGACAACTAATGCAAGAGCTTCTGCAAACATCTTGTGCTTTTTAATCAGGTTTTGAAATAGCTGGCATTAACCAAAAAAACCTCAGCTAACCAAGCAAAACTGCTGACTAAGCACTGCAGCCTTTTTTCCACATGTGTGAACATGTACAGTATATGAACAAATGGCTTAATTTGTACCAGACCAAACAGCATTAGCCTGTGCCTCAGCCATCCCTCTCCTCATTAGAGCTACTTCATCAGTACCCAGCATGGAACAGAGCTGGGATTTTTACGCGACTCCGGTGGCATGACCCTGTGTTCTTTACCTTGTTTCAACTTGTTATTTGTCTTGGACCCAAACCCAGATCTCGCCTGCTGCTGCTTTCGCCTAAGCAGTGTTAATCTCATCTGGAGTTCCCTGCACTTCGCCTCAACCCACAAGCACAAGCCGGCATTCAGGCGCGCGGTGCCTCCCCTCTGGTGAGGATATCCTTCCTGCAGCGCCGCAGGAAAGGCGTGTTCCCCGCTGCCCGCAACGGCCGCTGCGCGCGCTGCAGCCACCAGCAGCGCGCGCTCAAAGCCCAGCCCGCATGTCGCCGACAGCCGCCGTTGGACCTTTTTAAAAAATTATTTTTAAGCAAATTCGCAGACCCGTCAGGACTTCAGGACAATTGCTTGTGAGCTGCACGTGGCTGAACTTGGAGCCCTCCAGCAAGGTTTGCATTTTCCGATTTGAGAAACACCCCCCCAGCTATTAGCAGCATCCATCACTTCTATAATTTGCCAGCAGCCCAACGTCCCCAGGACACGCGCACGGAGCAAGGCTGGGGACAGGCCTGAGAACCCCCAGGCTGCGTTCTGCAGCCCAGCTGAAGTCACTGCTTACTTCTGGTGGCTTTTCTATCACAAGGAACTTGCAATATATGCCTCTGCTTTATGTGTTTTCAATTAAACACAGTCAGATCTTCCATCGGTTATTTCCGTTGGCAGCCCCCGTGACTGTCCCAGATTTCTCCCTGCACACTTCAGTACTGGCACAGATAACGACTCATTTTTCACTTGAGCAAAGGGTCTAAACACACTCTACGTGGCGCAAAGACCACAGTTTATCCTCAACTAAGCACAAAATCAAAGAATGACCAGTGAAAATGGTCAACAGTCAGTAGCATTTTAATTTGGTTTCAAAGTAGATGCAAGACCCATCCGAAAACTGGTTCCTTTTTAACATTCCTTCTTACCCAAGATGGAAGAGGAGCTGCTTTACCTAGCAGGCGCTGCGTGCTGTTTTCCTCGCGGTAGTACAGAAGTGGATCTTTGGTTAGGTGTCTGTTGATCACCCAAATGAAGACATTAAACAAGCTAAGGATTTCTGTTCCTTGGAGCTGTCACCAAGAGAAATGTAATGGCTCTGGAAATAAGGAACAAGTGAATTGCTCCATTTCTTGCAGAAGATTAAATATACGCTATCCAAAAATAGCTAATGTACATAGTTTTCTCTGGAAAATGGAGACAACTTCCAAAATCAAAGGTGTCAGCCAGGGATAAAATTGATGCTGCAGAGGCAGCACATCCAGTCAATGGAGCTGTGAGCAATTTTCATAGCAAAACCCTGGCAAAACATATCCAATTTTGGCTACGATCACAAACCCAAACCTCGCTCAGGCTCATGAAGCTTTCGGCCAAGCCAAGCCACAGAAGAGTGAATTTCAGCAGGATGCTGCCTGGCTGTGGCCTTCAGTCCCTTCTAGGTGGGGAAGAAATAGCTCAGCACTTTTCCAAGGCTCCCCCTTGGTGCCCTGCGAGCACCTCGTCCCGCGGAGCAGCGGCCACGTCTCCCCGCGGGGCGGGAAAGTCGAGCAGTCGTTTTGCCAGGCCTTAACGTGGGGCTTATGGGCAGAAAGATGCGCATTTGCTAAGCACGGCAGAAATCTGCAGATAGCTCTGGCCTACAGAAAACCTAGTTGTTCATAAGACTTATTTACAGCCGGAGGGGAGAGTAACGGCTTTCAGACAGGTTGATGATGGAAAATTTCCATTTTGCAGGTATGTCCTCAGTCTGCAAAGAGCAGCCGTGGCTGTTTAGAAGAGCTGGCAGTGGCTCACAGACGCTGCAGGGAGGGACTGACTTTGGGCAAGACCCTGAGCAAGGTGGTCTCACTGGTGCAGAGGATGGACTGGAGACCTCTGGAGGTCCCTCCCAACCGAAACTATTCCATGATTCTGTAGGGTTTCATTCCTTCCCTCCACACTAATAAGATGTATATGGGAACAGAAAACTGCACATTAATACTTTCTTTGTTCCTGTTGCCCATTTCCCACCTAAAGGTATGGTTTTTAGTGATCACACAATCATTTCCACAGCTGCTAGCTGAGATGTCACACACACAGAGCATAATGAATTCCAGGGGGGAAATATACAGCGATGAAATACCAGGACCGAGAAATACATTAGAAGTATGAATCAGTGGAAGTGGTTTCAATCAGCCTTACATCTGGTTTCATCATTTCTTTCACCATATCTGACTCCTTTAGCTATTCTGCAATGCCAAAGCCCTAGCACATCCATCTCACGAGAGGCAAGGCACTGACACGTCGTCAGCTTCTAGGTCAGTTCTCGCTCTTTTCCTTGGGAGCATTTTACCTTGAGAAACGGGGAAAGAGAGACTTAAACTTTGGCGTGGAGTCTAAGAAAATGTATTGGGAGATAAAGTTTTTTTAACATGTATAACTTTTTTCCAGCTGGAAAGATAAGGAGTAGCTGAAGCTAAATTCTGAAAAACATTTAATGCATGGCCGCAGAGTTTTATAGCGCAATCCCCGCTATGCTTTCCCACAGCCAGGAGCAGAACGCTACCTTAGTGACCCAACCGCAGACCTCTTCTACTTGTATTTCCAGTTTGAAGGCAAACAGACCTTCAGAAGAAACAGCCGTATCTTTCCGGTGTCTTTAAAAGACGTTTATAGCAAACAAGCAGCAGAGAGGAGGGACTGGGCAACGTGCCTGTTGCCTTCAAAGCTCAGCTCTTCACGCACCTCCGCTGACTGCGCAAGGATGCAGATGTTCACAGCGCAGGTGGCAAAGTGCGAGTTACTTGTGCACAAATAATGAGAAATAATGGGAGATGCTGTTTCTTCAGCTTTCTCAAAGGCTGGACCCTCGAAGGCTCTGAAGCTGGGTGGACGGTGCGCTTAAGTGCCTAGCTCTGCTTGATTTGGCCAGAAATACAGTATCAGAGATCTGAATTAGAGGAGGAGAGCGCCAATTCCTCCTCATCACCTCAGGTTCTTCTCTACATACATTCCCCATGCTTAACATATGCGGTGAATTGAATGGAGAAAATCAGGGTCTGACCGTAGCTGGATAACCACAGGACTTCATGGAGATTAAGCATTTTTGAAAGTCTGATCATGTAAGTACCGGTCCTCCTGCTCCCTGTGGCAAACTAGGGATGGGAATTACTTACTGGACATAGCCATTCACTAAAAAAAGTGAGAAAATGGCTTTACACATAAACAGTTACTAACTGCTCAGGTGTTTTGCAGGCTCTCAGGACTGTGAGATAGCTCTGAGTTGGGACACGAGCTCTGCTGCTCCTATGTGTACTTGGCTGCAGGTTCATGAGCGTCAAAGAGTGAGCTACACTGGCTTCAGTGGACTTATGTAGGGGTGGATTTATATGCTTTTAAACTTATACGGTTATAACCTTCACGCCCTCTTCCCTCATTTTTTGCCTTGGCCTAGGTCAATGGATTTCATTTTCTGAAAAGTAACCTTGCCTGGAAAAGCTGCCGCAAAATAAAACCCATGGTGGTTTTATTTGGCAAAAGCTCATCAGGCAAGTTCTTCAAATCCTAAAGCCAAAATCAGTTTTGTGGTTTGCATAAATATTCTATTTTAATTCCAACCTGCAAAGTCACGGGGATTTGGAAAGTAACTCAAGCTTTGGCCCATCTCTATCGGGAAATATAAACTGGTGTCTCTGTTATTAGTATTGCAGATTTCACTGATTATTGTCTCAGGCTTGCAAAGCCTCCATGGAGCAGGACTACCCCGTGCCACCAAAAGGCCACGTCCTGGCCAGCCAAATGCTCACCAAGAACAAAACCCTTTTCTGCGGCCACACGGTCTCCTTTATGCAAATCACACCCAAACTTTCCCTCTTCCACACCTACACCGAGCCCGACTTTGGCTTTTCACCAGGTACGGCCTCTGTTCCTCAGACCTGGAGTCCATCCATCACCACCAGCTTTACCATTCCAGAAGAGATGCTGCTAATGGGAAATTCTGTGCCAGGTGGGCCACCCTCCAGAAGAGGTGCCCGGTGTGGTGGACATCAGTGTCCTCTTTCTGCAACCAACAGCGTTTGGGTAGCGTCGAGCCACAGACCAAAGTTGTGATGAAGGCTATGAGCATTCACCCCTGCTATCAGGGTAAACCCATTTTGCTTCTGAACAGTAATACTTAAACTTGAATGAGCCAAAATAAAATGTCTGAAAGGAATGATAAATATGTTTAAGAGAAGGCACACAATATTTGTTCTGATTTGGGGTTATTTGATGATTCTGAACAGTCAGAATGCCTGTGCATATGAATTTTTTGTGTGAAAGGCAGCTATTTTCAGATTGCTGTCTCTCTCCTGTCCATCATTGCAGTAAGAGAAACAGGAAGCAATCCGAACTCTTTACAATACCTTCTCTTGGATGCATCCTAATGCATTTTGATACGCAAAGCTAAAATACTGGTTCTGAATAGATAAAGTTGCATATGCGTATAGATACATGTTTATTGAGTTTGGAGAATCTAACATAAAGAATGACTAATATTGCTTTTTTAAAGTAGAAAATGAGCAAATTATAAATTTCATCAGGGTTTTAAAGGTCAAAGACACCATCAGCATTCTGCATCAGTTTTGCTGTTAGTCAGTTCACTCATGTATTTAATAAAACAGCCCTCAAGACAACTTTTCAAGGTAGTGCAGGCTCTTCGCCTGCACAATGAGTCATTTTCTGAATGCTCAGCTCTTCCTTTGAGTTCAGTGGAATAATATTTGCTTAAAACACTTTCTGTTCTAATTCTTATTTGTGGAAATAAAAGGCTTGGCTCAGTTTTGCTCTGCAAGGTGGCTGCAGCTCTGCTCCTTTCAGTACAACTGCCTAGGTTTTGGCATCAGTGGAGAAGCAGCAACTCAAGGTAGCTGTTTGCAATACAACAAACCTATTAAGCAACAACAGGAGAAGGAAAAGTATTTAAATATTTGGGGAGGTGGAGTTACAGACATCCTCGAGGGGTTTAGACATTGACATGTGACATAAATTACAAAGTGTGCTCAACTATTTGCACGTTTGGTTGAAATTGAGTAAAAAATTCCCTTAGAAAGAGGGAAAGGAACATTTGCTAATACTGACCCATCTAAATTCAACATTTTTTTAGAACTTCTTGGAAATCATGCAAAACAAGAAAGAAGAAATCATCCAGTCCGTTCTCTTGCTCCAAGTCAAGATCAATTATAGCTAAATCATTCCTGATAATAGCTGCCAAACTTATTCTTAAAGACTTCCCGTGATGGAGTTTCCTTAAGCTCTCTTGGCAACCTATAGCAGTGCCTCACTATTTTAATCATTAGCTAGGTTTTCCTGATGTCTAGCCTAAATTGCCCTCACTGAAATGGGATGTTTCATCAGATCTGCTTTCTTGACTAGAGAGCTTGATTATATTAAAGGGGATCTGCATACACAAATTAAATATTTCATTTGTAAGAAACCGTTCCATTAGGAAAAAAGTTCAGAGATGCTGAATGCGAAAACCAAAGGAACTGCGTGACGGATGCCAGCAGTCATCTAAGAAACAAGAGAGTCCAGTGAGTCAAATTGCTGTTTTAGTTATAATTAACACATGAAAGAAATACATTCACATTCTGGAATCTCCTGCAGCTTACTAGGTTACCGTTTGGACAGACGAGTTTATAACCTGGCCCCAAAAAAGGGCTGTGGGATAGGAGAGCAAAATAAGGTGAAATTATTTCTCCAAACTCAGGCTGTGTGAATTAAGCCAAGATCAGCCCTTTATCTGGGAGAAAAGAAAACCTGACACACTATTACACCTCACTCCAGAAGAACAATTTATGGCTCAGAACAAGGAGGAAATCTCCGCTCCTGCCTGACCCAGCCATGGGCATCTTTCCTGGAGGAGCAGTGCCCCAAGCGAGCGGGCACAGTCTCCCCGTTGGCCGGCTGCCGGGGCACACTCGCCCTTCCCACCCCTCCTGGGGGCCGTACGGCACCGGGGCTGGGAAGGGGACGGTCAGTCGGCAGCAGCAGCATCCGGCAACAGGCACACACAACCCTTTTCACCATTCCCACCAGCGCTTTGGGTGAACCCCGTTTGCAGCTCCGCGAGAGGGACAGTCCTGCCCGCAGCATTCCCTGCAAAGAGCCTCCGTGCCAGCAGCCCGGAGACGGGGCCGGCCACAGACCTCTCGGTTTTAGGGGGTGACAAGGGGGTGTGTGTGGTGTCAAGGACACAAATAGCTAAAGCATGTGTATAATGAGGATAGCTTTTGGATTAAAACCATCAAAACTGAACCAGGCAATTGACCAGCACTTGCTCTCTGCTCGTCGGAACGTGTGTGGCTTCACGCGCGTGGCGTCCTAGAGAAGAGCTGGGACGCCGGTGCCGGGAGTGACTGGCAGCGTGGGGCCGGAGTCGGGCACGGCACCGCCGCAATCAGCCCCACATCTCCGCTAAGCTCAGCACTGCTGCTGGATACGGCTGCGCTGCTCTCATCTGCCTCTGATCTACACATCTCCCTCCTAAAATGAGTCCCCAGCAGCGTGAGAGGGCGCAAGCAAGCGCGCACAGCGGTGCAGGGTGCAATACGCTCTACAAAGCTCTGTAAAGCAGAGATCAGTGTCCTCACAGGCAGTGGAACTGGGCCAGCCCATAACTCAAGCAAACGAGGTCAGAATTGGGACCACATCACTTATTTACCGACTACAACAATTAGGCAGGGCAGAGATAGTTGACGGTTTTAGGGTTTTTTTAATATAGTGATTTAGTCCAATTCTTCAAAGAGTTGAAGCAAACCTGATTAATACTATTGTAATCAAGGATTTGAACAAATGATAAATTTAATGATTTAAATACTATTTACCACTTCTCAGCCTGCCCCCTTCTTGTTTAGTGCCTTACAAGAGAGAGTCGCTCTCAGATTCCTTGAAAGGCATAAAAGCTGCTTTTGTACTTCAAAACTAGTCTAGGAGAAGTAAATTGCAAGAACATTTTCAGGTTAATGAGTATAAATTACAAAATTCAAGATGAACGTGACACTAATCACTAAATCAATGCAACTCAGAGCACAGCTTCACCCCGTGAGTCTCCTCCTCTGGTTATTGTGACAGAGTGCGAGATTAGCAACAAAAGAAATATTTGTCAAAAAAATTACGTTTTAAAAAAAAGAACACGGGTTTCAAGAAATCACACAACAATTATTATGTTACCAGTCCCAATGACGAACACTTGGGGTTAATTATGAGGGATCTGGAGATAGCTTGGGAAGCATCTTGCCTTATTTCCAATGGACACTGCCCGTATCTCCGGGCTGCCCTTCATGGCAGATCACCTGCTGTGGGGCCGGTGCGGAAGGAACGGTGCAGCAACTGGCCTAAGGGACACGAAGGATCTGAAGCAGCAGGTGACACGCGAGCCAGGGTGAGCAGGATTTCCTGGCCTCAGGCACACTCATGTAACTGCTTTGCCAGTGGTGAGATGTGGCAGAGGCACCACTAACGAGCGGAGGATGTCCCGTTCTGGAAAGGGGCGAGTGAACCCTGCGGGGCCACCCGTGCGCTCTCGGTGACACACTCACCACCAGCGAGCTGGAAGAGCTGTGCCCCGCTGAGGTTTATGGGGATGCCCAGCTGAGGTGCAGCAGCGTTTGCCCAAGTCTCCACTTAAAGTTGCTGTTTGATCACTGCAAACCCTTTGACAAATAAATTACGTATTTTTTTCCCATTGCTGAAAAAGCCACTTCAGCATCACTACCGACGGGCACCTGGGGGGTTCCAGGGTGGAGGAGGGTGCGGGTCCAGCGTCTCTCGGCCCAGCGGCTGGACCACCGAGCACCCCTGCACATCACCTCCCTCTTCGAAATGGCCCCGCGCACCTCAAACCCCACGTCTCGGCAGGGCTTCCAGGTGTGGGGGGTTAATGCACAGCACAGCCTGGACCCCTCCAGAGCTCCTCACAGGGGGGTTGAGGTAAAACAGGACCCAGGGAAAACCACTTTCCCTGCAGAGCACCAGATCCTCCAAACCCCAGATATTAGGCTGTGTATTCTGGAGTGCCATCTACTGGCACCATCTCCCATACTGGTTTATATTTACATGCGCACACCCCCACCTTCCCCGCCACAGGGTGAGGAGATGGCAGCACAGCTTTCAGAAAGGTCCAAGTGCAGGAAAGAACAAGTGGCCAAAAGCCCCTGACTGCGATGCTGCCCCAGCAGCAGGTCCCCACGTGTTCCAGCTCCCAGCGCGGGATGGGGAGTGCTGGCCTGAAGCATTGGTCTGGGATGGGCTGTTCCTCAGGCGCTGCCTTCCTCTACATGGATGAGACTAGGAGGGAACAGGAGAAGGGAAGAGCTTCTCTGTAGACAGCTTAAAAAGAGAGCACTGCCATCTCTACCGATCTAGCCCTTATTTTTACAGAAGCTTTAATAGCAGCAGTACATTTAGGAGAAATTGACAGGCAAAACCCATCATCGCCACTCAGGAGCATTATCACTCTGTCGAGAAACCAAGCAGCAATATTGGACTCTGAGCAGCCAGTTGCAGTTGCTGACAAAGTCATGTCTCGGAGTGCCAGGGATCCTCCTGGCCCCTCCTTGAAAAAGCTACACATCGCCTTTCAAAGCCAGGAGACAGGAGGTGGTGAATCCAAAAGGAAGGCAGAGCAAGTGTGCAGTCCATCTAAAACCCCAGGAAAAGGCAGGTTAAGGCATTAAGTACTAATTCTCTTTGGGATGCAACAAGCTCTACCCATTCACCTTCCAGCTGGATGGGTTTCACTACGCAATGTCCATGCAGCTCTTCTCCCTTCTCTACCAGCCCCAGGACACTGCCAAGGATTGCTTCACTTTTGCCTCTTCCCAGGCAGGATGGAGAACCAGGAGAGCCCTGGCCTGGCCACCGGCTGGCTCTTCCCAGCAAGGAGAAGGTGGAGCAGCTCCTTGCTCCGAGATGTTCAACGGGACTCGGAGTGCACCACAGAAACACCTTTGTTTGCCCCGACTCAGTCCCAGTTTCACCAATAGAAAGGTTCCCAGTGAGGGGATGGCACGGTTTTGTGGTACAGCCCCTCACAGCTGCTGTCAGGAGGCGTCACCTGGTGCCACATCACCTCCTCCTCCTCCGCGGTCCCCTTTACTACACCCCAGCCTCGCAGAGCCTGAAGGAACATTCCTCTGCCCACCAGTTCGTGCTTGCTACAGCGTTCAGCCAGCCAGAAAGCCTCCCCCAAAGTAAGAGGGGCCAATTTTAAATCTAAAACATAGTTTCTTATTGGGGGAAAAACTGAATGCAAAAATGAGTCCCGTGTCATCCTTCAAAGAGAGGGTCAGTGTTTGCAACGCCCAAAAAGGAAATAATCTGTTTACTGAGGGCCACCTTCTGCCATGTTCAAACACAAGACAGTCAGCGAAAGCGTCAAAGCTCATCACCCCGTTGCAGAGGTTAGAAAGAAAAAGCCAAACCCAACCAACCTAAAGTGGCCCAGCATTCCCAGAAACCTTATAGAATTAGGTTATTGCTTCTTAAAAGCTCAGCGTGGCAGCTACAGGCAAATAGGAAATTACTCTGGGGGATAGGACCGTGACACAACCTCTTCTGTCTGCTAAGCAGGTAGCTGATATTTCCAAGTACTCCATATTTTGAAAATCTCATTGAATAAGTGGTATTTTCCATGAGTATTTTTTGCATCCTCTCCTCTACCCAGCAAACATTTTTTTCTCAGGCACTTTTACTACTAGAGAAGTGTCTAGTACTGGAGAAAACTCAGTTTCGTACTTTCAAATGCAAATATTAACACAAGCAGCCTGGCTTATATTTCTTCTTTTGGCAACACAACACAAGGTTTTTTCACCTACAGTCATAGCTGTTACAGTCAGAGCAGCAAATATTGAATAACCATGGAAAAACACTCAGAATGAATTCAGTAAAATAAAAATAGGGAAAAATGATTGCCCCAATATTACAGGAGGAGGAAAATAGAGTAAATTGGTAAAATTAGAACAACAGGTTAGAGGCTAGAAGACACTTTCAAACTGTTAAATTCCAATGGGTCCAGTACTGTAGGTTGGAGGAGTTGATTTCTCTCTCCCATTGAGTACATTCTGGTCTTGTTTTTTAGCCTTTTCAGTCCCTTTTCATCTTCTTCAGATGTGTTTTTGAAGCCAAACATGTCAACTTAACTACAAAAAGCTTTTTGTTATTATTTTCAGTTTCTAATGACAAACAAACAGTAGGGGAAAAAACAAACTTCCAAGGATGAGCTGACAGGCAACGCTCTTTTGGAGATGCACCCTGATTATCTTCTTCCTCGGAAGCAGCCGGATCCAGGTGGTACAAGAGGAAGCTCAGTCCCGTGAGCAGGAGGAAGCCTGGGCAGAGCCACGCTGGCCATGGCAGTGGGTGGGCACTGGGTGCCCCTCTGCCATCACAAGGGCTCGGTGCAGCCGTGCAGAGCTGCAAGCGGCCGCAGAGCGGTGGCCTCAAACACTCGGTGCTTCAACCCCGGGGGAGAGCAGCCTCCTCGCACGCCCAGACTTTGCCAGCTCGTGCTGGGCGCACGGTTCCCCTCGGTGCTCAGCACACGGGGCGCGAGGTCCCGCACGGCCCCGCGCTGGGCGGGGAGAGCTCACGTGCTCGGCACAGCCTGGCTGCCTCTTGGCTAGAAAGGAAAGCTGGGTCTTTTCCTAGAAAGGGAATTGATCCAATGGCACATTGCAAGTTTTGTAAAGGAACAATTAAAAATCCGTTTTACCTCGTTTGCTTTTGCCTGTGTCAGCTTCCAGCTGTCGGTGGGTTTCAGGCTTTCACTCCTAAAGAGCCTCTTCAGGAGCCTGCCAGACTTTGCATTATTTTTCTTATTCATTCCTGACACTGCTTCTAGATTTTTAAGCATTGTTTTAAACTCGAGGACACCAAAGCCCTTGCCAGGAGATGGGCACAGGGCGGCAGGGCTGACCCGGTCCCTACAGGCACCCCCAGTGCCAGGCCCGGCAGGGAAGGGTGACATTTATCACCCCAGCACAGCCAGGTGATGCCGGGGTGACCAGCAGGAGCGGAGCAGGCAGGTGGATTCGTCAGTGTCAGGACCCTCAGCAGCTCCTTGTCCCCGGGCCGAGCCTGCGCCCGGGGCTCTTCTGCGCATCCGTCTTAATACTTGAAAGCCAGGGAAGTGCTGGGCTGCTGCTTCTTCCTTCCTGTTAACAAAGAACTTGAACTTTGACTGCACCTGAGGTCGGCGGGGCTTTTCCTGCTGGGAATCTGCTCCATGTGGCACTGGGGCAGGCACAGCCCTTCGTGCTGCCTGATGCCCATCGAGCCACTGTCCGTGCCACTGGCTGCAGTGGCTTAATGACTCCAGCCAGGGTACAATGATTTTCTTTGTACCGTAAATATGTACTTTCTGGCTAGCAGGAGACTTTTACTATTTATTTTTCGTGACCTCCTTTGATTTCATGTTGTAGCTTCTCGTGGCATCTCTGCCGAAAGAGCGTCACACTTTTTTTTGCTGTGACTTCAGCGCTAAAGCTGTGGCACCAGCCACGCCTGTGGCCAGGGGGAGATGCCGGGCAGGGTGGATGCCCAGCGCGGAGGACCAAGGTGTCCGTCAGCACTGGGGGGGGCTGCGTGGGGTGAGGTCCCTACCCGCCGCGGGGGGACATTGCGCAGGTCCCGGAGCTTCCGGAGCCGGGCAGAGGCGAGCACAGGGCAGGCGGCCACCTCCCTTCGAGGCCGGGGCTGGAAACGGTGCGGGCTCAGCAGCCCCGCTCGGACCCTGCGCTCCCCGCCTCAGCCCCCACGTTCAATAACGCGCTTCTTGATAGGTGGAACCGTTTCCATCCTCTGCCTGGCTGAGAGTCCAAACTTCCTGCGAGAAATATTGTCACAGAAAATCCCGTAGCCAAGTGCCAGTTTGGGAGATCTTACCAGAACAAGGAAACCACGGTTGGTTGGTGACGCTTGGTGGCTGAGGAACAAGTGACCTGCGCGCAGCAGCCACCCAGCTGAGTGATCCATGCTGGAGGAGAGCAGCCTCCGGACACACAGACAGGGGACAGACGGACCCCACTTCTGTTGCGGGTGTTTGACCCCACGTCACCTCCGCACCTCGAGGCACACAGAAACCTGAGCTGAAAGCGAAGCAGAGCTGCAGTCCAGCCCCATCTCCCACCCCACGGCTCTGCCAACGGCCGCGCCGGAGCACCCAGGGGAGCTGAGGGTGCTCCTGCCCAGCCAGTAACTCAGCGCCGCCCTCCTGCTCGCCCGCGTTGGTCAGAACGTCCCATTTGATGTTGTCTTTGATGAAATCTTACAATGAAAAGTTATCTTCAGAAGGCAGAAGAGACGATGTTAAAACAATAATCCAAATTCCATTCTGAAGCGGTGACATTTTAATACGTACATCATTCTCACAGGACTGTGAAAAAGCTGCTAAAAGCTGAGATCCCCTGTTGGTTACTTGAGAACTTTGAACTTCCATGATCACAGCTGAAGTTCAGCATACTCGACATTCAGACTGAAATTAAGTGTTGTTGAGGGGAGTTTTAAGTTTATAAAATTCAATTTTAATGCTGACTTTTGCAGTCATGATAATTTTAAATGCAGGTTCACCTTCAACTCTCTTCTGAGGACTCAGCCAGCTGCAGCCAGGGCAGAAACACCCCTCTCACCTTCCGCACAGGAGCGCAACCTCCTCACCCGGCAGCACGCCACTGCTGTAGGTCACTTACTGGTCACCTGTCCATCAGATGCCTGTACAAAGCTTAAAAGTTAGTCCCTCACTTAAAATAAATACTGTGCTTTGCTTTCAATATAATTCAACTTAGTTCAGAGGAGAGAAAACCTGGGAACAAATACATTCATAAACCCCTAAGCCGACAACTAAAAAAATCAGTTGTTTTTTTCCCTGCGTATCTATTTGTGATCAAATAAAGAGCCTGGAGATTTAAGATGTAATTTCAAGAGTTGGGTTCATGGTCATATGAGAAGAAACATGCCTTTCTATTGATTTGCCACTGTTACTCATCATCTTTTTACTGTTATCAACGAGACAGGAATAGAATGAACAGGGCGCTAAACAATAAGGAAAAGTTCTGCGGCTGCTTAAAGCCAATAAAATAACTGCAGTATTGACGAGGTTATCAAAATGTCAGATGTGCCAGCTCAGCTGGCATTCTTCTCTGCCTTTTTATTAAAATCTCATTACAGAGCAGAACAGGCAAGCGGCGAGTTTAACATCGGGTTCCTTTTCCGACCCGATTGTTTCGGAGTATCTGTTTAAAGACTGGTTTTCAACTCGCATCTGTGCGTAAAAAACGCGCACGGGCTCACGGCCTCGTTGGGGTATTGTGTGCGCAAGAATCGCATCTCTGCCCCGGACGCAGACACATGCTCTGCCTCTCCCCCCCGGCCCCGAAACGAATGGCAGGCTCGGGAAAGCAGGTCTTATTTCCGGGCTGAGTTTAAGATTTGTACAGCTGCTCCGCACGAGCACGCTGCCCCGACGAACAGAGGCGAGCTGTGGGGCGGCTGCAGGCTCTGCCCCTCCGGAGGTACCGGCATAGACCCCCGGCACCACGGCGGCCCCCGGCACCCCCGGATTCCTTCAGCAATGCTTTGTCTTGCAGCGCGGGAGCCGGGTCCTCCCGATGGCTACTCTCACGTCTCAGCCAAAAAGATGAGGAAAGCCAAATTCACTGGGGTTAGCTAGAGAAAGTGAGTCTGGCTCCTCTGCCCTTGCTCCCCAGCCTCATCTAAACAAGTGAAAAACCCCCACGCAACCAACCCCACAAAAAAGCCGAGTTTAAAATGGAGACGCCAATGACAACGAAACACGTTACACCTCTATTGCCCGCTGTGAAAGTCCTGAAATTTGTAGTTCCCAGCACAGGTCTGTCTGCTGCGATCTGTGGCAATAAATGTGGCATCGCCTTGGCAACATTTTTTATACTTTGATTAAGGAGCAACTGATGCAATATTTCAGGAGATGGGGGAAAAAAGGTTTGATACTGAGAAAAACATTCTGGCTGTTCTGTATTGTCCTTGAGGACTTTACTGTGTGCCGTCACTAACTGCTTAGCAACAGATTGATAGTGGCTGGCAAATCAATCTTTTCAGAGCAGAAAGCACAGTATACAATGCTGCATGTTCCAATTCAAGAGATGCTATTGGGAAGCTATATAAGCATCAATTATGTTTTTTTAGATATAGTTAATTATAGCAGGGAGAACTCTGATCACAAATCAGCTTTCCTTACTCCCCCTTCTGCCTTTTAAAAAAATCACAAGAGAATTAATATAGATTAGCAAATTGGAAATCGCAAAAATGTAATTATCCAAAATTAAGATGAGTTGACAGGCACTGTTTCTGAATGGATTTGTGCCAGAAAAATGAAGGAAAATAAAACTGGCATCCTTTAAACAGTTTTAAATTTAATTGTAGCTATTTTGCTGCTTGGTTTTTGATTTGGTTTTGTTTTGTTGTTTTTTTTTTTAAATATAAAATACCGTTCTTTAAACATGGTTCTGTTCCCAAAAATGTGCACAGACATGAAAACAGAAAAAAGTAGACAATTCAAGTAATATGGAACAGGGAGAAATTAAGGAGAATAAAACCCTCAAAAGAATGCGTGCCCACCAGGAGACAGACGGGAGACAAGGGGCTGCGCAGGCACCGCAGCCGCTGCTTTACGAAGGGCTGAGGATTTGAAGCAGCCGTGACTCTATCCAAAGAAAACCGCGTGCATCCACCTTACGGGACTCCTTCAATTTTTCCCCTCGCTTCAGCTCATTCCGGTCCCAGCCCGCTGCGAAGGCGTGGGGCAGCCGGGGGGCAGCCCCCATCCTGCCTGGTGCTGCCCGCACCCTCCGCCGGCCCCCAGGCACCCGACCCCAGGGCAGCAGCACCGGGGAAGCTCCGCTGGGCTCTCCTTCCCAAACTCCTTCTCCTTTGCAGCCCTGGAGGCATCCCGAGTGCCAAGAGCCCTGGGGATCAAATCCCTCGGATCTCTCCCCGCGCAGCCCTTCCTGGGCGGCAAGAGGATAGTTTTCCCCCCAACGATGCACAAACGCGGGTTCCCCAGCCCACGGCTGAATTCAACTCAGCCAAAACCGGAGCGAGGGGTGGGGATGGCGCCTTCCCCACACGCATCCCCCCAGGGTCCGCTGGCCAGTCGCCCCCCGCCGCCTCTGCCGGCCCGTGCCTCGGCTCGCGTGGGAATCGCGATGGGAATATTTCCATCAACCCAGCAACCACCTTCCAGCCCGGCCTGCCGCCAGCGCGGAGCCAGCAGCTGCCACCGAGAGGGACGCGGGGACTGCAGGCAGGGGGGACCCTGCTCACACATTTCGACACAGACACTTCTGGGCAGCTCCTTGATCTATAATCAACATTTACCTTAAAACGCAAATATTCCAAATCCTAGAAGAGTAGCGCATAAATGAAGTGAGTCCACGTAGTAAAGCATGGGCTCTTTTGTACCTTTCCGGCACGGAGGCAGATGGCTATTGTGGGTGCTTCGCACCGGCTCGCTCGGGGAACCACTGGATTTCCAGCTGATGAGCTGCTACAGGAGCAGAAAGGCTCCTTCTTCCTTCCTCTGGGAAACCACGGTATTACAGACACCACCACAGTGGCTCAGAGACGCAGTTCTGCCTTCGGCTGTGCTTCCAACCGCAGTGTGAGCAAAACGTTAAAGAAAAAGCTGGGAGGGAGAAGCAGGAGAGCGCTGGCCACGGCCACACTACTGTCCCAGCGCAGGGTCCTCTGCAGTGGCCATCACTGCTGCCCAACCGTGCCCACAGCTCCACCAGACCGGGAACGCAATGCCCTCAGCACGTTTCCAGACCTCCCTAAATAATGAGAATTTACCTCCTGTAGACAAGGGTAGGCTACAGAGAGCTAGCCAAAAGGCTGCAATTTCAGGCAAGTCTCAGTGCCCAATCCCCACCGAGAGCAGAGCCCCGGGGGTCTTAAAAGCCTTGGAAAATCCTATGGAAGGGCCAGACACAAGGCACACAAAGCCTCTCCAAGGGGCTGGTGCACGGAGCAACGCCGCTCTGTGTTCGTGTGGCTTCCAGAATGAGGTTTGGCTACAAGGGAACCCTACGGCGTTTGCTGCTCTATCTCTTCTCAAGGAAGGCCCTGCCCCGTCGAGACCTGTGCTCTTCGTACATGATGCGTTTATCATTTAGCATTTGACATACATCTCCGCATATTGCTTCAGTGGCTTCCTTAGAGCCTGGCACACAGTGTAAGATCTGCGTGAGCACTGGTTCATATGCTCTTCTACCAATGAGGACAGCTTTGCACAGAGTTAATTTTATTTTTTTTTTAAATAAAGAAATCTTAAAATATAATTTCAATGGCAGCTTGAGTATCTAAATGCTATTATCATTGCTGCAACCGCATGGCAGACATGCTTGGAGTCAGAGAGAGCTTCGTGGTGCTGCTGGGGAATATTCTCCCCAGGCGAGATCAGCCTGAGCCAAATCGTGCTTTGCAAATCTACACTCCCCCTCCACAGTCCCACCAGCCGTCTAAAACAAAAAAATGGCTGCGTTTTTGTGGAGTAAAAGGAATACAGTCTGTCTCCAAACTGATTTCTGAGTGCTTGTTTAAATTCCTTGCAGTTGCAAAAGTATTTGGGAAATCGGGCCACCTAATGGGATTTCTCATCTGTCTTGCTTTTGATTGAGGGAAAACGATGGAAGTGGCATTTTGACACTTTGAAGTCTAAGCCAGTACCTAAAGAATTCAACAATGTGTGAACTTACAAATACACCCCCATGACTTTTTAATTCCTGGAGGTTTTATGAGTTGGTTCAAATTATGGCTGATTAATAGTTTTTCTGAAATAACAAAATAATTAGAAATTACAGTGCATTAACATAAAGGAATCTCATTTGTGCACATGGATTCAAAGGGAATTTAATTTCTCTTTTGGAGTTTCTCCTGGTTTAAAACCTCGAAATTGAAAGGAAAATCCTCCCTTTACCTGACTGCATCTTATCAAACACAATTTCATATCTCTGTAGCTTTCTAGAATCCCCCAACTATATTCCTTTAAATTCTGTGCTAATTGAATTCAAAATTAGTCCCCAGTGGGGACTAAGTAGAAGCCAAGTAATTTAATGGTCAGACAATTAACAGCTCTGCATTAACTAGAGCTTCTGAACAACAAATGTTTTTAGCAAAGCAGCAGACTCTCACACTGGTCGTGCTTTTCCTTTCCTTACGCAGAAGTAAGAATCACAGTTCAGTGCTATTAGTGAAAAATGCCACTTTTGCTGCCATGGAATGATTAAATGTGGGTTCCCCCCCACCCCAGACAGAAGCAGCTTTGTGGGCTTCCTCGTCAGGTTTTCTCTTAGAAGCTTCTTGCTCAGTTTTCGTGTCTGATAACCATATCTGTGCCATTTTCAAGTATTTTCATTGCAGACAAGGCTAAACGTTATGCTTTCTGTAGCAGGCAAATGTTTGATCATATCACAGTATTAATTAGAATCAGCTTTTGAAAGAGTTTCCATCTTCACTCAACATTTTGGAGCCGAGGAAATGTCAGCATTTTTAAAAACAGAAGACATCCCACATGGATGCAAATATAACAGCATAGCTGCACCCCATGTGGGTATGCAAAACCGCTTCTAAAACACACCATCAACTCTCCTGGAGAGGCTGTTACCAGTAGCTGCTTCTACCAGAGGCTCACTTGCACCTCTCAGGGTCCACGACTTCTCATTCGCTTCGTTAATTTAGCTACACTCATGGAAACCTGGTGTGGGCTTCAACTTGAGAAGGGATCTCCACGGAGGACAGAACAATTTGTTCAGCCTTTTCCAAAAACGTTTCCCCATTTTAAGCATAAATTCACCACATTGTCTTTTAGAAAAATACCCTCTTATATTTGTATTTACATACATTATAACAAAACATTGTTTCCTAGAATAAGTTACAACTCTATTCATGGTGCGTGAGACTTTGGCACTGCAATTCAGCGTGTTACCCCAGAACAGCCGAGGTGGGACCAGCCTGGCCGTGAAACAACCCAACACAGCGATGCCCTGTGAGCCCCCACCAATTTCATCCCCCCAGACCATCCGCGAGTCTTTACCTTTCAAATGCTCACAAGTATTTTAATTTTTCTTTCATTATTAATTTCATTTATTTGGAAGTAATGAAGCTACTGAAGTTAATGAAGATACGTGTCCAAGAGCGTCTAGGTTTGAAAGTCTTAGAGCTTAGAGTGCTACCCGAGGTGAACTACACAGCCTCCTCCCTACCTGCTCCACAGGAACAACAAATTCCCTTTCCTCCTCCCAAAGAATCAAAAATGCCTTCAAAAATTAAGTAAAGACCCAGCAATAAACTGGGCAAGCCTTTAATAGTGTCTTCTCTGATAGAACAGACTGTACCACCACCACAACTCTTCAGTTGTGAAACACAGACAGCAAAAATAAAAAAATACTGAGAGTCCTTTCACAAAACATCTTTTTTTGTTTATTTTTGCCAAAGCCTCATTCACTGCATTATGTCTTAACCAGGGATGAAGGTGCATTTCGTGTATTCCATCGGTTTTCCCACCACCGAAGCCCCTGTTCCTACTTGTCTTTGACTTGGCCCTTTCGGCGGGTGCCAAGCACAGTGTTTTTCCCAGCTTGGGAAGGAAGGCACCGTCCGAGTGGAGCCTGGCCTGCTGGAAAGCTTTCTGAATTGGGAAGGACAGCACGAATAGAGGGGACAGACATCCCGTAGCATTATCAAAGAGAGCAGCTGAAAACATCCCCCCTTCTAGACGCACAAGAAGTTGTTGGGACAAGACCTTAGCTGTCTCACTGCCAGAACAAGAACGGGACTTGTACTATTTTACTCATATAAAATACTCCATTGTTTTCCTTATATTCATTATGCCTTAGGAGATACCATAATTACAGGCAGTAAAATTATAATTAATGATGACTAATTAGGAGGGGGGACCAAAGCGAGACAGAACCACCACCTGCAATGTTACCCTCAGAGTCCACAGGCCTCTCTGCAGTGACCGGAGCACAGGATCACCATCAGCACAGCGCTCTTCCCTTCAGAAAGGCATTTTGGGGTGAACATGTCGCTGCCCCAAACAGCGGCACACCTTGCCCAGGTGTCTGGGAGGTGTTTAACACAAACCACTGGCAGTCAAAGAACCGCCCTTTGGTGAGGGCTGGGTGAGACCGTGGCAAGCAGAGGTGATTTTTGGGGAGGCTTATTGTGATCTGAAACATTAACCCCCATCTCTCAGGTACAGCTAAGCAAAACTTTCCTTGCCCACGACCCTCGGCCAGGCTGAAGCGCAGGGCAGTGACTCGCCTCCTCCCAGGTCTCGGCTGGCGAGAGGGTGCCTGGAGAGGGAGAGCAAAGGGAGCCCAGTGCCCTACCAGCCTCCAGCCGCGCATTTCCATTCACGTTCTACCTCCCTATAGAAGGAACAAGACACACTTCAAGTGCCAAGACAGACCTGGTGTTTAACTGCAATCATTCCTTAATTACCTGAACACCTTCAGCTCATCATTAAGCAGTATGTTAGGGAATGGACTGTAAGCTCCTAATTGCGGGTGTTCATGTGAGGGAAAACCTTTGACACACAGTTGAAACAAGCTTTCCCCTTACCAAAAAAAGTCCCAAAACCCAGCTATGTTTCGATCTGAAGCACAGCTAGAATCAGGACATCTATTTGCTATACGCATTTCTTTTCTAAAAGACCTCCCATGCCAACTCTTACAGATTTCTTACTTCGCCAGTCACAAGGAGTCGTTCTTTCATCCTGGGAAAGGCCGCTCTCCTTTCTCTGAACGCGATAAGGATGTCCCTTCACCACCACCACCAGAGCACTGAGCATTTCCCTGCCAGCCCCCCCTTGCAAACCCCCACAGCCGCAGGTTTGGTCCTGCCGCCCCGGAAGCGCCTACTGCCACGCCTGGATCTCCACACACCACAGTGCCAGCCTTCAGGAGAGGGGATCAACCCTCTCCCCTCAAGATATAGCACCCAGAAACAACCCACCCCCCTTCCAGACTCTTCTGCTTAATCCCCCCCAGGGAGCCGCCCCCTGCCTGCCCCCAGCCCCGGCTCCCAGCTGCACCATCACTGCTGGGGGCTGGGTGGCTCAGGCTGCCCTTCCTCCCCCAGACACAAACCTGCCCTCACTCATGCAATTTGCTAAATTGCTAATTGGTTAAGAACAGGTGACCCTCGCAGGTTCTTGGAAACGCTGCTTTTCTTATTATTTTTTTCCAAAGAAAACCTTGCTCCCATGCAGCATCGTGCTGCTTCTGACACAAGTGCCTTCTGCATCCTGAACCAAAACCTTCTTCACGCTGCTCAAGTCAGCACTTTCAAAAACCAACATCCAGCCTGGTTTCTGTATTTATCCTCTTCTCACTTTCTCAGAGTTACAACCTGCCACATGTAATCCACTTAAAATGTGCAATGAAGTGCTTCCATCAGAAATTCTATACCAGGCACAGAAGTGTTTCTCGGCTGCCTCCTAGGTCTGCTGCTAACTGGGAAGAGACAGTGGTATTACAAATCTTCTTAGGGTCTTGCCTGCAAATAAACACCATCAAAACCAAGCCCAGAATATTATTTCTTTATGGAACGTGTATAAAAAATGAGGATCTTAAATTTAGTAAGGGGAAGTCTGTGCTGACTTCATATTACAAGAGCGGCGTAATGGCCAGAATTTGTTGGCGGTGCCGCAGCGGTGGCGTTGGAGAGCTTCAAGCCAGACTGGCCGGACTGACCCCTCCGGCCCCTTCCAGCCGGCATTTCCACGCGCCAGGGACCGCGGCTGCCGGTGCTGCTTCCCCAGCCGCCCGTCCTGAGCGCCGGGAGCAGGGAGCCACCGCTCAGCCACCCTCTCCAGAGAGGAGATCTGCAGCCAGGCTGTCAGGATGGGGTACAAATAGCCTGTTGAGGCTGGGAAATGAGGATTTGCCATAAGTAACAGTGGTGGGATTTTAGGAAATGATAAGAAATGGAGTATTATTGTATAAACACTTCATAGGTCAGCTTTTGTCTTACGATAGAGCCGTCGCTATTCTCTGCTCTCTCTCCCGCTGACTCCTTTCTTCTGGCTCCTGGTGGTAGGAGCTTTATTTCTCAGGCTTTTTATTCTACTGGCAGCAAGTGCCATTTATAACCCAGACAGACTGTTTCCATTTTTACTTAGACCAAGCTCCACTGGTTTCTGCAGAGAAATCCCTGAACTACTTAGGCAAGAGGAAAACTGAGCATCTCCGACTCTGTATGTGTCAACTTACGTAACCTGAGGATTTGACCCCCGTGTTCCTTCTCCTCTTTTCTCCCCTGTGTTTGAGGATGTGAGTTAAACTCTTGGGTTTTACTGAGATATTTATTCACTTTTGCCAATGTTCCGTCTTTTTCGATGGTGTAAAATGCACATCTGAAGAAAAAGAAAAGGCAAATGGAATGAGCTTAGTGTGAACGTAGGAGGTGCTAAACGGGCATATAATCAATTTTGCAGAAGGAAGAAAACTAATCTGATGTAATGCTACGTATGGAACCATGGAATGCAGCTTCCGCATTTCCGCCGTGCAAACGCTGCTGTCTCCATCACTCCTAACGGACCTCTCACCCCGGTACCTCGGTGTGCGAGGAGCATCCACGGCCACTGGAAGCAAAAGCAGGTGTTGTTTGTTGTTTGGGTCGAGCGCGGCGCATTCAGGTCAGCCCTAAATTTGTAGCCTCCTCCTGCACTCCCGCTGCGGAGAGTGCCAAAATCGCAGCGCATCAGCAGTGCGGTTACACTACTGACATCTGCATTTCATTCTCACCGAATCCTGCACCGGGACTAGCTTGTTCCTCAGCTTTCCTGTGAAGCCACAGCCTCGTCATTTTATTAGAGAAGCAGCAAAAAATAGTTTCACTCACCTGCAAATTAATAAGGATTTAGCATTATGTGCTAAATCTTGGTTTAATCAGTTTGTTCCCAACATCTGGTAAACAGCTCCTGATGTACACCCTCTGAAAAAAGGGGAAAATAATTACAGCATCCTCCTCAGTATGTCAGCACTTCACCTTAAATCGGAACAGTAAAGAAAAGAGAGAGCAGTAAGTATAACCTCACGGCACTGGCATAGTTCAACGTGTAGAAAAAACGCTGTCCTGCCACAAAAATGGATAAACCCCGATGGCAGGGAAGCAGAGCTGATGGGGCTTGTGGGGCTGAGCTGGTTCCGCTTCTGGAAAATGCCAGTGTGTGCGCCCGGAGACCCGGAGGAGTTTCTGAGTTTTGGGGGAAGCTTGTGGCAGCCCCAGCCCCTCCCTGGTGCCCTGGTGTCCCGGGGGGGCGCAGGCTGGGCTGGCCCCAGCGAGGGGGGGGCTGCTGGCAGCTTGTTTTGACCCAGGCGCTTCCCAGGAGGATGCAGCGACGGGAGACGGGGCTGCAGGGGCGCAGGCAGCCGCGCGGAGTGACGGCCATGGGGGTCCTCCTGACACAGGGAGGGAAGGAACGGGGGGACGGAACTTGAGGGCTCTCCACTGACCTTCGTAATGCCCTGATGTGTGTCAAAAGCTGAGCGAATGACCTGGCACATCTTTAGTCTGGAGGATGCCACAGCAAGTAGCAGTTATCCATGAACTGGATCTGCTGAATGTGGTTTTTTATTCCAGGACTTTGGATCTCCTTGTTCAAGGATGCACAGGTTAATTGATTCTTATAAAAATGTTTCAGTTTGTATATTAAGAAATAATAATTTTACATTATATTATTTGTTTGTGTGGCTGCTGGTCCAGACAAAATGGCATACAGTCATTTGCTGCGTGGAGCGAAAAAACAGATAGAAAGAAAAGAACGAAGACAAACATTGCAGGTCCTGTTTTCACCTCACGGTCAGCAGGAGACCCCAGTGAGATCGCTGTGGGTGGCACTTTGCATTTCAATGCATAATCAAGACGGAGAGAAAAAGCCACCAGGCTTGTGTGAGGGTTGAGGCGAGAGGGACGCCGCAGTGCCACGTCACCCGTGTGACGGTGAGCGGCCAGCCCTGCCCCAGGCACCCGCCCCGGCAGCGCCGCGAGCTTTGGGGCCGCTGCCCGGACCCACTTGGTGGCTGGAACAGATGGAGCTGCGGAGGGGTGTTCAGCCCACCCGGCATAACCCCCGAGAAACCTGGACATGGCTTTGGGCTGGACATTGGGGATGCTTCGGCTGAGAGACCGGCATAGAACAACCCAGGACCTCCAGGTCGGGGTTTTGCTCTCAAGCGCGGCCAGGCTTTGGTTTAGATCTAAGCTTCCAAACTGGAAGGAAGACTTTGTGTTTGAATTCTGCTGTTGCCTGATGTGTTTTTCCATCAGCACAGCACCTTCTCACTGCTGCATGCAGAATCAGCCCGGCGAGCTGAGTGTGCACAAACTTTTAAACAGAACATGTTCTTTCTCTCCAAATCTCTTACAAAGATGAGTGATGGAAGTGCATTTCCCCGTGGGTCTCTCAGATCCATGGCAGCAGCTTTCATTATCAGAATGACTATGTCTTGGATGGAAATAAGGTGGTAGTGCATGAAAAATAAGTGAAAATATTTTATTTAAGAGAGATTTTTAGGTGAACTCATTTCCTTTTACATGGTATTAATCTTTGAATCTTTCTGCTGCTTCTCCTCTTCCACTTCTCTTTACAACGCAGTTGTTTAAAGCTTCGGTGTGTGGTTAAAATCCCTATGCAAAAGTTTCAATCAATATTAATGCAGCATTAAATATCAACTAATAAATATTTTCCACATATCATACTATTAACTTCCATTTGAAGTTAGCTCTTACCATATCTGCACGTAGCAGGTTTTTACATTCTGACAACACTGGTTCACATATGAAACCGTCTGTTTCTGCTGCTCCATTTGCCGTCGGAGTGGGCATAATAACTTCTATAGATTCAAAAAACCTCAGAGCCTGAGGACGGGAAGGCTCCTGGAGCATGTACTCACTCACTCAATATTTCAGTCCAGAATATTCCTCGAAGGAACACCCCGTATCTACATCCTCATGGCAGAGCAGACAGAAAAAGTTTTCCTTGAAACTGCACCATAGTGAAACACTCAGCAATTTCCACGCCTTGGTGAACCGTTAGCTGCAGAGAAAATACAGCATTTTCAGCTGAAGTCTATGAATTCCCCAAACTGAAAGAGAAACTAACTTCTTACTGGCAAGCTGTGACACTTCCACCTCACCTGGAGGGATGATTTTAGCGCTTGGTGGGTCTGGGGACACCGCTCTGCTGGCCCTGGCACCGCGGCACGTGCTCGGTGTCCACGGCTCCGCACAGATTAACGGCAGCTCTCAGTGCCGCCGTAGCAGACAACTTCTTTGATTGCTGACGAGCCACAAAAACTGCTTCACAAATTTTATTCTTAGAAATTATGCTCCCAAGGTTTGTGTTAAAATATCTGCTCTGTTTGCACGCTGCCTTGCAGCTGACAATCTATCGAGGGCAACTAAGAAAATTCTGTCTGAACTACAACGAGCCTTATGCCAACAATAATCGCTGTCTTTACTAATGTGGGCAAAATACCCTTGCCATTCATTCTGAGAAACGCACACTTTCCACTTCTTTTTAAGAGACATGCTTTGCAGAAGTTTTTTCAGTTATACTGGTTTTTTTTTAATCTGAGCTATCAGTGCAAGAAGATACATTTGTGGTAATTGCTTTATTTGTACTCTGGAGGTAAAATGCAGTCTCATGAAAACATGCAGAATTTCCCCCCCAATTTTGGGTTACTTTTTTTTACAAGATTAGGTGTTCTTCAGGCTGATTTCTGCACAAATATGACATTTGTATGAGCAGCCACATTTCTTAGTGGTGACTCTGCAAAGGTTTTTACTATTTTATTCACTTAGCTTTCCTTCTGCTCTCCACATAATGGAGAAAATAAAGGATATCCATTAAGATAAATTATGGATGGTTACCTTTCCTGCTCCAAACACCTCATTTTCTGAGCCGCCAGTGACTAATGCTGTAGTTACACTGTTGACAACTCTTAGATTGACACTGGTGCAGGAGTTTATTCTGGGCACAGGGTAATGACTTGCAGGGTGTGCTTCCTCTTGTAACATCTAGTACTTAAGCAACTGTTTTCACTTCTGATCCAATTAATTGTATCCAGTCAAAAGGGAACTCAAACAGTGTATTTGCCACTGCTAGTTCTGTCACCTTCTAGGAATACTAAATGCTGAGCCTCTTGCCTTTACCTGCCCTGGTGCTCTTCTCCCATGCTGTAGCTGGTAATTCCAAGTTTGGGATTTTAAAAGAATTAACCCATGGGGAATAATTCCAGCCTGACGACTGAAAAACCTCAGTTATTTTTAAATGAGACGAGCCTTTATCTGTATTTGGTTTCATTGCTCCCGGCATTCAATATTTTATAATTCTGTTTTGGAAGAAACGGGGGTAAGTTTACATGCCCACAGCTTTTGCAAACCATATTTCCTAAAGGGATGTTTTCAGCCTTGACCAGGGAAACCCATTCCTGCAATGACCCAGAGGAAATAAAGTTCAATATGAAAACAGTGGAGCCTTGTCGAGCTTTCCCTGGTGTGTGGTTATTGAGGCCAACACACACTTCAGCCTCAGCAGCAGCTCAGGTAACTCTAACATTTATTTCCAGTACATATAATTTAGCATCTGTGAATTGGAAAAATGCAGAGAAGCACGTGATGAAACCCAAATGAAAACAGCAGTTTTCTCTGAATCAGAGTGGTGGAACAAAAACGTTTCTGAAGTGTAGGAAAGAGAGAAGTTGTAGGTGTTGGAAAAAAGCAGCAGTGACCAGTATGTTCTACAAATGAAATAACGCGGTGCGTGTGCGTGTTTGGTGGAGGGGTTATTTAAGAGGGTGAAGCGTTTTACACAAACTCTCTTCACAAAAGTGAGTAGCGGCTGAAACAGAGCGCTGAGGTTTAGCAGTGCTCGTGCCTTTTGTTCATCCCCTTCGGGCACACGCAGCTCACTTTGGTCCAAGTAACAAGTCCTCCACAAAGAAAGCAGGGCCAGAGGTTGCTCTGGCAGAGTTCCGTCCTTTGGAGGTGCAGAACGGGGTCCTTGTCACTAGAAAGGGCTGAAGAAGGGAACCACAGAATCACAGAATGTTAGGGGTTGGCAGGGACCTCTGGAGACTATCTGGTCCAACCCCCTGCCAGAGCAGGTCCACCTACAGCAGGGGGCACAGGGTGGCGTCCAGGCAGATTGGGAATGTCTCCAGAGTGGGAGACTCCACCACCTCTCTGGGCAGCCTGTGCCAGGGCTCTGCCACCCTCCAAGGAAGGAAGTTCCTCCTCATGTTGAGATGGAACTTCCTATATTTGAGTTTATACCCATTGCCCCTTGTCCTGTCACTGGGCACCACTGAAAAAAGCCTGGCCCCCTCCTCCTGGCGCCCTCCCTTTAAGGATTTGTAAACATTGATGAGATCCCCCCTCAGCCTGCTCTTCTCTCGACTGAAAAGACCCAACTCCTTCAGCCTTTCCTCATAAGGAAGATGCTCCAGCCCCTCATCATCTTCGTGGCCCTTCGCTGCACCCTCTCCAGCAGTTCCCTGTCTTTCTTGAACTGGGGAGCCCAGAACTGGACACAGGACTCCAGTTCTGGTCTCCCCAGGGCAGAGCAGAGGGGGAGGATGACCTCCCTCCACCCTCCACTCCTCTTGATGCCCCCCAGGGTGCCACTGGCCTTCTTGGCCACAAGGGCACATTGCTGGCCCATGGGCATCCTGTTGGCCACCAGGACTCCCAGGTCCCTCTCTGCACAGCTGCTTCTCAGCAGGTCACCCCAACTTGTACTGGTGCTTGGGGTTATTCCTCCCAAGGGGCAGGACCCTGCACTTGCCTTTGTTGGACTTCATACAGTTTCTCTCTGCCCAACTCTCCAGCCTGTCCAGGTCCCGCTGAATGGCAGCTTGGTCTTCTGGTGTGTCAGCCACCCCTCCCAGCTTGGTGTCACCAGCAAACTGGCTGATGGTACATCCATCCCTTCATCCAGGGCATTGATGAATCCATTGACCAGGACTGGAGCCAGCACTGACCCCTGGGGAGCACCACTGGTCACAGGCCCAGTGAAAGAAGCAAACAGGGGTGGCCCTTCTGATCAGGGAGGGGGAGCAACCAACCTCCAAAGCACCAGGTAGAACACACGATATGGAAAAGAAGTGGTAAAAAAGCAAACTCCAGCAGTGTTTTGTCTATCTGCTATGGCTGTTTATCGGAACTAAGAGATTATCTTCTGATAAGGCTACTTCAGATGAAGGAGTGAGACCCAGCGGTGTATTTTGGAAGTTTAGGGGAATTGGCAGTGATTTAAGGGGATTGTAATTTACCCTGCAGTGGTTAAGAGCGTACTGAGAGTACGCTTTCCATGTCAAAAAGCATGCAAGAGGCACGTATTTTTATCATCAGAGAAAGAAACGGACACATCGAGGTTAACGAAAATGGGAATGACTTCATTTGCTTTTAAACACTTTCAAGGTAAAGTACGACTGGTCGAACCGAGGGCCCTGGGAGCCTGGCTGGGGGCACAAGAGTGAGATGAGCCCGGAGAAGAGCCGCGAATCTCCTCCGCTGCTCTTCGGGTGCTCTAATGAGTCGTGTTTAAATATTTTACAGCTGCAGTCACTTAACCGTGAGGGATAAATGTTTGCTCGAGATCTCACAAAAAAGTCAACAGATTAGGACAAAAATTCAGGTCTTCCTAATTGCATTGTCGTCAGTTTCCTGGATCAAAGAAATCCCAACCTCAACTTCACGCAAATGCTTATGGACAACTGCCAGCATCTGGTGTTGGTAACTAATCAGCTCATCTCAATTAACCCCCTGGATGCTTCAGAACCGTGTTGCGTTTATTTTGGGGGTTGGGAAGCCGGGTCCCAGCCCCCTGGCTGTCTTTGACAGCCTGCCACCAGGACACCTATGCTTTACTGATTTCTGGACTCCCACACTGCCATGTGATGGGGTTTATTGTTAAAAGTTAAATCTGAGTTAAATACTTTATTTGACTTCAAACTTTTAATATATTTTCATTTCAGTTGCTGATGGATATCTAAATCCATATCAACTCTTGAGGTAAAACATTTTTAAACATTTTTTTGCATATTTTAAAAAAGCCCCAAATGATAAAGTCCTCTCTAAAACTAATACGAGTCTAATTGGGGTTTTATGAACTTTTTACCCTATTTTTTTAACAAAAATAGTTGCTAACTTAAGTCCCAAGTAGTTTTTAGTCTCTTCATCAGAAACTTCATGTCTGCACATGAAGAAATGCACACATATTTCCTTCATATATTACAGAATAAACCAGTTACAAAAATGAGTTCAGGAGAGTCCGTTTGGCATGGAGAGTGATGAGTAAAGACCTTCAGAGCAAGAAAGGAGCTTTCTGTCTTCAGCTTTTTCAGTCTTTTCCTTGTAAAGAGCAAGCAGGCATTTCTCAGCAACTCACTCAGCCTGGACACTTAAATAAAAACAAACAAACACTGCTCAACATGGCACAAATTCTATACAGGTAATTGTGAATATGTAACTCCCTTAAATAATTGTATTAATATCCACTTTTTGTAAGTTTGAGGTATGCACAGCATACATGGCGGCAATGCAGAATATAAACCAGAACATCTGGGAATCGCGGATAAACTGGCCGGTCTACAACATAGAAATAAACCTGTTGGTTAAGAAGGCTGTTCTTTCCCTGTTCCTGGAGCCTTAGCCCAGGATCTGTGCAGTCCGTAGCACTTTAAACTGGAAATCAATATATTTTAAGTAACCTGAAGGTATTTTAATGCCAAACCACATAAGAGAGAGGAATTGACAGCTAGTATTTTTGAGGGAGTTGGCATCCAAGCTGGTTATCACGGCATTTTTGCTGATCAGTAAACACAGTGTAATTTGTGACATAGAGATGATTTGCAATTAAAAACTTATTAACAAAGTGCAGTGGTAACAAGAGGGATAAAATGCCAAGATGTGGAATTGCTTAATTATGTGAAATAGTTCTACCAAACCCAGGGCTCCACGGAACATTTTTTCCTCTCTCTAATGAACAATCAGTTCTCGCTGAATTCTAATTAGCCTCAATAATGTTGATCCCACTCAAGTTTTAGTGGCAGAAAATGCAAACTGAATGTTTCCATTAAGCAACTGCCTTCAGGTACAACTGTGCTGTGCAAATTGTGCGGCAAGCTGCAGAACATGCGTGTCCCAGGCAATCTTCAGAGAGGCCTGAGTTATCTTCCGAGGACAGGAGGGCACCTGCGCTCCTCACAGCCACCCATTGGCACGTCGAGCGGGTTGCCCAACCTCTGCCTTTCAAACAGATTAAGCCTGTGAGCTTATCCAGACCTGTTTTAAAGCCTATTTGATCTTGAAATAGGACTGAAGAATCTAACAAGAAGAGGCTTGTAGGAGATTTTCTTGTTTAATCAACATTGGAAACGCAAGAATTGGAAACTCAAGAACAGACCCCCTTCAGCACCTTCCTTTTGCCAAGATTACAAAGTACTGAAGTAGATGAAAATGAGAAGATGACAACTGCTCCGATATGCCAAGCCTGAACGGCTCCCCATCCCCAATAATGAGCACCGAAGAAAAATACGACTCTTGAGAAAGTTCTGGTAATTTTCGCCTTACAGACGCCCGACCCCTCATCCTTCTGTCCACGTCACGTTTCGTCCTTGCCCGGGGAGGGGAGCGCAGCCGCCGTATTTCTGCTCATTCCCTTTGCTTCAGCATTGGCAGCAGCTGCATCACGCCCAGCCGCCCCCGCTGCCTCCCGCACCCTCCGTCCCCCCGTGGCGCTGGGGACGCCGCGGTCCAGCCGCGCGGTGCCTGGGGACCCGGCTGGTCCCCCCCCAGTCTCCCTGGGGTTCCGCGGGCTCTCGGGGATGCTCTCGCAGCGTCACACGCCAGTGACCGTGGCACGGGCAGCGCCAGCGGCTGTGGCACCGTGGCACAGCGTGTTTCACACGCGCACACGTGTGCGCACGCTCAGAGCTCGCACATGCAAACGTCAAGGCAGCCTGGGCAAAACCAGCTGCAGAAAAGGCATTTCCTGCCACTAAAGCCCTTGTTATATTCGTGTCTCCCTAAATTCACACCTTCCTTAGAAAGCAAAAGCCTCTCCCCGCTATTCTCCTGACAGCTTCCTAGAGTATCCCCACGAGGAAAGAAAATATAATGTTATATTAAATAGCAGTGGAGATCTACAATGTAGGTTGCAAGCAGAAGAGAAGCAAGAACTAATTCATGTGCTCCAATGTAGTTCCAGTGCTGTTTTATTCCCGTGAGTAGGAGGGAATTTAATTAATATTTCAACCGACCAACATCTCTATCTGCAAAACACATAGATGATTGATTGCTGATGATGTCCACAGTAATGAGGGTTGAGATTTTTGTGATTTGCTAGCATTGAGTATTCTCAGTATTGCAAGGAAATTTTGATTTTGAAAAAACCAATTTGTTATTGCAGCCATCCAAAATAGTACATAAGAGAGCAGATGAAGTCCCTACACACGAAAATATTTGTGAGAAGGGTCTTTCCCACATTATTGTGTTGGTCGTCAGAGATACTAAATAATAAACTGGAACAAAATCAGATCCCATCCCTTTAACAAAATTCTTTCAGTCTGCAGTAACAGCGTGAGTCGCTCCCTCATACTTCAAGCACTTGAACTGGAACAAAGCACTCTCTCTTGATCTACTTTCTCCCACTCCCCCTTGCCAGCCTCTGCTTTTTTTAGTGTACTGAGGCATTAACCCCATGCAGATTTGCTACTTTAAATGTCCCAGCAGCGAAGATAAATGAAACACGTGCTAAGAGAGGAATAAAATCTAATTTAAGCAAAAGCCTGTAAGAAGTCTGGGTTTATTTGTATTTAAAAAAAAAAAAAAAAAGGAGGAAAAAGACCCCTCTTCCTATAATAACTTGCTATGGGTCACCCCACATCAATGGAGCGGTGAGTGCTGGAAGTCCCCACAATATGTTAAGCCTTTACAGGGAGATGGAAAAGAGCTGTTTGTGTTTAATGTCAAACAGTCGGACATGCCCGCCACAGAATACAGGCTTTGTTCTCCCCCATGACGAACTGGCTCACTCCAACTCTGAAATATTTTACCACAGAATATTTTTAGTTATGTAACCATACTAATGAGATCTAAATTAAAATAATTCTTCTCAAGGCCATTTCTGGTGTTCAGACAGAAGCACAAGATGAAGTCATGCCATTTCAAAGCCATGTCATGGTTCAGAACAGTTATTGGAAAAGTGCTCCAGGGTATTTTTTCCCATCTCTGAGGCTGTAGGAGACACGAACCCACGTGCTGGTGCCAGTAGCATCGTGCCACCAATTCTGCACAAGAGCCATGAGGATCTTGCTTCAGGTTCTTTACCTGAGCAAAACGGCAAAGCCAGAGCAACGGCCAGGTCTTGCGCAGGTTGGACGCAGCTCTGCCCGGAGCCGGGATTTCCTACTGCAGGGACTGGTCGTCATCTCACTTTCCCTCCACCTCGACGGTGATGGGTTTACAAGGGGCAGTGCTCATTTCTCTCCACATCATTCATGGAGGCTTTCAGACCTCAGACGTAAACTCCTTCCTATTGCTTTGGCATTTCAATCCCATGTGCAATTTTCTTCCTTTCTGGGTTTTGTCCAAAACTCATAAATTAACGTGCGTTAGCACCTAATCTGCGCACATCTTCTACAGCCTAGTCACACTCTTGATTACCTCACCGTGTCCAACGTACAGCTCGTCTCCCTTTCCAAAACGTCTTACCTTATTTACCTCCCATGAGGCACTCACCTTCTCATTTTTCCTTCTCTTTTAAGGCTCAAGAGCTCTTTGCCATTCTCAATTTTACTTCTGACAGTAACACATATGGGAAATTGAAGAGATCGATGTTTTTCAGCGGACATCAAATTTCCTTCACACTTGAAACCAAGGCATTAGCTCTGTCCCATCCCCGTGTATATATATATATATGCATATACCTGTGTGCCTGAGTGTACGTGAAAGCATGTTAATTTCTTAAGTCTTCAGAAGTATCTGTTTGTGTAATAAAAGGCACTGACATGATAGCAATAAATTAAATGCCTAATTCAGATAGTCCCACACCTTCACTGCTTTGCTGCCCTGGTCCCCCGGACGCGGCAGGGTGCTGGGGGGTTGGGTACCCAGCCGCGCCGCCTGGGCTGGGACTGGCCCCAAGAAGAGAAGGACACCCAGGCTCTGCCCAGCAGATGGGGTGTCTGTGTCCAGCTCCTTCTCCAGAGCATCCTCCAGGGATCAGTTTTACTGAGGCAACTGGAAAACACGTGCGGAAGTTCACAAGCCATGCAGCTAGTTTGGGGAAAACATCATTTCAGTAAAGAGCATGGCAAAATACACGTCCTTGGACTGCATCTTTTACATTACGAAGTTTATACATCTATAAACATGTATTCTTCAGTACTGTAACTGCATATGTGTGACACCTTTTGTGGGATATTGAAATGAAAAAGGGAAGAAGGAGCTTAATAAAAACAAAGTTGAAAAAGAAGGTGAAATGTCAAGGAGGAACACGAGCAAACCTTTTCTCCTGGTGGGTTTGTACGCATTTCCTGATGGATCTAAAAGTCAGTTTGACTCCTCTGAACTCATACATCAGTAGTGAAACAAATAGCCACGTAGCCCACTTGCCCAGCACAAATTTGTTGAGCCAATTCTTCAGAAAGTCGGCAGCTTTTCATGTTTCACGTTTAAAAAAATCATGCAAACAGTGATTTCTGTTCAAACCAGCTATTCGGATCTATTGACTTGCGAAGTCGATACAGACTCTACAGCAGCAATTTACAACAGACAACGCCAGTGCAATTCTCTGTTGTTGCTACTGGCACTGGATGGAAAGCACCAGTATGAGAGTCGGGCACGTTTGGGGGGACACGTGCTAGAAAGGGTCTTCCCTGCTGCAGGTGACGCCCTGCCCTTGCTCTCCGTAATAACAGCACCGCTGTTAGCACAGTTCCGTGTGGAAAAGCATAGGGAGCAGAAGCTTTTTGCAGTGGCCCTATTTATGCAAACGCTGCGACCGTCTGCCACGGCGCTTGGGGAGCCCTTCGCAGAGGCGGTGGCCGGGTGGCGTGCAGAGGGACCCCACCGCTGGGCACAGCGGGGGCAAAGTGACCCCCCGGCCAGCACCCGGCCCTGGGTGCCGTGCCCACCTCTGCTTCTGCGCAAGCAGCTCTCCAGAACCATCAAGTTCTTTTGATGATCTCTGATTTCATTTTAGGAAAGCATACCATTTCTCAGGCTTGGCAACGCGTTTTGTTTTTTCAATTTTATGTTGCGGTCTCCCCTCCAAAGCCCCCAGCAGAGCTCGGCAGGAGAAAGAGGAAAACTGCTGTGGGAGCAGAGACACGGCGTCACGTCTCGCAGTCGCCTTTGCCTTGCGCTGCATGACAAAGTATAATAACTCACTTCACTGATTTGCCTTCTGTGCTGCTCTTCCTTCTGCTGGTTTTTAAAGGAGCGCGATGGAGCCCTCACCAACGCCAGCAAACCGAGGACTGACCGATGCAAGCGGCATTTTTCTCTTGGCTGTCTGTTTTCCTGAGCACTTGTGCGACAGAAAAATAAACCAATAACAAGACTGAAAATCAATGACAGCAAAGCTATTAAAGACACAAGGTCATGAAGAGGGCAGAAGTTTAAGAAGTATGTGGTAAGAGCACACCAGCCTTGCCAGAGCGGCGAGTCACGTCCTCCCTGCCTGAAGTCCTCGGAAGTTATTGACATTCTCTTGAAAAAAATTTTAAGACGCCACATTTTCAGGTGGCAGATGAAAAGCAGACACTGAAGCTTCCCCAGGCTGGGCACTGGGACATTCCCACCCAGTCCCCTCTGCCCGGTGACCTCCAGACGGGCACTGAGCGGCAGTAACAGCTTCTCCCTAGAAAGCTTTCATTTCCCCCATCACCTCAAAACTGGGACCCTCAATGTGACACTGGGGCCCCCGATGGGGGGGGAGGCGTGTACCCTGACTGAGGTCCCACCTGGGGACCATCACCAGCATGACGGGGACCATCACCAGCATGACGAGGTCCAGCAGGCAGCAGCTCTGAACCTGAAGGTTTATTTTAGGCCACTGGAGGATCGTTAATGGTATCACAGGTGTTTGTGATTTCCTAAATTACACTTCTCCTGTGTCACAGAGCAGCAGAGCGGGTGAAAGGAGGGAATCTGTGCCAGCTCCATCAGTGCTGTCTCTTTGCAGCACAGCCCAACGCGGTCTCGGATTCCCGTTTCCTGGGGCTGCAGCACAATTCCCGGTGTCCGCAGGGCTCGGCTCCGCCACGGCTCCCCTGTCCCACCCGCACCGCCGGGCGCTGGCCTCTTCCGCGGCGCCACGGGCACCTCGCCCGGGCGATCGGATGCACCTCTCGCACTCACCATGGTACAGGGTAAAAATAAGGTGAGCACGTTCACGTATGTATGCTTTCCCCCAGGAATCATGACATAATTGCTTACAAGCATTTGCTTATCCAGTGAGTGAAGTAATTAACTACCAAACAAATCATGTTAGGTGGTGCATGGTCAATTACCCACCAGTTTAGAGGAAGAGTAGTTGTGTACTGCAGTAAGCTAATTAAAATTTTTTGCTATTTTTTTCTCAGATACTTATATCACAGTTAACAGCATAATTAGCTAATTAAAACCAAAACCAAACGAAATCAAAGTCTGAGATATCCAAAATAAAAACTGCTTCTCTAGTAAAATTAGGTGAGCAACCCAACAAAATATTGCTTTGGAAGTGGTTTACATTACCTCAGCACGACAGCACATCCTACAGCCAGGGTTTTCTGGTGCAGCCACGTGGCATCGGTCAAAATGATGAAAATTTGCAGGAAATCTGGACACTCGGGCTGATGCAGCTCAGAGTAGGTAATGGATCTGCCTTGTGTGCTTTGGGTTACGCGTCTCTCAATAAAGATGGTGAAACACGGAGCATACAAAACCCTTACCCCTCGGCAACGAGGCTCTGCCCGTTCCAGTGGGTCCTCAGCAGCCCCTTTTCGACGCTGGTTTCCTGTGCGACGTGGGTGCTCCGAGGTGCTGAGTGGGGCAGTGGGTGCCCCTGCAGCCTCACACCTCCTGCCCGCGCGGAGCCGCTTTGTGCTCGCGAGGTGTGAAGGAAGAAGCGCGGGGAGCTCGACGGCGTGGCTTGCCAAAAGGTCATCTCAGTGGGACACCACCCGGTTTGCAGACACACTTGTCGTCTTTAGCATCGCCCACAGAGAAAATCCTAAATTGAAATGCTAAGTAGTACTTACAAGGATGTTAGCAATTCAGACTCCTGCTCTGACAGTTTAGGGCAGGCTAATGCTGAGTTTCCTGTGATTTCAAGCCAAAGCTTTGCCTGGTTTCTCCTGCTCATACCTCACTTTTCTCCCCGAGTGTGAGAGCGGCTTCACTGCATGGAAAACAGGCGATTCTCTACCACAGGAATCATGCCAAAATATTTGCAGTTTGAGATGTGTCTCTGCTTTCACATGCACATCAGATGAATGGAAACCATTAAAGAATAAATTGATCATTAAACCAGGTTGCCCATGGGAACTGAAGAATGTCCGGAGCTGGGTGAGTATGTGGTCCCCGCTGGGGCCGCTGAGCCCCTTCCCCCCAGCTCCCCTGGCGTTCCCAGCGAGGCTCCCAGCAGGGCCCTGAGGTGGCAGTCGGGATTTTGCACTGGGTTTTTAGTGCGTTTGGTGGGATAGAGCCTGGCTCAGCCACTCCAGGCACTGCTGAGGTACCAGTAACAAGTCACCATCCTCCTGACCGCGGGGCGAACCCTGTGGAGCAGACTTGACCCGGCTCAGCTATCCGCGGCAGCCGGCTCCCTCCGGCTCCTGGAGGGTGCTCCCACGCTCCCAGGATTTTTTGCACTTGTTCGGGCAACGCCGAGCAATTTGCAAAGTTCCCGTAGAGATGCTGCGAGAGATTTGCAAAGGTGGAAACGCAAGGAGCGAGCCCTGCCTGCTGCCGGTGGACACGCCGGGCTGGCCCCTGGCCATGCCGGTGCCCTCGGCGTGGAAGGGTCTCGCTCCCGCTGGTTTCTGAGCCGGGAGCTTCTGGACTCCTTCCAGTAATGAGCTCAACTCTTCATACTAATGACCTGCACCTTATTAGTAAACAGAGCCGTGTTGCTGGGGGATTCGGGCTGCCTAAGGCAGACAACACCACTGCCCACTGCCAAAGGCTGCTCGCACCACATACGGCTATTCCTATTATAATTCCTAAAGGCATCTCAGTATTTTTAAAGTGTATTTTTTAATGAGAAAAACGCCCATGCTTACAGCCACTCCGTTCGGTAGGGACACACAGAGCGCTTCATGCTGCTGCCAGTGTTTCCTCATACGGTTCTCCTTTGGATATTTCCTTTCCAACCTGCACAAACCAGTCGGTTAATGGGAAAGCACGCTAAAAATCACAACTGACCGGGAAATTCCCAGCAAAGTGCATTCACACCCTCACCATAATCTCACACATCCCCTTGGCAAACAGACAGGGATTTTTCAACACATCTTTCATGCATCTATTTACTTTAATTAGTGACTATGTGTATTCCTGGCCGTATCTGAAAGTAGGAATTAAAATGTAATCCCTAAATAAAGAGAAGTCAGTTATTCCGAGACCTGGGGATTCTCCATCTCTCGCACCGCTCTGCGCTGGGGTTTATCTGATCCTGCCGCGCACACAGAGCCTCCTGTTAGGGAAAAAGCTGTGCAGAGCCCAGACCCCGTGCGGTTTGTTGGGGTCCAGGAGCTGGATCCAGCGGGGATTGGTTTCAGTTGGCCCTTGCCCTACTTGGCTGCTTGTCCCGGCGCGGCGCCGCGCGCTGCCCTCCGCTGTAATCGCCAGCAGAAGCTTCCAGATGGCGGTAGGTGTAGAGCGGCGCTCTGCCTTCCCACCCCGGAGAACCACTGGCTTTGCAGGACAGAGTAAATACTTTCAGGAGGATTTTGTTCGATTCTACAGTCCGTGGGTCAAAACGCTGGGCTGCTGCAGAAGCACAATCACCTATTTGTTTCATTTTAGCAACTGCTAGAATGAAATTTAACCACTAAAACTTTGAAATGACCTGAACCAATCTTCTAGAAATCTTATAATCCCTTAATCTGTTGAAGCATTTTGACCTCTGAGCATTGGATGGATTAGTGCCTTGACTGCGTTTGCAGTAATTACTCCTCAGAACCTCACAGAAAGCAAAAAATCTCAAAATGGCAGGTTTTGTAGTCTCTGTGTCCACAGCCCAGCTAGAGTAGTTAGAGAAATGCACCAAAGGAAAATAAGCAAGGTCCTTTGGCCAACCCATGCACATTACAAACAAACAAACAACGTAAAGCAAATATTTTGACATAATTCAAATTTCTGTAGTTGTGCTGGTCCTGTTCTAAGCCACAGAGCAAGCTCTGACCAGCACTTTTAGTTAATTCTTATTTACATCATCTTACAGCACTTATCTTTAAACTGGACCTCAGCGGAAATATTTCTTATTTGCTGTTGTCATGTTGGTGATCCCTGGACACGTTCTAAGACCGCAGCCGTCTTCCCAAATTAATTCATTCCTCCTAGAACTGTAAGGCTTCCTCACAGGGAATAACAAGAGTGAACTACAGAAAGAAGATCTGATTGATTAGAGCTTGGCTTCTTTATTACAGCATTTAGAAAGCTAAATATACGGCTCCAACAAAATGAAGGGGCACAAAGCCCCAAACTGTTAGATAAAAGCTCACAAAGGGGCTTTTATTCTATTTTGGCATTATGCTCATCTTGTGCATACCTGCTTTGTGTTAAAAGCACCCTTTTATTCCAGTGCGATACAGCACACACAACATCTGGCCTTGCTCGGGTGCCTGGTCATTCTCAAAGCAATGTTTCACAGAAGCAGAAACATTTGGTTTGCAGCTACTGAACGAAGCAGGCGAATTTCTGCGGTCACCGAACAGTCTGCCTATGGATTGTGGATCTTGTAGGCTAAATTGCACTGCACTATACCCCTGCCTGAGCGGGGGAGACCTTTCAGTTCAATCAGAGCTCTTCCACATTCCCGTTGTGGGGGCCTGAGGTTTCCTTGAACAAACTGAGCAAAATGATTCGCTGAACGTTTTCAAGCGTCGTAGCCAGCAAAGGAGACAATCTTGCACTGCGCCATTTGAAATTAGCAGAGAGATGTGTGTCAGTTGCCCAGTTAGGAAACTGTGGGCAATGTGAGCACTCGGGGATTTTTGGAGGGCAGTCTCTTCCCGACGCGGGCTGCTCTGCCCGCACAGCGAGGCAGCCGGCGAGGAGTGACCTGTCTGTCATCCAGCTGCGACGCTGAAGCATTTTCTATTCTCAGTCATACAGTTTTCAGCACATAAACAAGGACTAGTATCAATCCTGTCTGACGTGTCTGATCACCCCTGAGGACAGGTCATCTATCATCCTACAAAATCCCAAAAAATCCAAAGATGCCATAAATTCAGTCCTCCCAGGACTCCTCTCTGGTCCTTTCCCTCTCTTCCTTGGGACAGATGCCTGTTTCTAGCTAGGAAGCTTGTCCTCACCTGGGTCAGGTCTGCCATCCTCTCTCCTGGGAAGGTCGATGGATAAACCCTTCTGTTCTTCCTCCGTCTTTCTCAGGGAAGCTCCTGGAGAAGACCTGACACCTGCCTGCCACCTGCCCTGCCAACCAGCTCCAGCCAGAAAGCACTGGTCCTGCTGCAGGTGGGGTGGATGTCTTCACCGGGGCCAACCTCACTGCGTTCTCCAGATTTAGGGCTTCATATCACCATCACGGCACAGGTTGCCGACAGCTCAAACGCTTGTAGGATGTGAAAAAGGTGAACCCTGATCTTCTGGCAGAAGTCAGAAGTGCAGATGGCTTTTCAGATTTCCTGCGGGGAAAAAAAAGTTGGATAAGCCTTTAATATAGCAGTATCTGTAATTTGTCTTGCAATGTCCGTATCAAAAGCACTTGGGCAAAACATGTAGAGATAAGACACCTAGCATAGGCTCTCCCTCAGCAGCATAAGAGTGGAGAAAATTTTTTCTTCAGTCGTGACTGACTCAGTAGTATTTTGCAGGTAAATCTAAGATCACAAAATGAAAGTGTGACCTTTATTGTAGAACCTCTCTGCACATAGTAGTTATTATATTTCAGGTTTTCCATGTCTTTCAGTGCCGAAGAGGACAAGAAATCTTGTTGCTGTTTGCTGAAAACCCAAAGTCCCAAAATTCATTATTGGAGCCAATGACTCTCCTTTGAGCACCATGCGCCATCATTCATTTCTCCAGTCCCCACCTGGATTTAGTTAATGAAAGTAAAACTTTTAGGAAATACCTTGTAAAATCAAAGAAACTGTTGAAGAGGGTATTTAATTTTATTGCAAGGAGTGTCCTCTATTTGTTAAATTGAAAAGTATTTTCACCTGATACTTTGGAAATGAAGTCAGGACCTTTAATAACTCCATTTAGCCTAAATGAATAAATAGAGCTAGAAGTGAATTGAAAGTCTTTCCAAGTGCTAACCAGAGTGTATCCTATATATCTTGCAGTCATTAATAGCTGATGAATTCAGCTAATAATGTCAGAGGACACTGTCAAGGTTGATGGACCCAAAACTTGTCCTTGTTTTGACAGTGCTTCCGTAGAAGAGGGCTGTCTTCGGGAAAGCGATTACCCCAGAAAGGGAGGTTGGTTAATAGTGGACTTCTTCAAGAAGATTTGGATGGATGGGCAGTGGTAGGTGGACATAATAGGATCTGTTTTTTTTCCTTTTAAAAGCACAAATTGTGATTCACCCTAATTTTCAGTTCTGGTTGTTTGCCAGTGTTCAGTGGCAACCAGTATTAGCACAGGCCTTGGTGACTCCCCATGGTGTCACCAACAGCAGAGTAGAGAAAACTCCTCCAAAGTTCTGTCATGATTTGTGTTCTGGTCTTCACCTTCTTAATCTTCTGTCACCTGGGTCTTTTTGGACACCTTTTCAAGAACTACGGACAAGTTTACCTTCCCAGGAACACAATCCTATACAAAAAGCAAGTTCAAAGAATTATAAAACATCGTGAGGTGGTGAAGCGGTTTTTGACCTGCAGCAGAGCACAATTTTGTTTGTGTTTGTGAAAGCTCTGGGGATCACTGAAGGGAGTGCGCTGGGGACAATGGCAGTGCCACAGGGGGGCACCCCCTTTTAAGACTAAAGGCTGCACGTTGTGTGAAACGGGGTGCGGAAGGGGTCAGGCGCGGCTGCAGGGAAAGCGGGGAGAGGGAGGTTCGGCGGGAGCCAAGCGCCAGCCTGTTCCAGCGCTGCGGGGCCAGTTACTGCCACGGCGGGGAAAGTTCTGCTCCTGCTGCCGCGGGGCATCAGCTTCCACCGACAGGGACGATTTTGGGCGTGAAGGTTAAATCTGAGCCACCTGCACTGTCCCAGTTGAGAGGTTGTTGTAGCCAAAGCGGTTTGGCAGCCAGCAGCTCGCCTGACGAGGGGACACGGCGAGGAGCCCGGCCGTGCCATGTAAGGGGCACACACGTGTGCCCAGCGTGGCAGAGTGCAGAGCCGAGACATCCGCCTTCAGCTCCCCTCAACGATCGTTAGATTAATTACTGTCTGGACCCGCCTCAGTATCTCCACGAGGATTAGGTGTTATCCCCGCAGCGGCTGCTGGCACGCGCGTGCCACAGGGCTGAAACTCGCGGTGGCATCGGCGCAGCCGCCCGTCCCTCGCGCACGCCGTGCACCCCGCCGCCTCTGCCGACTCCTTCAACGCATCCTCGCGGGGGTTATCTGGGAAATGTTTAATACCGATTGAAAATAAATAAATGGCAGGCCCCGAGGGAATCATCAATCAAGAGCAATAAAGACAAACCAACTACAAAGATTAAGCTAAGCTGACAAGTTTAATGGGATGTGCTGACAAGTCAGACAAGGTGAAGTGCGAAATTCCAGTGTCACTAACACCAGCTCACCTGAGCCCATGGCCGAGACGTGCCTGCTGGTCTAACTCGCTGTGTTTAGCGCAGTGACCTGACCTCAACCAAATATTCACATCCCGTGAAACCCAGCGGGGTTTGAGCGTGTACCTGAGCGCTTCCCTGACTGAGGGCGGCTTGTTCATATGTTTAATGCAACTGGATACTAATTGCATTGCTAAACCAGGGACTATGATTGGAATATGGACTTTAAAAATAACTTACATTAATCTAGAGGACCTTTTTACAGCAAAAAAAAAATTGTTTTGCCAAATTTTTAATATAAAGCCACTTTACTTGTCAGCGAAATAAGAACTGTGACTATAAATCACTCAGCATTGGTATGGAAAAACAAACATTGGGCATGTTTATATGTTTTTCATATTATTCTGTGCAAGATAAGGTCTTACTTTACTGGGGGTAATCTCTACCTTGATCTTCCCAATGAAATAAAAAGGCTTGGTAAAGTCAGGAGAAGAAACTGTATCTGGAGCGTTATTGAGGAATACTAAAGATGGAGATAAAAAACAGAGCAAAAAGAATATAAACTGTCAGCATGAAAACTGTGTTGGGGTTTGTGGCCTTCTGATTCACAACAGAGTGCGGTGCAGAAAAGTAGACATGGGAAAAATATTGAAGTACTTCAATTTCGTTTCAGAGTTACAAATATCTGTTATTTGCAGTTAGGTGGTCAGAGGAAATAAATCTCTCGAAGGGTGTCACTGTACTCCTTTTTCTTTTTTCCTTTCCTACTTGCGGGTGTGAAAAGGAAGTATAACACCTACAAGCCCGTAAATCCCACAGGAGTGCTGGTTAGGGCAGCGCCCATGCTCCAGCATCCCGGCAGCGCCCGGGGATGTCGTGCACAAACACCTCCCCGCGGCCGCCCTGCTGCTTCCTCCAAATGCCTGCACGCCTGCACAGGATCCCCAAAATAAGCTTTTTAGGCATGGAAATCAGCTTTCCTATTTCCTTACCAGAACAGCCTTTCTCTCGTAAAAGAACTGAATCAAATATGCAAGTTGGCATCTTTCTGGAGTTGTTTCTGCCCAGACCCAGTGTGGGCAGCGGCAGAGACACAGCCAGCTCTTCCCACTGCCCCGAGGCAGCGCGCGACGCTCCGGCGGCGGCAGGGAACCTTCCTGGGGTCCTGCGCGAGGCCGGACACGTGGGCGCTCCGGGAGTCGGCGCGCCGTTCCCTTCACTCCCCTCCCTGGTTCGTGCTCCGGCTTTACGCTGCCTTGGCGTCTGTGCACCCGGGCCTCGGAGAGCCGTCGGCGCCAGCAGAAGCGATTCGGCAACACGCGGGAATTTTGTCCTTATAAAGTGAGAATTTTCTCACGTTTTGCCTACGGGAGGACTCTCTCTTTATGATTTAAATTCTGTGGCACCTGCTAAACTGTGAATACGTTATAAAGTGAACTTTTACAAATCAGTAACCATTAAAGATATTGTTTTGAACTGGCAGCTGTTAAACATCATTATACAACGTGCACTCTAATCATTTAAACCAGAGGGGCCGGATTCTCATCTCAATTCCAGTATCAACTCCAAGTAAATCCATTATTGTAGTGGGGAATTACTTTAGACTTACATGAGCAAAGCTGAGATTAAAACCTGGCCTCTGGTTTTCAAGCTCTAATGAAGTTCAATTGTACAGAGTACTTGAAAGACTTTTTTTTTCAGTCTGTAGTGTGTACAATCAGGAACATTGGTCATTTAAAAGATAAGAAAGCTAAACACAAAACCTGAACATATGTAGATGTTTAGGCCACCGGGAATAAAATTCTCCAATTAAAATACTAATAAATGCAGAATATCCCCTCCTTTAATTAATTGGTTGAATAAACAGTGAGACTAGGTGAAATACTTCTGTGATTATTTAACACAGAGAAAAATCAAGAAGGTTGACTGAATAACAATTCCTCAATTAACACACAATGAAGAACATTTGAGTTTTAATTAATCCTTATTGGCACTGCAGTAGCTTCCACAGAGAATCTATTCCGACTCATTTCATAGGCAGGCGTTTCAAGTTTAGGTAATTTCAACATTTGGTGTCCAATATAAATCTACTTATTAAAACTGATAGAAATACATGGGATTAAAATCAGACACAAAGGGCAAGTACACTTTGGGAGCTAATTTCTCCACACAGAGAATTGCTGCTGTTGACAGAACACGGCACGCTTTAGTTACTTGCTTATTCCTTGGTTTGATTTTCTTCTTCTATTATTATTATTATTGTTATTGTTGATGTTATTATTATTATTGCTATTGCTGCTATTATTATTATTATTATTATTATTATTATTATTATTATTATTATTATTATTATTATTATTTATGGGGGTTAAATTCTTCCTTGTAAGTGGTGAGGAATGGCTGAGCGGGGCGGTTGGGCAGGCGCGGAGGTGGTGCCCGACGCTGGGGACGGGAGCGCTGTGCTCCAGGGGTGACAGAGGAGCAGAAGAGAGGGCAGCGCAGTGTCCCCACACCCAAACCCTTGGTTTTGTGGCCGCCACGCTGCAGCCGTCAGCGCGAGGCTGCCGCCCGCTCTGCTCCTGCACACACCACCGCGGCCACCGCAGCTTCTCCTCCAGATGGCTGCCAGTCAGAGCAGCCCCGGCAAGAAAGTCTTGTAAAATTTAATACCCTTAACTAATAGGTTTCCACAGAAGTTTATTTAAAAGTCATATAAATTTAAAAGAGTTCACTATTTTATCGAAGGCATATAACTTTCTATTGCACTCTTCGGAATCGCTCAGAACACCTATGGCTTGGTAGATGTCACTTGTGGACCCTTTTTGACCCAGGAGCTGCTCTGCAGGGGACCAAAGACAGCAAAACCAGTCTCAGTGGTCCTACATTCACAACAAAGCGGTCCATGCTTCCACTAGAAAAAAAATCCAAACTGACCGATCTAAACCACTTTGCCACTGGTTTTCCACTGAGCTCTGTAAGCCCCATTCCACTCAGTAGTCATCCAAAATCTGTCAAACACCCCGTCAGAAGGGAGCAAGCCTGCTATCAAATGAGCAACAAATAAATAACTTTTATTTCTCTTTTTTGTTGACACAAACATGGGTAGTCTAATGGAACAAATATTTAGACACGCTTCATGACAACACTCATTTTACAGGTAGGACTAGACAATAAATATCTTAAAAGACCTTTCAAGTAAGATATAACAACTCAATAACTAAATGTTGTTTTTATGAAAAACACCTGCAGCGGTTTTGTTGTTGTGCTGCATTTCAATCCTCATACCAATTTTTGAGTTGCATGTTATGAAGGTAATGAAATACCTTTCCGTTCTTCAGTGGTACAGCAGACTTTTTTAATTTTAAGTTCTGATTTTTCATAACCTTAATTTCTTTTTCTTGCTCAACAGAAGTATTTATGTTTGGATTTACAGCTAACTCAGAGAATCCCTTTTTATATTCTAGATTGGACCAACAAAGGGAAACTGACTGAAGCCTGTGATATATCGTACTGCTGATCCGACCTAGAGACGGGATCACACTGGTGCTGGGCAGGGATGGGAGGCTCTGGAGATCCCTTTATCTCCTTCAAGCACAGCAAGGTGAGTGCTCTTCCCCTCTTGGCACATACAGATTTTTTCTGTTTTTCTTGGCTCTGGTCTTATGTTACTGCCATATGTTTGCTTAGGGCTAAGACATGCTCAAAACAATTCAATAACATGAAATTAAACACCATAATAATTTCGCAAACAAAAGTAGGATGGTCAACAGAAGAGCAGTGAAGTCTTCAGAAAAGTCACAGGGAACAGATTTTCCCCAAACTAAAGCGTGCTTGGAAGACAGCCCACGTAGGAATGAAAATCTCCCGTTTATTTAGCTCTAACTGATGCATCCCACATACCCTATTTCAAGCCCTTTATGGAGAGGAGCTGTTGAGCTTATCTGGGGGTTGACCCCTTTTTGGTGAGCCGAACCATTCCCGCTGAGCTGGCTGCCAGCCTGGGAGCCCCTGGCGCCCATTGCAGGGGGTTTGTGGGGGGAGCAGAGCCGCCTGAGCTGGCCTTCCTGCACGCTTGCCGTGTTTCCGCAGGTTCCATGACGCGGGTCACTCACAGGAGCTTGGCATGAGGTGGAAGGGGAATACTTAACTCTCATGTCCATTTTTTTCCAGGACAACGCAAAGCCTGGCAGTTAGCTTTGACCTGGCCTCTCGGTTCGGTTCCACTTTAGGCAGACGAGAGCAAGGCCAGCGGGGATGCAAAGACCCAACGGGAGGAGTCGTCTCCAGTTCCCAGTGAAGTCCCCGAGACTTCCCAAGCTGCACTTCCTCGGCCGCCGCCTGGAAAGGCAGCCCCTGCCCACGGCAGGAGATGGGCGAGGGCAACCTCCGAGCAGGTCAATGGACCAGGGTCAATGGACCAGCAGCAGCCGGCACGGAGCCCGCAGTGAAACCCCTGGCAGAGCTGTGCCTCTTGATCCTGCGCCCTCTCTCCTCACCATCGGGACACATTGCTTCGGTCGGGAGGAAATCAGCGCGTGTTCACACGCCGGGCAGTCGATTGCCCACCGCCACCATCCTTTCAGACCTTCAGTCTTGCAGAGCCGGCCCCACCACTGCCATGCCAGGGCCACGGCAGCTCCCATCCCAGCGGTGAGCCTCGCTGGATGTGAAAGGGCTCAAACCAGGTGGATTTCAGTTCACTTGTTCCAAGCAAGGCCTCGTATTTGCACAGCTGTGGCTCTTTGCTAAATATGAGCACTTTCTGAGGGGCTCAGCATTTTCACCTCACCCTTTTTTTTCAGGAAACCAAATGCCCGAATGGGAAAGCTGAAAATATATATCCTCAGTGGGGAATGGAAACACACGAACCAAATCACCCCTTCAAAAAAAGGGGCTTTTATACAAGAAATACCACAGCAGATTATTTTTTTTTCCTTTTTTTTTTTCTTTCCAGGGGCATGTTTACGCTAGAGATGAAAAAGCCTGTCTTCTCATCAAATAGGAAGCAGGAGAACATGGCTTCCTCGAAGGCGCGCGTGTCTAGACAGCCCATCAGCAGCCTGGCCGCAGCCCGGCCCCATGGCGGCTGCAAAGCTGTCAAAACAGCGCCCGGGGCAGCCTGTCCCCGAGCCCTGCCCGACGGGAGCCCCCGCGCTCAGCGGCCCCGGCACAAAGACGGGGAGCGGCGGCAGCAGCGTGTCTGAGGGACCTGCCCCCGCCACCGCCCGCGGGACACGTCCTCCAAAAACGTGCTCCCAGCCCTGGCCGAGCCCAGCATGTCCAACGGCCGCCGGGTACGGCTGGCAGCGGGACCACGAAAGCTTTCCTAAAAAACCTTGGACTGGGTCATCGCGCTTCATTAACGGCGAGAAAGCAGAGTTGCATGGAGGTGTTTGCAAGCAGCAAAACACTTGAAATCCATCCTTGCCTGCAGTTTGGTAAAGATCAAGCACGAGGATATTTATTGGCTTTTCTGGGAGCATAAACATTTCAGGAAGAAAGGCTGGAACCCAGCGGTGTGCAAAAAGCACGCTGTGCCGCCGCCACTCCGCACACACAACTGTGGTCTCTCGGGTTTGCAGAGCCACCTGGAGCAGGGAGCGCCGGGCCGGCTCCCTGCTCTCCTGCTGGCTGATGGCACCAGGAGCATCGGTTTTATGGGTTTATGCTACTTAACTGACGCTTTGGGAGCGCTCCCGCAGCCGCGCCGCTCTCCATCCAGCCTTCTGCTGCTTGTACCTACGCGAAATCCGCAGGGTGGGTTATTCCACACCTTCCCCTGCTCTCTCATCCTGCCCTGTCCCGCGCAGGGTTCTCAGCCAGCGAGAGCGACAGCCTGTGTCGAATTACGGAGTCTGTAGGAGCCCGTTGAACTCAGTTTCTTCAAATCAGTCTGAAAAACGTACAGGCTGCTGAAGTGGGAGCATTTTTCCACTCCCCTTGTAGCCTTAATTCTGTTGGATGGCTTCACTTCAAAGCTTTGTTTTGCTTATCTTCGTTTCTGCCTCCTACAGCAGGACATCCCCTGCCCCATTCTTCGTCTGGAGCCCAGTGATTTCTTCCTTCTGATTTTCTTCATAACGCTGTAAGCGCTGAGCCCGGGCAGAGCTGCTTCAACAGTCTAACATACAACGTGGAGAACGTGAAGCGATACCTGCGTTAACGTCTTGTCTAATTTAGTCTCCTGTAAAATATCTTTCTGCATCCCGTAAATGTTCAACAATAGAAATATGAGGTCAGTTTGGGGACCCGAAATGGGAAATAAAATCACTAAAAAAAATCTTAAACATTAGCAGGCAAGGTAGTTGTGAGCAAATAAAGAGGTCTCGGGGAATGTGTCGCGTGTCCCGCACAGGAACTGCCTGCAGAGTAGTAAAGCCGAGAGCGAGGGATGAGGAGGACACCCTGGGACTGGAACGCAACCTGCCAAAAAACTCAGCTGTTATTCTCCGTGCAGTTCTTCAGTGTCGCGCTTTGGACTAAGGTTTGGCCTGAAGGAACCTGAAGTGAGGGGTGGGTCTCAGGCCCACGGGCGATCAAGAGCTGCCTAATTATCGTGACTGGCTCAGGGCAGGCTTGGCACAGGTTCTGTGCAGGTCAGTCTGTCGAGCCACCGAAAATCCCGTTCCCCTGTTACCAGCACCTGGGAGCCGGGAAGGTAAAACGCGGAATAACCCTTTACAACACCCCCACCCCTCCCAAGGAGAAACAGAAATAACACTCCTGCATTCACAGCCGGGACTTTTTGTGCCGTGTTATGTCACAGCTACAAAGGTTTTCCAGACGTGCTCAGGTTTGAATGATTTATTATCGGGTGAATTTAGGAGCAGTTTCAGTGTGCAGAGAAGTTTCCTTTTGCAGGGAGACGGCAGACGCAGGCTACAGAGAAAGCAAGAAAGTCAGACCCTGGGAGACTGGAGCTGCGAGAGAAGGAGATTAAATTCCCTTTGTACTTAGTCATGTCCATGAGGAGGGAGGGATGCTCCAGAAGTTTCAGAAATATTAAAAGAACCTGGGTCCAGGCCCAGAGGGAACCTGTCATTGCTTGCCAACTGGGTCACATAGGTCAGAAAGGATTTATCTCCATCTATAAACCTTCATGATAACATGAAACAGCTTGTGAGGAGGATTCCTGTTTTATTTAAGTGTGTCCTCCAGCTGCTCCTTAGCGGCAGAGCCGCATTCCTCTGAATCCTGCCCGTAAATGATGCAGCTCTTTGCGTGACCAGAAACTGTAAAGAAGTCCGTGTAAGGGCGGACAGGCAGTGTTGAATGCACAAAATCAGTAACATATTTTACATCCTGTTTTAAGGCAGAAAAGAGCTGGTGTTTGCAAAAACTTTGTCACCCATCCAAAACTGCTTTGGGCAGGGGATGGAGCGTGGTCCCGGGCACAGCCCACAGCGGCCAACGGCCGGGCAGCCCCGCAGGTCCGGGCTGCACTTCCCAATGCTGTTGTTGCAAGACGCAGTTCACACGCTGTTCCCTTTTGTGTAAAAAGGGCTGTTTCCACATTAACTCTATGAAACCTGTTGCTTAGGTGACCGGCCATCACGCACAAATAGCCCGGCCGAAAGCAGCCCCCGGCACTTGCTGTTTGTCGACACCCGGCGCCCACTCGCACGGGCGTCTCGTTCCCAGCAATTAACGTGATCAGCTCTACCTGGCGGCTGTGCACAGGTGGCGATACAGTTGTAGCTTAGGTGTAAGATGACAAAATATTTCTAGAAGAAGCACATAGAGGGATCTGGTGTTCCACCAAAAAGATCCAGCTTAAAGAAATATCTTAGCTTTACTCAAAGGTTGGTTAGAGCGTAACATCTGTAGGCTTCCATGGACAGAAGTTTACGGTAGCTGCATAAATCATAGAAATAACTAGAGATACTACAATACTGAATCTGAGAAATGAGGTATTTGACCTAGGTTTGAATGCCAACCATCACATTTGATAACTACAGTGAGCCTATTTATTTCTTCAGCTTTCCCAACAGCCATGGCATCGCGCTCTAGTGTTTGTGTGTGGAAAAAAGCGGGAATTTTTTGTACACTATCAAGCTGTTAGGCAGCGGATCAAATTATCAACCTCTAGTTTTGGCAACATACCAGAAATGTGAATATTTGTTCCTTATCTTTCCCCTCCCTGTGGTTCACACTCCCGAGCTGAGGGCACGGCACACACACAGTTTAAGTCTGTACGGGCATAAGCCCTCGCTGGTGAAGCGCAAAGAGAAGACCTTTAGAACAGGAAGATGAGAGGGATTGCCACATCCTTTAGTTATGTTTAATATTTCTGCACAGTGAAGGAACCACGAGGAAAGAAATTGCAACTAAGTTCTGGCAACCATCACTGCTGCTGCATCTGTTTACAACACATCATTCAATCTCAAGCCTCATTTTCTTAAACCTCTTGTTCTCATTCTGCTAGTACCTACACCATTCTCATCAATACATGGGACTTCTTTCTGTGGTTTACAAGCCCCAAATTAATCAGTTTTCTCAGCTTACCTTACCAGCATCGTACCCCTTAACACAGCAGTAACAGCATCCCACTCACTGTAGGTAACTGCTGCAAATATCCACAAAAACAAAACCCAGGAGCAAAGCCCTTTTGGCAAATGGAACGGAATGATTCATGTCTCTTAAAGCTAAAAAATCTAAAGGAAAATAAATTAAACACCTACTCAGAAATTAGAAGGTTTTAGGCCCTAGCAACAACAAAGCGTGCAACACATCTTTGGATTTTAAAGACCTGCTGGGCTCCACCCCCACCCGCAGCGCTGGCGGGCACCGACCCGGGGCCACCACCAGCCCCAGGAGGGGCCACCGGCACCGGGCTGTGGGGGCTCACGGCGGTGCAATCCCATCTGCTCTCCTCCGGGCACTTTGCAGCACTTGTCTTAAATCCCATTCCTCCCCCGAGCTGACTTCAAAGGAGCCCTGAATTTTATAGCCAGAAGAGACTCCAACATTTTGTGAAATACTGAGGAGCGTCAGTGGAATTCCTGGCAGTGCTGCAGCATCACGTTTATCTCCGCCTCGGACACCTGGTGCACCTTCAGGCTAAACATTGGGTAGAGGAGGTAGAGTGTGAAGAAGGGCTTGAGAAGACTCGTCTGCTGCTCTTAACCCCTCCGGCTGCCACTCAGCTGAGAGATTTGCCTCGGTGCTTCCCCCGGCGTGAGCAGAAGAAGAGCCGCTGCAGGTGACACCAGCTCCCTGCTCTCCCTGCAGTGCCCAGCGCCTTCCCAGGGAAGGGTGGTGGGACTGGGGAAACCTGCCCACAGCCCCGGCTCACCTGGATGGACACAGGGACGCCGAGCCAGCGGGAAGCCCTTGGGTTTTCCTGCCACCAAGTAACCCAGATCTCTCCCGAATCCGTGCCAGCCTTCAGCCGCCATGACACCCTCTGGGAAGAGGCTCTACAGCTGCAGAGCATGCTCTGAAAACACTCTATGGATCGCCCAAAACTGCTAGTTTTATTTGGTAACTCTTAGTTCTACAGCAAACGCTTGTTTCCTATGAATCATCTCCATTAGACTGATGATTTTATAGACCACTCTCTTTTTCCCCATCAGTCATCGCTCTTCAAGGCTGAAAAGCCTTCACCTATTCAGATGTTCCTTAAAAAAGTAAACAAAAATTGCATAACTGTTGTCCTCAACAACCTCCTCTGTACTTTTTTTACTTTCAGAGTCTCGTATTAAACGTAGTAGCATCCAAGATGCATCAATGGCATAACCGTCTTTTCTATATTCTTTCCCTTTCCCTATCTTTCCTAATTTTCCTGCTCCGATTCCCCTGCATGTTTTGTGAGCGCCTCTGAGCACTGAGTTGACATTTTTGTAAAACTATCTACTGCAACCCTGAGATCTGGTCCTTCAGTGGAACTAGTCAGCCTAAATCCCATCTACGTATTTCTGCAAGTCAGACGGGATTTCTTTTCCCTTTGTCATTGGTTTTCCATTTATTTCATCTGCCCTTTCATCGCCTCGTCTTTTGGCACTAGGAGGACCTTGTGCATTTATTCACAGTCAGCTTTTACCCCCGCTGACCCGGTTAACTCAGTAACTTCAACAAAGTTTGTCACCGTTTCCAGGCCCGGAGGCCTCGCGCTGCCCTGCCTTGTGTTCAGGAAACAGCGGCGTTGTCAGGGTTAAAGCGCGTTGCTCCGCTGCCGCAGCACCATTACATCAGCAGCAGCAAAATGCACACTCTGCAGATTGATACCTCTTCTCCCAATGTCATTTCATTAATTAGACCTTACGTCACCACAGTTAAAATAGTTTTGTGACCAAGCAAATGCATTGCTTTAAAAATAATTATATAAATTACATCAATTTTATCCCTTATTGCATTTCTTACACCCCTAGAGGTTTTGGCTTCACAGTAAGACATACCTCTTAAACTTTACGGCACTCTTTTGGCAGTATTTGAAATCAACTATCGATCTCTCTCACCATGTTCTATCTCTTCTTTACTGTGCGCAGGAAGGGTGGTCCCTCCGGTGCTCCGAGGCGGAGGAGGTGCCGCTCTCCCTCCATCCCTCCACCGCCATGGCGGAGCTCCCGGCCAGGGCTCAGCTCCCTCCTCCCGGCTCCTTGTGCAGCAGCAGCATCGCTGAGCGGCACCGAAGGGAGCGACTGAAGCCGCTGCCCCTGCCAGCACGCCGCGCGCCGTGGCTCCTCCGAGCCTGCTCCCTTTCCTTTATTCCTACAAACAAAGTACTATCACTGCCTGCAAGGTTCTTTTTTTTTTTCCCCATGATTGGATTATACAAATAAAAATGAATTTCTGTATATTATGCTAAGCCAAAAGGGAAAAATTAAAAGTACACCTTGAATGAAACAGGATGTCTCCTCGTAGGTTAACCAAGACAAATCATTAAGGGGTAATTGAAGAGTATGGAAACATCTTTTTGCTAAATAATTTATTCCAGCCGAGACTTTAATCAAGCTTCTAAAGAATGTCTCCCAAGGCTTCACAAGTTGCTAAAAAGATTTGCGTGGGTAAAAAAGCACTGCACCAGAAATAACTGGTTTTAAAATGTCAATAATGTAAATAAATATTTTTGTTCTTAACCTTTTCTTTTTTTGTAAGGACAAGTTTATGATGTTCATAAGACTACTGTAGTGTGTTAGGAAAACCGAAGTAAGAGGTGGATAACGAAAGGACAGCAATTTCAATACGTAAAAAAGGCAAAAAGCAGACTATTTATGGCACTATCAATCTCATATCAACTTTCATAACCCAGCAGAATTTCAATTTCTGCCATTTGCTGTACATTCCAGTTGTTCTGAATGAACAGAACATGGCTTTACACCAGGACTGCGTTAACGTTACTGGTTGGTAAAGTGACTCCCATGAATAGCCATGCAGCGGTTTTAAACCTAAAAGCAATTTAGTACATGCCACAAAAATGCTATACAAATCAATGAATAATAACGATAGTACTTAATATTTACTTAGCTCTTTACAAAAGAGGTTCACGCAGCTTGAACCTCAGTTACACTGTCCTGTTGTACACCCCCCTCCAAAAAGCTTCATTTTCACTCCCTCAAGATTCCCGAAGAATGTGAAGATTCTTAAATGAACATCAGTTCCTAATCTTTAAAGCAAATTTCAAACATTAATATTTTATTATAAATACTGAACAATCTCACCAAGCAATGAGAAGAGTTAGAGTGAACAAAATCCAGTCTTGGCCGGGCTTTGGGAGAGCAGGGGCTGTGTCGCACGTGGGCAGCGCTGCCGGGGAGCCAGGAGCTCCACTACAACCCCATAAATTCTCCGAAGAGGATTTTGAAGCTGTGCAGACCCAGAGGAAGGAGAGCAGAAGGTACTGGCCCGGTGGTGCCACCACGGGAGGCTAGGGCAGAGGCAGGGGTGTCTGGGGGCTTTCTTAAGCTGGAGTCTTCCTTTATGGGTTTTGTGTATTTAGCACGTTTCTTAGTGCCCGATAAACCCAATCACCTGTTCTCCATGGGCTGACACCATCTTTTAATCTGACAAGAGCAGGTCCAGAGGAGACCACGAAGATGATCAGAGGGCTGGAGCACCTCTCCTGTAAGACAGGCTGAGAGAGTTGGAGTTGTTCAGCCTCCGGGGAGACCTTCCAGCAGCTTTCCAGTATCTGAAGGGGGCTACAAGAAAGCTGGGGAGGGACTCCTTACAAGGGCATGAAGTGACAGGACGAGGGGTGATGGCTTCAGACTGGAAGGGGGCAGAGTTACATGAGACATTGGGCAGAAATTGTTCCCTGTGCGGGTGGTGAGCCCCTGGCCGGGGTTGCCCAGAGCAGCTGTGGCTGCCCCATCCCTGGAGGTTCAAGGCCAGGTTGGACGGGGCTTGGAGCGACCTGGTCCGGTGGGAGGTGTCTCTGCCCAGGGCAGGGGGTGGCACTGGGTGATCTTTAAGGTCCCTTCCAACCCCAAACATTCTATGATTCTATGATAAGTCAGTGCTGGCCAGACAGCAGCCCTTTCTCCAAAAACCAGAAATAGATCTTTAAGGCAACGCCACTCTGGCAGCTTCCTCATCCCCTTCAGGTAACTAATTCTGAGGACTTTGACCAGTTGCCTGGAAGATGCAATCTTTTTCACCTCTTCTTGTTTTGTGTATGATGTTATTTTATAGGGCATTGCTCATAATTCAAACAATAGTCCTCATGATTCACGTTCCCCATTTCTTTACAACCGTGTTACTTTTCTTCTCTTGGAGGTAAGACCCTGCTCCCCACTCTTTTGCCGTGCCCAACAGCCTCGTGACAAATGGGATGGTTCCGTGTTGAACATCCTCCTGCTGCAGCAGAGCAGTTTGTGGTCACGCTGCCACCTCCAGCACATCTCACACCCCTGATCTCCAAGACTGCAATTAAACTGTAACCGTGCATCCAACAAGAAACGGGAGGGAAGCATTTACGTGATGGAAATACAGTCAAAACGTAATTGGAAATAATTGCTTAAAATTAGATGAGAAAATCTGATGCCGTACAACAGCTACAGACACTCTCCCAACCCCAGTACGTTTCTCAGCAGAGGTCGCATTGACTGGATCTACTCAAGCTGAGCAATGCTGTGTAAACCCAGCCCAAACTCCTCGTGGCACCGCAGCGGTGTGCCACAGGGGCAGCAGCACAGCGGCACACGCCCAGCGGGCTGCGAGTGGCAGAGAGAGAACGCTTTCGGGCTGGCCCTTTGCACTGCCAAATTATTCATACAACATTGTCTGCTACAACAATGCAACGCAGAGACAAACTTTAGGACGATGGATCTGAGAAATCACCTCGTTCTGAATTCACAGACAGAAACACAAACGCTCCTTTAAAAAAAACCAAACCAACAAACACACACACACAAAATCTGGCCTGATGAAAACCTAAACACAAACCAGCAAGAACAATTCTGAAATCCTCGTCAAGCACAAAGAAATTCCCCGAGCAGAGAGTGTCCCATCCCACCTTTCAGCCATAGGAAAACCAGACCTTCCCCAAGCCAAGGCATATTCTGTTTTTCACACGTCTTTTCACATTATTTTCATGGCTACTTTTTGCAGAAAAGTTTGAATTCTCCATAGGTTTTAGACATGAACATGCAGAATTACTTCCCCAGAATTGAATCATTAGCTTTTATAGATCCAGTGGCAACACTTTAAAATAATGACCAAGCCATTGTTCATTCCCATGACATTTATTTTAATAACATTAGTCATAATGAACTCATTTGGTATTAATGTAGGTGTCATAAGGCCTTCTATAGAATTCCTAGGGCATTAATTAGCCGGGCCATTATTTTTATTATTTTTCTAAAAGTTAATCTAAATGTGCCTGGAAGGTGCTGGACTGGCAGAACCTGGTAGAGAGTTCTCTGTTTACCCAGGGAACAAATAGAAATCCCTTCCTAAAGCGCAGATGCTTTTTGGGTGGATTTTGATGGGATACGAGGCCAAAAATCATTCCCCTTCCCGGCGCCCAGCGAGCAGCAGGACGCCGGGTTATCCCGCTCCATCCCCACGGCTGAGCAAGGTGTCCCGCCTCCGGGGCGGCTGGTGCCTCCGAGCTTCTCTGGGCCCCTGGGGACCTGGAGCCCAGCACAGCTTGTGGCATTCTGATGCTGCTCTAATCATAACAACTATTTTATAAGTGTATATACATTCATAACCCTTTTTTCCCAGGCTTGGACATCTTGCCAAAGAACTGGGAACGGGTGCCAAATGCTGCATCTTTGCAGGAAGCTGTAGAATGAAGCTCTTCTTTCTTTGGGCTACATTTTAATCAAGCATGTTCTGCGGAGTCAAAGCTGTAAGATGTTATCTAAAGAGTATAGCCATGCTCGTAATATTCCTTCTCTTAAAAAGATAAGCAACTCGGCCGATCTGGATGCTTCAGTCCCTAATCCAAACACTGCCTCGTCTATAAATATTTGTGTTTCAAAGCTCCTCACATTGCCAGGAGCTAGCAGGGAGAAAAAAACCATACTAGACTTTTAAACCAAAGACTAAAAATTCTGAGAGAGAAACCTTCTCTTTAGATGAATCATTTTTGCTCTTAAGGAAAAAGCAATCACAATTTGACCTGGTTCTCTAAAGAGAAGGGTGTAGCCATCTAATGATGGAAAGCTCAATCAGCATTCGCATCTCAGAAGCCCAACATGAAGGCCTGGGAAGAAGGGATAAATTATGGTAAAAGCACAAAAAGAACCCCCTAGTACTGCCGGAGTCTCTTCAGCTTAATTTTAGTTTGACAGTTGCGTGCCCCTCGGACGACAGCTCCTTTGAGGTGTAGCAGAGCAATGAAACAATACAAATTCTGGCTCCTTTTTCCGCTTTATGGCACATTGCGAGAGAGAGTTTATAACCACCCACATCTTTGAAATTCTTGGATTGTCATAATTTTGGAGAAAATACCTGAAACATCCAGCAGTAACGCATTAAAAGACTGTTTTTCACCTAGAAAAACATTAAACGTGAAGAGAAGGCAGACTACAGACCTTTCTGTGATGAGCACTTTTGGCAGTTACTAAAAACACCTCCATGGTAGCAGGAACAAGTTTAACACTTAGTAGGGCTTTTGCAGTTGTGGAATTAGTGTTGCACAGACACGACCTGCTTTTACAACATGCTGCATATTATCTTAGACAGTTTACAATCACAGTATTTTCAGTTTTATATTCCAAGCTTCTGCAGAAAGAACTTTCCAGTAATAACACCGTGAATAAAATGCCTACATAATCCTGGAATGAGTCAACCTGAATTGTCTGCTGCACAGCAGACAATAATACAGGAACCCAAACTGTTCAGTAGTTAGACCGCAATCCGTTTTCCACCTGTCTCTGAAGAGGCATGAGAAGAGAGAGGTGCCCGGCAGTTAGACGTCGCTGATGTCTATCACTGGAGTGGGAACCGCTCGGTACCCAAATACCCGTGGGAGCTGCAGTTCGGTGCTTTTCCTGCCCGATGAGCTCAGCCCTGGTCCCCGGGAACAAGCGGAAAGGCCACGAGCAGCTGGGTAGCGCTTTAACTCGTGCTCCAGCAGAACCCGCTTCCAAGGAACAAACTCCCACAGCAAGGAGGCCCGTGGAGAAACCACATCGGGGACGTGTTTTCAAGTGGGAAAAAAAGCTTTGCTCTGCCTGCAGCTTAGCAATGATCTGAAGCATCCTTTCAGCTGGGACTGTGACACCAAGTGCCACAGATTTACACCCGCTCTTTCATGCCGCTCTGCTCCCTGCCCGCGATGGAGTCAATTGAGCAAAATTCACCAGGCAGAGGATAAAACTGGGTCTGCAGAAGGAAGAACAGCTATTCCCTTTCGCACTGCAGCTGTAATATGCTCTTTGCAGGCAGGTGTGAGCTTTGCTTAGGGTGACAGTCACACCGAGCGGTCAGTTCGGCACAGAAATCAGCCACGCCGTGGTACAACCCCTCGAGGACACGCAGCCACCCCGGCCCGCCGTGTTCCCCACTGGCTTGCGGCGTCGCCCGTCAACCCCGTACCCCACGGGAGGGAGGGCAAGCCCCTGGCTTGGCGGCCCCGATCCCAGTCACCGGGTTGGGAGCAAGGGATCGCAGCGCGGCAGAGCAGAGGTGAAGGGAAGGGGGTGACAGGGGCAGTCTGCCCCCCTGCTCCCCGGAGCCAGGGGGTGCTCACAGCTACGGCTGCACGTGTGATGTCGGAGTAACCCCCGCCGTGCACTTGTGAGAGGTCTCCAAGCAGACTGAGAGAATGATCTCACCTGACACCGTTCCTTCCCTCGGATCTACAGCTTTTCTCCCACCTATGGGGCACGTCACCACTTTACGTTCATTAAACTGCTCTAAGTCCCGGCACCAGCGTTACTGCAATTGCCACAGGCCGATATATTTTCTTTCTTCCCTCCTATGCACTTTCTAGTAAACTATGATTGCCACCAAAAATTTATTAGCGGACATTGCATATACAATCTCATGTTTCAGGGGTTTCAGCTTACACAAACGCTACTTTACCCTTACCACAGTATATTTTATATAACAGTGACAGCGTTTGCCCAGAGAAAGAGGATGCTCACGCCTCTTCTGTGAGAGCAAACCCAACCCACAGGTGCGATGGCCCATCTTCTGCTTGCAGCCCGCCCAGGCGCCCCGTGGGCACATCCCATGCACATTCCCCGCAGGCTCCAGGGAAAGGGGCCGAGCGTCCGGAAGGCTGCTCTTGGTCTCCTGGCCACCTCCACCCACCGCACCTAGAGAGGGGGCAGAAAACCTCTTCTACCATCCCGAAAGTATTTCTTTACCAAGGGGAGGGCCAACAAGGCACATATAATGGTGGGAGCCTGTTACAGACCGCCCAACCAGGATGAAGAGGCAGAAGAAATATTCTATAAACAGCCGGGAGAAGTCTCAAGATTGCTAGCCCTTGTCCTCATGGGTGACTTCAACTTACCAGATCTCTGCTGGGAACACAATACAGCAGGGAGGGAACAGCCTGGGAGGTTCCTGGAGCGTGTTGAGGATGACCTCCTGCCAGAGCTGGGGAGGGAGCCAACAGGGAAGGTGCCCTGCTGGACCTGGTGTTTGCAAACAGAGAAGGACTTGTGGGGGATGTGGTGGCTGGAGGCTGTCTTGGGCACAGCGATCGTGAAACGAGAGAGTTTTCAGTTCTTGGAGAAGCAAAGGGGGGGAGGGGGTCAGCAGAACTGTCACCTTGGACCAGCCTTGGGGTGGGCAGTGTTGGGCTGACGGTTGGACTCAAAGATCTTAAAGGCCCCTTCCAAGCTGGATGATTCTATGATTCTTTATTATTTGCTTCCCATCTTGCTCAGGTGCCCACTCTTTAGTCTAGGCTATAAAGGAAAGACAAAGGAATAAAGAAAAACTGCAGCTTTTTGGTGAAAAGGGAAGACCCCAGTAGCTGTGGGGTTTTTAATATATAAAAAAGATTTAGGTTAAGTTTGGGGTATTTAATTATTTCACTTAAGATTGGTTGTTCATTCACTAGCACTGTTAACAACACAGAAAAGAAAAACAGCTTCACTGGCAGTGCCAGGCAGGATACCTTCTTCACTTTGGGTCACCAATGACCAAGAAATAATGAGAAGAACTTAAGCACTAGAGTCTCAAAACTGAATATTTTCTCAAGGTGTAAGAGAGGCGTATTTAACAGATGTCCAGGCCTGAACTTTACAATACTGGACTGTGATATAATCTGACACTTGCTTATGAAAAAAAGATAAAAAGGTAATTGAGTCTTAAAAAAGTCTTTCAAAAATGAACAGACACTTTGAAAGGAAGTACTGAAACATTTCATTCAAAAAACGTTGAAACGGGATGTTTGACATTACCTGAATTTATCATCTCCTTAGTGCCTTCACCCTCTTAGAAATTAAGTTTTCAGCAATGACGGCATGATTACATGAAGCATTTTCATTTCAAATGCTCTGCACTTTGACAGTGCTGTTCATCAGTTTTTCCTGCTAGCTCTACACATAGCACAAAAGTCACTTTTGCAATTTTTCGGTATGTCATATGTAGAACAATTAGTACTGAATCTACTACCACTTCCATTTCTAGCTTTTGGGGAAGAGTTCTGGACATCTGTGGAGTCCGTGAGGCTACGTTTCCACATGCACGATGACAAAAGAAGCATCAGAAATATGTCCACATCATGAAAACATTAATTTTAAGTTCTATTTGTTAGGATACAGTGTATGAGAATATCTTATTAGATAACCTTCAAAAATAAAACTATCATTAAACAAATCATACACTGAGGAATTGTTGTAAACAAAATTTCATTGATGTGTGATACGCAATGACATTTTCTGATTTACATCAATTTCTTAGCTCTAATTACTTATCTTTTCCTCAGTACTTGTCACCCCGGGGATGCTACCTATTTCTCTATCACAGGCAAAAATCTCAGAGAAAAATCTCTACATGCTTTTTTGACACTTCTTCTTTGTTAACCAGGCTTAGAAGAGAAAATCTTTTTGTCAGAGTAGTTATTTAGGCATCCTCAAAAAGTTTTTGATAGGGGAGATGAAATTCCAAGAGCAAGCAAGTTTTAAAATATGCTCTCATATTTTGGCCGTGGCATTTGAAATTAATATTTTCCATTACCTCTATAAATGGTGACGGAATGCAAGGTAACGTTTCAGCGCTAGTATCTTATGGTCTGATCTATACAGAATATCTACTTTTTGAGGTCTGATTGCATTGATTCCTCATTCAACATACAAATGAGGCTGTGAGTTCATTAAAAAAGGGAAAAACAATTGCTCGGTAGTTTATACTTGTCACTCAGGAGACTGAGTTAGATTTCAGCAGACTTAGGGGCGAACAGTAATTACGCGCATGTGCCTGCTTGTCTTCAGAGGCTGCATAAATCTTTCTATAAAACCTGCTCCAGATTCCCTCTAACCGTACCGCCTGGAACACCGGAACCGCGTCTCTTGGCTGCAGTAAAATCCAGGAGACACTCCCGCCAAGCCCAGCACACCTAACAATAATCCCAGAGAAGTTTTCCTGACTTTCTCTCGGCAGCCACGTTCAATGAAAACACAGCAACGCCGACCTGCCTGCACCGCTCCTCCCGGGGGTCTGTGGAGACAGAGGATGGAGGAATGTTTTCAACAAAAGCACAGACGAGCATGAGTCCTCTCCTCCTGCCTGTTCAACAAATGTTTTCCTTGTACAACTGAAACTGAGCCTGAAAGGCTGAAGATTAGGAACGTGGAATTCATTTTCTATTTTAGGGCCATCCACGGCACCACTCTGGTGTCATACAAACATCCAGAGAGATCGTGCAGCAGGGAGGAACAGTCAAAGAGGAACCAAATTCATATTGCAACGGCCACCCGGTGTATTTCCAGAGGAAAAAAAAGCTTCCTACTGCTGACAAGGGTTCAGGCAGCTCGCGCTTGTGGTTTGTGATGTGCTCATTAAGATTCCCGGTTATGCGCACGGTGACAGAGCTGTGTGGCCCCAGCGGCCTCTCCCAGGGCGCTTTACGGCCAGCTCGTGCAAACCACGAGGCTCGGAGAAGGTCGTTACCGAAGATGGATTTCACTCCCAGGCACGGCAGCGCGGGAATCCAGTGGCCTTCCCATCACTACTGCTTGAGGCAACCACAAGGGAAGTAAATCCTGCGAGTTTTAAGGCACGTCGCACACGGGTTTTAAGCATCATAACAGGAACTTGTTAAACCATCAGCTTTGGCTGAGAAAAGCACCTATTTTTCACTCTTGGAACAAAGAGGTGAAACACCAGAGGGAGGGAGGGAGGGAGGGAGGGACGCCTGCACCAAGATGTCAGGAAAGGCAGTTTAGTTTCCAGGGACAGGCTTCGACCTCTGATTTGAAGCTGACGTCTGTCAATCCTGTTAGAGGCTTAGAACTGGTCTCATATTTAATGGGATTTAGATCTTTTGAAAATTCCAACCCCAACACGCTCATGCAGAACCCTAAAAAAATATCAAGTAGGAAGAATGTCTCTGATTATGGAGCTGTGTTAATTTGGATTAATAAATGAGAGGGGAACACTCAGAAATCATTACCAATTTTGTACCTTTCTTTGCTGTAGGAGTAAGGATACCAATTTTTAAAATTACAGTGACCTGGAAGAAGAACTTGAGACAAACCATCAGCACATAATGAACACAGCCGTGTCATTGCCAAGGCTCTGTATGAAAGAGATGCATTAGGTACCTTTATGCCTTCCATTACAGGACTTTCAGTATACTCTGGATAGAAGACTCTCAATACTTTTAAAAACTATGTCCTTGAAAAGGTAATGACTATGTCAGGCAATGAAGTTAAAATAAGAAATGTGAACGTAATAAAACACTATCCATGAATCGCAGCAGGTGTCCAACCTTTTCACCTGCTGACATGCCGAAACGTCTTTTTTTCCAGAAGATAAGCTATGAGAGATGACTATTCTGGAAATTACATTTTAGCTCCAATGAATCACATTTTCCAGCTTGAAATAACTCACAGTGAAAGTACTATGTGCCCGAGGACTCTTCATTTCCAGAAATAATGCTTGGAGTGGCTGGGAGAAAAAAATAAGGCTCTAGCGGCTCTAGGGATGCACAGATGTTGTTTACCTTTGAGTTGTACCTCAAAGTCTCCCCGACAGAAGTCCACAGTCATCCTTGTATTTTTAATTCTCCAGAGACTTCTGCACAGGGAAATTTGTGCTCCCCTTTAAAACAAAACACTACTCCCCAGACGGTTCCAGACATCTCCTAACCAGCCATGAACTATCCAAACTAGCTTTATTCACGGATCAGTCCATCTATTTCAGCCTCCCCGTCCCCTCAGCGATGCCCTCGCGCTCCTCACAGGGTCTGCCCGTCCCTGCTGGTTTGGGTCCCCCAGCCCTCACTGTCCCCCCGCGCGCGGAGGCGCCCCCGGCAGCGCGTCCTCCCAGAGCTGCCCCCCAGCTCCCAGCCCTCGCCGTCGCCCCACACGTGGGGGCAGCCAGCCCTCGCCCCCCCGACCCACACCACAGCTCTGCCGCTGCCTCCCTGCGCACCCCGAAAGGCGCCGCTCGCCTGGCGGGGCTGTGCCCGGCGCGGGGACGTGGCTCTGGGGACACAACTGTAGGGACGGCGAGCAGCGACACAGACAAATCGTCTCGTCGTGGTGCTTCCACATAATTTGCCATAAAACCTCCTTTCTTTATGTTCTTTCTCTGCCCGTTGTCTTCCGCATGTTCTACTGGTGATGGCAATTACGGCTCTAAATGCGAGATGAAAGGGACTTCGCTGTTTGCGGAAAACGATAGCGCTTTATGTATTCATGTAATTGAATGTTTTCCTTTTCTTGGATATTTACATGAGCTGTTAATTTTATTTTCTTTTAGGTATGGAAGTTGGAGCTTCAAAATAATCATTTGGCTTGTTTATTTGCAAGAGATCCTCTGATTTAATTTTTTATAAGAATTATGAATTGAGAATGATGAATAAACATGTGTGACAATTAATAGATTCTTTGTTGAATTCTCATATGGAACCAGATGGTCTACTGATGCATGTAAATAGATCATTTATTTCATTTGGAAATCTGAATATTGAATAAGAAATTAGATATTTGCAGTTAAAGACCCTACCAAATGTTAAAGCTAATTCAGAACAGAGTTGGGGAAGGGATTATACTCTGTCACATGGAAATAAATCCAAATGCCTCTTCAGAATGATCAGCAGGGTTTAACACATGAGCTCACCACAAATGCTCAATATGCATGGAAGAAAAATATTTGTCTATCTGAACGTTTTAATCATCACATTATACATCAGAAGTATTTATTTTTGTCTCACTAGCAACCAAGCTGCCGACATAATAGACAAACTTTACCGGTGGTTATTAACCTCCAGCTCTTACATGACTGCTTCCAACAGGAACTGGTTACGAGCTGATTACACTGGAAGAAGCTGGAGTTGGATGGAAAAAGCAAGAGAAGCTGAACAGCACCGAAGGCATGTTTGTTCTTTGACACGCCAGCATCACTGCTTTTCAAGACATATTTTTAAGAAAACGAAAGCAACACGTAGATGAAACCCAGAGGCTCCGCAAAAGATGCTGCGGTGACATGTTTGCAAATAACCACAGCAACAACAGTCACTCAGACACCAGTCGCTGTGCTGCCACGGCTGAGGAGCGCGCACACGCCTGGAAGTCATTGATAAATACACTCACGGCTGCACTGCGAGCCTGCTTTTCACTGCCCCTGGAAGAGTAGAAAAAGTAAATACAACTGTGACCTTTCTGCAGATCAGTAGAGTACCAGCACTCTAATTAATTGACTCTGTATATTATTCAGAATTCGTTATCACAGTGACCCCGGAAAGGTAATTTATGTACATGAGCAGAAAGAGCCAATTCTCATCTTGCTAAAACTGGTATAAATCAGCCACCGGTGGCGCAGGCCAGGGCTAAGCAGCAGAACCGAGGGGAGCTGCAGGTCCCACGTCTGCCGTCGGCTCTTCCAGGGCACGGCGAGGCAGCGGCAGCCACACACTGCCCTCCGCTCCGGATCCTGGGACGCTCCTGCCGAGGGGGCACGCTGCCGCGCGGAGCACCAGGATGCTCTGGAGGTGGGTCTGCGGGCTGGGAGCCAGGAGAGCTGAGCAGAGGGAACTGCTCCGGCCACGGGACACCCTTGCAGCAGCTGAGCACATCGATTTTTTTCTTGAATGGGAAGGAGGAAATGACTCCTGTGACTAAAGCTCTGTGAAGTCTGTCTCAAGTTTAATATTTAAAAAGGTGGGGTTTAGGTATATTAACACTTCTCAGCTCTCTCATGGAATAGCAGTCGATAGCGCATTTGCAGCGGAGCAAGATGCCTGCAGGCACGTGTGAGCTGCTGCGTGCACAGATCAAACCCTCATCTTGGCTTGCACCAGATTTTTTCCAGGAAATAGGATGGAAAAATGCCACTGGTGGGTAAACTTAAGCTGGCTTCGGAGTCCAGGGGTTAATCCAGCTTTCTCGTGCTATGGCCAACAAAATAATCTTATTTTCTAGGCTCTCTAGGTAGAAGAGAGTCTGGCACCTGGCACCTTGTAAAGAGCCAGTGACTCTCTCGAGCGCTATTTCCTAGAGCGTGGCTCTGTTCGCCCTGGTCCTACCAGGAATGTCCCGTCCTTCTGCAGAGACTCAATTTTCTTTGTTTTCTTTCCTCTGGGGTCTTATGACACGGGCTACTTTGAACAGCAGAATAAAATCCAGTGTCAGTAGCCTGCTGTAGCCCTCCCCTTTTACCTGGCCAGACAACCACCTAGCAAACCTCTCAATCTGTCCTTGTTGCTGGAAGAGGGGAAGAGAGAGGGCACAGAGCAGTACCTGTGCTACAGCCCCAGCTCCTCTCCAGTGCAAACATGTATTACTGCCAGTATTAAATCTTCCGCCAGAGCCATTGTCATTCTTTTATACTCCATCACTAAGTATAAATTAGATTTTACTACACTTAATGGCTAGAGAAGTTGTGTAGATTCAGTATGGTCTCTTTAGGTCGTAATAGCCTGTAATGCAGTGTTAATCCCTCTCCCATCTCAGCCCAGAACTTCGATTCAGGAAAACAAAGGAACTAGTTACTGCAGGGCTTAGCTGAGGAGGTTCGTGCTGACCCGAGGGAGCGGCTGTGGCGGGGCAGGGGACCGATCCCTGGGGCAGGGGACTGATCCCAGCCTGCCCCAGTCGGGAACGGGCTCCCTGCCCTGTCCCGGGCGCTCGGCAGGGCTTTGCTGCCAGAGCGCGGCCCGTGCTCAAGGGCAGAACCACAGCTAGGGGATGACTTCGGGAGCTTTGCAGTACAATTGCCAGATAGACCTTTGACATTTTCTCTTTTTTTTTTTTTGAAGAGTGGACAGGAGTAACAGTACGTACATGCAAACAAATAGCTTGCCTCTTCTTTCCGAGACGAGAATTTCTCCACAGTCAGGTGGAACCCACCTCTTAGAAGGAGCTATTTGTATTGGAAAATCTCAAGAGTTCCTCTTTCTTCTGCACTTGCAGCTGCCTGTGCAAGCAGAGCTGTGTTCTTTTAGAAGACAGAATTGTCTGGGTCCTCCATACCATACCTTCCACCACTGCACAATTAGTTTTCCAGTTACTCATTTAGGAACTTATGAATTTACTTCGCCATAAAGGCATTTATTCTTATGCAAATTTCACATGAAATGTGAAGAATCAGACAAATGCTGATACCAGGCAGACAATTAAACTGTTTGATATTCCCCTTTTCCAGAGAGAAATTAAAAATGGCACAATGAAGTCGAAAAATTAAGTCCCCTTGATTAAGGTCTATCCTCTGCTGAAAACATACGGATTCCGGAGTTCATTTTCTGCAAAGCTTAGCTCTTCAACACGATAAGCTTTGTTTGCTCTATAGTCCCAACTTGCGTACCTGTGATATGCAATAACCTTTACCTGCTTTAAAGAAAATTATGATGTTTAATTAAGGACTGTTAAGCCACCTGAGATGCTTGATGGCAAAGTTTATTCTTTATTACTAGAATAATCAGCCCTTAATGAGTAAAAATGCAAATGACTGCTGATAAATTCACACATGCAAGTCCAACTTCTTTGAGATGATTATTTTGTATTAGTGCTGAGTGAAGCCTCTTCCACCTCTTGAGCTCACCTAGAGCCATCGCTACCCCAGGGGGCACACACATCCCTCCGTATCCGGAAGAGAACAACCAGCCATTGTAGCAGCCTGATATTTAGTGTAAGTTTTCATGTTTAACAACTTATCATCTTATCAGACCTGAGAAGCTTCAAGCATCCTCAATGCTTAAAAGTGACTCAACAAGAACAGCTCAAATTAAGGCAGAACCGGACAGAGCTGAAGAGGACAAACGCAACCATTCACTTTGTGGCAGAACTGGATGACTCCAGCACACGTGGCCTCGGATTCAGGATCAAAGATGATTTTACCTTCCACAACTGCAGAAGTCGTCTGAGCACGTTGTGCTCTGTCTGCACTCACTGAGTGCAGTGGGGCCAGTCAGGAACAGACGGCGGAGACGGGGCTGTCAGGGACCCCAGTACCCACAGGAAGCCCAGGTACAGACCTGAAACGTCCCCGTACATCAGCTACTTCAGCTCCTGCTGCCAGCGGCTCCCATGCCAGTGATACACCCTGCTGCCAACAACACACCACTGTACCGTCTCTACCAGCACAAACATTGATCTAGTCGACCAAATTCAGGAGTCCCGTCCAGTCTACGGACACAGCGTGGCTAGTCTGGCCACCTCCCCACTTCCACTGACCGCCCTGCCGAACCCAAGCGGGGGTAGGTGTGAGGCAGGAGATGAGATTAAAGGTTATGTTTTACTTCTAACAATCTTGTAGACCTCAGTAGAGACAAAACCCCCGTGACAAGTCATGCCTAAGCATACACTGTAAGAAACAAAGTGTTTGCAAGAGATGAGCCACGCGGGGGCAGAGCACCGGTCTGACAGGAATTGCCTGGGGATGCGGGGCAGCTGCCGAGCTGGAGTGGAAAATGACATCTCCGCAAGATGTTCTCCTGTTTTACAAGCTGGACCTCAATGCCCCACGCAGTTCCTTGTCACTTGTTTGGTGGTGAGCCAATACAACGGAAATCATATCCTCCCTCTCTTTTGTCTCTATTTTTATTGTTTTCTTATGTCCAAACAGTTTTATAGATCGTTATTGCTGCCATTTAGTCATCTCCATCTTCCCCTCAGCACGCACACATCACATATATAGTATTCTATACGCATTATTACAGTTTGGGCCCAAGTTTAATCATGGAGAATAAACATAAATGCTTGATATTACTTACTAACTTGAAAGAGAAAATTCTTCCAGATCTGCACGTGCTGTGGTGAATTTAGACTCGGCCGAGGCACTTTGCAGTATTTTAGTTGCATTTGGTGTTTGTGGGGATTCATAAGCAGCACCACTGCTAACGCAGACAAGGCACAGACACTTCGTTCCAATTCTGCACTTCTGTAAAGCAGTTTGGTATCGACTACAACGTGATTTTCCTCAGCAGTTACTGGGATGAAGCTATTGGAAAGGTAAGGACTTAAAGAAAAAAAAGAATTTAAAAAAATCAAAGAGTTGAAGAATATTGTTACATAAATTGCACAAATTTTCACAGCTTGTAACTATAGAAGGAAGATACCAGAAGGAACATAATCTTATCTCTTCTAATGTGGTGGTTTGGGAGCACCTGAAGTCCAGCTGGGATGATAGGGGTTAGCAGCACCAATGGAAATCAGCTCCTGTTCAAGCGCTGAACACGCAGGTTTAAAACGCTGGCATTATTGTTTATTTTGACAGCTCCTCAGTTTTGTTTTTAAAATTCTAGGAAAAGTCTCAGCACACATCGAGAAGCACCTGTTCCTGAGCCAAGAGCTAAGAAAATCTGTCTTTGTAGGATGGTCTAGCCAGGAAGAATCTGGTACCTGGTATACAAACAATTAACGTAAATGGATGTCCTGGAGATTAAATTATTCCCTCTTTCCCCCTCTCTCCCCATATACAGCATCTCCAATTAAAATCCATGCTGCTATTGCAAGAGTAAAGCCCAGTTCTCATTTGCCTATAGATTGGTTATGTTATGGATTGTTTTTAGCTGTACAATACAAATAGTGAGTACAATACAGTAGTGAGCAATGGCTGCAACCCAGACCCTCCCATTAACGACGGCTTTGCTGCGCCGTCCCGCGCACCGCCGACTCGCGGGAACGCTCCCAGGTCCCAAGCAACAAGCCGCGGTCGCACACAAACCTGTCCCCTCTCTGCACTTTGTAAAATGTCAGTGTTTTCATGAAGATTTCACAGAAAAGAGTGAAAACCTTAGCTTGTATCCCTAGAGGAATCTTACGACAGCAGCTGCCTCTGGGGCAGCGACCGTGCGTCGAAGCGCAGGCTTTGTTTTGCGTGGCGGCAGGCACGGAGCCACTCCGCTCTTCAAGTACCCTTCAAACGCCACTGCAAAATGCCCACTGCAACAAGGCTGTGTTGGGAAATCCTCAAAATGGAGGCAGTATTTACTAACAGATTTCTATTTCCCCCCAACAAATATCCTGAAGTCTTCCTGAATTTGATCACTGTAAGGTGTTTGTACAGCGGCATTCCCGGGCAACATCTCATCTACTCCTGCTGAACACGCTAAGTGTTCCCACAATTCATTTAGGAGCACGCTATTACACTTCTGATTGAAGACTTCACTTACTGGCCGCATTTTTCCATCACCAAATCAACATTCTCCATTAATGCAGCCCAGAGCCTTACCTGCCAGACCTCAGGAGAAACGGGCGATGCTCTGGGTCAAAGGCACTTCATCAAAAAGGACAAGGAGCGGCACACTCCTACCCTGCTCTGCGTGTGCCTGGACACAGCTTTATCCAGAGCACCGTTAGCCTCCGGAGCACGACCCCCTGTCACCACCCTCAGCCCCTGGCCCTGCTCGCCCGTCACCGGTGGCCAAGTTCTCCAGGACAGGCTGCAGGTCAGGCTCTGCCCCGGGCTCAGATGGCACCAGTGTCACGCGGCCGATGGAAACAGCTGAGCCTCAAGCAATCACGCCAGCCACCGATGTAAAACCCCCACACCACCCATTTGCTCTTTAATTAAAACTCTCACCTTCGTGGCAGACCTGCCTGTGCTCACGGCGCTGCGGGCAGTGAAGAGTCACCAGCCTATCGCAATGGCTGCAGAAGCAAAGGCAGTATTTCCTAATTAGCTGTTTTCATAAAATTGATTAACTGTAGGCAGATATGCAATCACCAGGAATTTATGGAAGGCTGTTTTACAGTCAGTGCGTGTGACATTGAAGTCACTCAAACGTTGACGCATCAGGTCGGCCCTTCAGAGCGCCCGGCTGCGCCTGTTCCCGGCGAGACCCTCGCAGGAGCCACACCGCCCCTTCCCAGGCACAGCTGCTGCTCGCCTCTGAGGATGGCAGCCTTTTTCCCCAGCACACTCTTTAGTGAGGCCTTTGATTCTTTTGTAATCTCAGAGCTAATTAATTCAGTGAAAGGAAAATCTCCGTCTGCGGGGGTTTTTTTTGTTTGTCATTTTTCTTTGCATGTTTTTGTTTATAATTTCTAACTTTACTTTTCTTCTTGCTTTCTGGAGAACTTCAGTTCCCTTTAAAATACGAATACATTCCAACCAGACCTCAGGACTTATGTTTGTTATTGTAAAAACCCTGTAATGACTCCTGGCTTTCTTATTTGAGGGCCCTCTTGCCAAACTAGGACTTACCGAGTGCGGCAGCTGAAGTTGGCAGCCACAGCTCTCAGAGAAACCTCAAAACTTCACAGAGGATTAACTAAGGTGACACTGAGATTCAACAGCATCTTAGCACCACCTGTTCCCCCATAAAACCTCCTAGCGGGGAAAACACGCTGACCGGCTTTGTCTCGCCCTCGGTGCTCCGCGCGCTGCCGCGGCTCCTGCCCTCCCCGCTCCTCCCGCCCAGCACCCCTGCGGGGACCCGCAGGCATGGAAGGGGATTTGGTGCCTCCGCTGAGAAAGGGGCATCTCACCCAGGCTGCTGGGTCTTCCTCAGATGCCTTTCCAGCCTCAGAAGCCCCTAGCATCTTCCTTAGTTTGTCCAGGCAGCGTTTAGAGCAGGCAAATTGGTTTTTGCCATCCAAACACCCAGAAAACGCCAAGCAGACACTGGTTTTACAGCCGCAGGCTCTTCGGGTCTGTGTTGTGACAAATACCACCTTTACCTTAAGTCACCTCCCAGTATTATTTTTTGTTGTTCCTGGGGCAAACGCTCAGAGATGACCATTCTCTCCCGATTTTGGTCTCTGCTCTTGCAGCCAGTGCTCCAGTCCCAGCTCTGCCCCTGCAGAACCACTCCTCGTCCAGCCGCTTCCCTCCCCGAGGATCCCACAGCTCGCACTGACGGGGAGGGTGAAGAGAATCTCCCCAAGAGCAGATGAAGCACCTCCATCACCAGAGGCGCCGGGCTAGCGGGGGTCCCAGGGCAGAGGGGCTGTGCGTGCCCCGGTCCGCGGTCCCTGCGCAGGACGGTGTCCCCGAGGAGAAGCAGGCAGGGCAGCGGCGGCTCCTGCACCTGGCTCGCACCACAGCGTGCTGAGGCACCTCTTTTCCTTTTTTGTTTTGTAGTTTGTTTATTTGTTTGTTTTGGGGTGGGTTTTTTGTTGTTTTGGGTTTTTTTGGAAGTTGAGGGATCCATAGTAAATAGCTCGCAAGTAGCAGTGCTGTGGGCTGGAGAAAAGCAGTGCCGTTAACAGAATTTAAATGATCAGCTGAGCTCAGGAGAGCCAACCACCTCCTAAGTGACTATGAATATTCAGGTAAATATGTTTAGCTGAAATATTGAGTCATCAGCAGACACTACATGCACAAAATGTACTCCTGTCTGTTTTTCACTAATTTAAAACACAGTACTGGCCAGCACTCTCGACAGCTTGCCATGACCCATCTGTACCATTTCTCAGGTACGATATCTTTCAGGTAGGTTTGCTTTCTTCTGGCGTGTTACGGAATACATAAGATAACAGCTTTCCCTGCAGCAACTAAACCTACAGAGCTAAAACTCAAAAGCTGGGGTTGGAGCAGGAGGGGAGAGGAAGAACAGAGTTAGATGGCATGTTTTTCCTGAGAGAGAAAAGACTTATTTGCCATAAGATGATGAGCTTTTACAGTAAATATTGAGCTTCAAGGATTTCCAGATAGCGAGGATGGAATTCTGACCCAAGGCATCCACCCTTTCGCAGCTCGTATGGGCAATATTTGCAAGGAGAGAAACGGCTGATGAGGAGTGGGATGAAGCAGGAGCGTTGCCTTGCACAACAAGAGGAGCACTGGGCAGAGTAAAACTTAAACAGAAGCAGGCAATGCCTGAGGATTAGGAAATGGAGATAAAACCAGGCAAAAAAGGAATGTCAGCTGGGGGGAAGCAGAACAGCATTTTTAAGGTAATATTTTTCATTAATTGCTGAGGAATGGGGAGAGCTGAACTGGCTGGGATGAAGTTCTGCACAACAGCAGCAGAATAAAGGCAATAAATTTCTGGGATGGTAGAAACGGGGAAAACCAGGCGAAATTAGAGGAGGAGCTAAGCAAGGAAGAAGACTGAAACAACAGTCCATAGGTGTTAGGAGCGTGATGGAAAGGAACTAGAAAGGAGCACAGGAGGAAAGCTGAGTCCCCTGCTCAGCCCCGTGGGAGCCAGCTGGCAGCGGAGCCGTTCTGATCGGCACAAGGACCAAGGAGATACGCTCCGGGAATGGGCAAGAGCTGTCTCGTGTTTCTCACTGAACTGTTTGAAATGGGCTCTGTATTCATCGTTCCAAGACAGCATTTTTTGTACGTCGTTGTCCTAACAAGTTGCTACGAGCCGTACGCTGCCTGATGCCTCTGACAAATCTGGCCCCAGACACTGATGCAACAAATTGCAGACCAACGTGTAGGCTAAGGGTCAGCTGCCAGTGCTCCACCGAATTTTGGAAGTCTATAGCAGCCCGCAGCAGGTGAGAGAGAAGTGCTGCAGTGATTTCCACTTATTTGTATTAAAATAAATCACTATCAGAGAACAGGGGCAGGAGCAGCTCCTGCACAAGCCCCTGATGATGGTCCCACGCTGCACGACGGCCGAGGGGGAGGCGGAGCAGCTGGGGTCACCCCACTGTGGGGACGTGTGCCATCCCACGTGTCGTCCCCGCTGACCGCTCCCAACAGACAGCGTGATGTCAGCTCACAGTGGCGGTGGCTTGCGGAGAAAAACATCATTCTGGTAACTCCAGTGTTTGGCCATCAGGATCCCCCACTGGGCCCTGCCGGGCTGGTTTGGAGCAGATGCTCGAGCTGCAGTTTTACAGCCCGCTCTGAACACAGGCCAGCATAACTCTGTCACTCTGGGACAGCACTAGGAAGTCAGACAAGTAAAGCAGGAGGTAAAGACGTGACTCAGATCTCAAAGGGAAAGTGTTTAATCCACTTCACTTAGAAGCCACTTTCTCCCCTCTGAGGCTGGAAACAGCTCGGAGGTTGACGCTCAGCGGGGCTCTGGCAGTCACCATCGGCATCTCTTCCCCTCTCAGCACACCCAGGGCTGGCTGAGGAAAGGGGCATTTTCATTTTTTTTTCTTTTTAAAGTCTCTCTGTTCTTCTAGAAGAGTCTACAGCTACTACATCTCTCCTAGCTCTGTGTTCAATTTGGAAGCCATGCACTCAAAGCTGGAGAAATCCCTGTTCCTGAAGGACACAGCATTTGCCAATGTCAACAAATGGTTTGTGTTTGTTTCAGTAAGTCCTGCCATCTCATATTTTTAACGTGCTCGTGGACTAGGACCAAAGCTTTCCTTACTAGCTGGTGTAGACTTCAGACTGCCTGTGATCTATTTCTATAGCTTGGCTGCATCAACTTTTCCTCCCAGATCTCTTGTTTCTGTTGCATGGAATTTCTGCTTTTGTTCAGCTGTTGCTGCGCAACTCCAGTTCCTTCTGAGGCTGCATACGGCCTCTGGTCATCCTGTGCCCAGTTTCTTATAAATCATAGAATTGTCTTGGTTGGGAGGGACTTTTAAGCTCATCGAGTCCAACCATCACCCCAGCACTGCCCAACCCACCCCTGCCCCGTGTCCCTCAGCACCACGTCTGCCCGGCTGGGAAACACCTCCAGGGATGGCGACTCCACCACTGCCCCGGGCAGCCTCTGCCAATGTTGGATGACCCTTTTAGGGAAGAAATTGTTCCTAATATCCATCCTAAACTTCCCCTGGCACAACTTGAGGTTGTTTCCTCTTGTCCTATCACTTGTCACTTGGGACAAGAAACTGACCCCTCTACCCCCAGGCCAGGATGCTGTTGTCCCTCTTGGCCACCTGGGCACGCTGCTGGCTCATCTTCAGCCAGCTGCCCACCAACACCCCCAGGTCCTTTTCTGCTGGGCAGCTTTCCAGCCACTCAAAGAAAACCTCATCTACCTTACAAAGCCTATATTGTTCTGGAAGAACCTCTCAAGTAGTACATAACCCAAACTATCTGCTGCCACTCCTCCAAGGACACATTAAAAACATGTGTTCTGCATTTTCGGAGAGTAACTCGTCAGAAAGTTATCACCACCAGAAACAAACCTATTTACCTGATATCACCTTCTAACCCAGAACTTACTGCCTTCCATGCAGCAGCAGGTGTTCCCTGTTTTGGGGAAGAAGGAATGAGATGGGGAGAAAAGGAAAGGCTATGCATTTTACTAACAGGTCTGGATTAGTTTCTTTAAAGCCTCCTTTGGCATCTTAAGAGAACATTATATTGAGATTTGACCTCTCACCCCAAGCCATTTTTTTTAAATCTTACCAATAGAACATGATTCACATATAGACGCCAAGTTTACTGTTGTTATTAACTCAGGTCTTTACATCTTCCCTCATTTGAGCGAGTGGAGGCCAGTGTATTTAGTGCAGATTTAATATGCAATACACTAATCTCAAAAGTTTTCCGATACAGTTATTCCATAGTCTGTCTTACTTGAAGTACAGGTGATGTGGATACACTTAAAACAAACCTGGCATCCCCCTGCCGATTTAAAGAAGCCTGCTGAAGGTGAACACCAAAGGACCTCAGCCTGCCACGGGGCAGATGGTACCTCAAACTGGTGAGTGCGAACTGGGTGAAGCGAGGAACCACATCACAGCCGTGTGCCTCCTGACGCGTTTCTCAGGGGACTACACAGAAAGTGAACTTGCCGCACAAGGACAGCAATCCCATGCCATCCCCCCCAAGAGGTCATCAGCCCCACAAGTCCCTAGGGCTCGGCCCCACAAGTCCCTAGGGCTCGGCCCCACAGCCGTCGCTGTTTCAAATTGCGTAACAACCTACCGGTTTACAGAGGCAGCCACCACTAAGGCTTGAGGTGAAGTTTTGACAATGAGCAAAAGATTAAAAGAAAACCACACCACCCTTAAACGAAGATTTAGCACGCATAGAGCACCTCTCTGGGGAATTGGTCAGCACGTGGTTAACGGCCCTGGAAGGCTGGTTTGAAAGTGAGAGGTACTGGTTACCGCGGTTGGGTAAGGAACCAAGGGAAGCACGGGGTAGTGGGGCTGGTGACAGCCCAACACACGGAACACTGTGCAGCCAGCTGGGAAAATAAATGTTTGATGAAAACGAATCCCTGGATAAGCAAAGTTGTTTTACTGAATAGCAGTGAAAAAAGACGTCGTTAAGGAACAGAGTATTGGTAATTAACCTCTGGCACTTCGTCATAATCGTATTCAGCAGAACTTATGATGTGTTTGTTATCAGCTTTAAAACGATCTTTACTAATAAGAACTCAGGCTCACTTTGCTATGGCTTTGGTTGACTTGCTCCTTTAATTTGTACTCCCCTGCGCTCCCCCGCCAGCACTAACCCCCCCAGGCTGCAGTGCCACCACCAGCGTGTCGCGCATCGGCCAGAGCCACGAAATGCTACAAACCACCTCCAGACCAAGTTTGGTACCCAGACACAGCCCCTGCTGGGAAGATTTACATCTTTTAATATAGGTTTCCGTCACTCTACGGCCTGTGACAGCCTCAATCACTTGCAATGGTCACCGCAAATGGAGCAGAACGCTGACGAGCCAGGTGAAGCACACAGCAGCCTCCTCCTCCTCCTCCTCCCTGTGCCAGCCCGGCTCCGCACAGTGCTGAGCTGCCGCGCGGGGCTGGCCCGGCCGAGAGCCGTCCCGGGAAGGCTTGATGAGCCCACCGCGAGCGCGGCAGGAGAAAACCAGCAACGCAGCTGCCCGGCGGGGAAGGCTGGAGCTGGAAGGGCTTTTCCTGGTGACAACCCGACTTCTTGGACCGGGTTAGTTGTGAAGTCAAACCACACCGTGAGAGACAAGTTACACACGTGCAAACACAACCGTGCCAGCCAACATGGTTGTGCCTTTGACTTTAGTAACCCCAGGGCAAAATGTCCTGCTTACAAGGATAGCGCTGATGGTCCTGTATCCCAAAGCTCTCTGACTTCAGCCTGTTCAGGAAAGCTTAAATCCTCACCAGAGGATCCATCCCTTGGAGCCTATAGAGCTGGCAGATGTTTGCAGCAACACAGAAAAGCTTGTTTCATGGAAAGACGACCTTTTTTTTTTTTTTCCTTTGTCTCAATTGGCACAAGATGCTCAGGACCTTAAAAAGCAAAGTCTGTGCAAGTGAAAGCTGCCTCCTTCCTCCCAAGGCTCCCCGGCCCCACGCTGCTCTGCTCAGTACCAGCACCTTCATCACAGCCCCAACACCACAGGACCTGCTGGGTCAACAGTCACTGAAAGTCAAACACCCAGACGATGCTTTCAATCGTTGCTGAAGAGCAACTTCATTTGCATACTGGCAAGTCTTTACAGATTAACTAAATTCGTCCCGATGAATGGATATTTTATCTCCAATATTATGAAAGGGAGAGAGAAAACAGCGTCCCATAATTTGCTTAAAAATAATCCAGCCCTTTCTCATTATGCGTGAGCTGGGGGTGCAGAATATCTGTATTATTGATTGCAGAGAAACAGCTGTATTATCTCTAATCTTTGAGTAAGCCGTGTTGTAGCACTCAGTGAACATTTTCTTTACAGTCCACAAGCTCTTCTCACTTCACTCAACACATGGATTTTATTTAAACGGGCTTAGTGGTATGGAGAGTAAAGGAGAACTGGGAATAAAAAGTGGTGAGGGGGAAGTTAGGAGAACAATAAAGTAACAAGTTTCCAAAATCTTACACTTATTTACAAATTTCTAGCAATTTTATGTCTGCAGGGTACAGAAATATACACTCATGAATCCCGGCCTGCAAAAGCCCAACAATTAAGAAAAATGCTTAAAAAGCAAACTTGCAAGAGAAGGGCAAACCCAACAACTAAGCGCATGCAAATTTCCATTAACTTCAGAAAAAAATCAGGATTTTGTCCAAAAGTTAGTAGAGATTTAGCCAAAAAAATGGCCAAGGAAAACAAGGTATAGTTAGGAATGCCCGTAGCCTTCCAAGCACTGGTTTAAGTAGAGCGTATGGATAATACTGGACTTACTTGAATCCACTCCCACTTGGCAGGAAAGCTAATCTTTTTTCCTCCCACAGCTGTCTACATAGATGCCCTGTCTTTTTGTTGTTTTTTTTTTTAAATAAGTCTAACATCTAATTTAAGACCTATTAAGTGTTTTCAATCAGACATAATTTCTTTCATTTTAGGGGGAAAAGAGATACATCAAACACCCAGTTTGCTCACAGCCCAAAAAGAGCAGAGAGATAGTTGTGAGAAGATCTTAACAGCGAGCCAGTTGCCAAGGAGCGCTCCTGCAAGGCCACCGCCGTGCCAACCCATAGAACACTGCGGAAGCTGAAGGTGAAGCTGGAGGAGGGAAGCCCATGCCAGACGTGGGCAGCAAAGTGCTGTAGGTCCTGGAGCACTCAGCGGCTGTTCTCCAGTTCCAGAAATACCATAGTACCTACAAAATGTTACAGTAAGCAAATATTGGAAAGGGGTTTGTTAAGGACAAGTGATTGGTTGTGTAGCATCACCGTGGAAAAAAGATGGTCCACTTTTTTCTGATGGGTAGGCTAAGAGTAACTCACCAGAATGTCTTACTACAAACCTTTTAAATGTTTCTTTTCAGTTTCTTTTAACTTTTTTCCAGTATGAGTTAACTATGGTTTCAAACAGAACGTTACTCCCAGCTTAACAGGTCATTTTGAAAAAAGGTCCTCTTCTAAGAGCTTAAATTAGAAGACTTGGAAGAAACATACCCTTTTTATGAATAGTTTCTGTTTTACAAATGAGTATTTTCCAGTGGAAAAAGAGCTCTTCAAAACTTTCCAGACACTGCCATACACAAAGTAAATGTTGTGATCACTTTGGTAATTAGAAACATCATGACTCCTATCAGACGTTCCCTCAAGTTCTGGTAACTGCATGCTGCTTTCCCTGCTCTCCCAACAGCTTTACGTCCTGACAGCATCATTCTTCCCTGCCTGTCCCAAACAGCTGAGCGTATCTATACAATATCCAAACTCCTTCCCAGACTGTGGGAGGCGGAAACCCCTCTCATGTAGGAAATAAGTCTTGCCGCGTCCATCCAGATCAGACATAAATAAAAGCAACATTATTTTGAAATGAATATAAAACCAGGAAGATTGTGATGCTCATTCTCCAAGGAGGCTGGAACTGATTGAGGGTACCTCTCTCTGCCCAGGCAATCACAATTCCTTTTGTTTCAGGTGCATTTAATAATTTTATTTACACAACCTTTTCAGCACAAGAATCTAGGAAGAGGCTGAAATCTGAGAACACCGTGCGAGTTAAAGGAAGCAAAACTTACTGAAGAGATGTGAATATATTTAGACAAACACACTGAACTTTCTATAGAAACACACTCCATGCTACAGAGTATGTAGTGTCTCCTACATAAAAGATGACCGAGAAACGGTGCCGTGCTCCTCCTCCAGCCCCAGCCACGTTATTGGTATCGACGGCAGTAACGTGGTATCAGAACAGCAACCAGTTGAAACACCTGGATATGCAACTTTTGGAGCCTGCTCCACCCCATGTTTCAATAGTTTTAGCTTTGCGTCCAAGCATACGGACTCTTCAGTACTACACAGAGAGTCTTCCCTGGCAGTTCTAATGGCACATTTGTTTGCTAAATAATGACACTTCATCCATCAGGCTGTTGGCTTTCAAAATAGTCCTAAAGGTAACATCATATTTTTACCACATGTTCATTCTAAATCCAACTGGTTTTCTATATTTCAATACGTGTTTTACTGTCCAGCAAGGGCACTTGAGGATAGAGGGGTCACCATATGGAGACACAAATCTTGCTCCAGAGAGCAAACACCCTTAGTAGAAAGACTGATAGACTAAATAGGGCAACAGTTCAAGCAGCCGCTTGGTTCAGCATAAAATGCAAACATTGCAGTGCAGCATTAAGTGTCACACTGCTTAGGTCTGGGGCTCTCTGCCATTTCTTTGGATGTTTACGTAGCTACACAGCACCACAAAGCAGACTCCACTACATTATTGACCTCTTTGAGGTGCACCAAGTGCCTATACCTTATGTTGTTTCCTCTTCAAATTAACTCTAGGCAATGCTATAAACTAAGAGCTGGCATTTATTATCGGAAATTTTTTAACAGAGTAAACCTATTAGAGGAAAACAGTCTTATAGTTGAAACACAAGGTTGGAGACCTTGGAAAGTAGGTTGCTTTACAAATCATGCCATACATTTTACCCATCATCCAGTAAGGATGGGAAGATCCTTCTGGACACAGAATCCTCATCCGCGAAAAGTGAAGCTGCAAATGCCTGCATTGCCACAGACAGTTGTAAAAGCTTTGACATATCAAGTGGAAAATGTTGAAGTGTTACTTTAGCATAACTGAAACTCCCAGTGTCTAGAGCATGAGACAGGGGATAGTTCCCTGGTTTTTACACTGGGGAATCAGATTGGTCATTCCACAGGCTGCCCCAGTAACCGGTGCTGGGAGCACAGCAGAGTTTGGTTTCTCTCCAGACACTCAGAGCCCCCAGAGGGTTTGGGTTTCCCATTTAAGAGCAGCCCCAACAGACCAGAGTCTTCTGCTCGTAGCCCTCCCAGAGCCCTTGACGCAGGCTCCAGCGACCGGGGCCAGGGTCCCTACACCCGCACCAATGGCACGCTTCCCAGAGCCTCCGCGAACACTGCTGCTTTTCCCGAAGGATGGGCAGGAATTGCAGGTCACTAGGAAATCCAATACTCTGTAGGCAACGCCTCCTGCTCTAACTCACCCCTTGCCAGCAGGGCTGAGCCCGTCTCTCCGTGCCCGCTCCCCTTTCCTCCTGGAGCCACCCCTGCCCAGCGCAGCGGGCGGCTGGGGCAGAGACAGGAGAGCTGCCCCCACGCAGCCGCCAGCTCTTTCATCCCAAAACAGCGATAGAAAAAGAGAAAACGGGGGATGAAGACGAACAGAGCAGTGGTGTAGCTGTAGAGATGTCATCAACAGGAGATTTCAGAACCTTGTGCAGAAATCACAGGCTTTGCCATCTATTACCCGAGAACGCCACATCCCACCGTGACGAGGGAAACGACTGTGACAACCGGTAGCCATTTGCTGCAGTCTCAGAATAGCAATTGAACAGACACTGCACCAGCGACGGCTCCAGCGCTCATTAACAGAACACGAATCACAGCCCAAATCCAGGAGGGGCTCCTCGGTGGGACAAGACGTCCGAGGAGAACGCTCCAAGAAGATGCTCAAAGCCCGACTTCTGCAAGCACAGCACCGCTCTCAGGTCACTGCTTCCCTGAGTCACAGCACTTCCCATCAGGAGCAGCCTCTCTCCTCCATATTTGCCATTTTTCATGCTGTTGCAATATAAACAGTAATGACTATGGGTAAATGTTAGCTTTCAATGACAACCACTGTACATATAGATTTCATACAGTTTACTTTTCGTGTTTTGGTTAAAAGGTCAGAGTAGTGCTCAAATATTTGGAAGAGGCATGAAATTTATAGCACCTAAGAAATTACAGCACATAGTAAACACACATGCACCCTATTTATACGTCTATACATACAAAGAGAAACAGCATGGCCTTGGCAGTTAATTTGTTCCCGCTGGAAGGCAGGATACAAGAAGTAAATTCGTGTGCACGGCCTCACCCCTCCCTGCTCTTTGGAAGTGCCTTCATTCTATGGCACACATTAAGCTAACGCATATTTCTATTTACATTATCTTTATTTAATGAAATGCCGCTCTTCACACACACATACTCTTTAGCTGACACTCACGGCTCTCCCTCTGAATCGAGGAAAGTTTCCTTTCTGTGGCCCCTTCTCCAGATGTTTGCCTTGCAGCAGCTGTGCGGGACTAACCCAGCTGCAGGAGGAGCCAGCGGTGTCCGATGCCCGAAACCCTCCCGGCTGCAGCCCCCGACGTGCCAGGGAGGTGCCTGTTCCTGTCCCGAGTCTCCGGGGGGACAGAGGAGCAGAGGGACAGCACTGCCTGTCCCCCCACCTCGGGCTGGCTCCCACCGCGGGAGCTGCACCAAGCAGAGGGATGCGGGATGCAGCTCCCTGCCCCCCTCAAACCCCCCTTCCCAAACTCCGAGGCCGGGAGAGCCCGACTCCCCTGTTCCTCGGCAGGCTTTGCTGTCAGCAGGAAGGGCACAAGTTTTCCCAACTTCCAGCTCAGCGTCTTCCCAGCCCGCAGCTGGTGGACACTGGCCCCGAAGGGGACCCCCTCACCCGAAGAAGGGTTCGCTGCCTCCCGCTGCACCTCGGGGCTGTGGAGATGTTTAATGACAGCGTTGCCAGCCCAGCAGCAGCACGCAGCCTCCCTCCCTTTTGCACTGAATCCCCAAAAAAGGCAGGCACGAAGCCTGGGGAAATCACTCCAGGGAGCCCAGGGGAACAGCTGCCACCCAGGGGAGGTGCCACCTCCGGCCATAAGGCGTCCACCAAAGAGGGAGCTGCAGGTGAGACGGGCAAAGCCCACTGAACAGTCCTCTCCCAGCCCAGCCACGCGTCGGGGGCTCAGCCCCGGCACACGGGTGGGAGCGGGACGGGGGTAAGCCGTGTCCGCGCTCGGCCATCGGGCACAGCAGCAGCCCCAGCATTTCCAGCGGGGTCACCGCAGTCCGCCGGGACAAGGACGGAAACCCCGTTCCCCAGCGGGAAGTGGCTGTTCTGGCGAACGCTGCAGCCGAGGGCCCGTCCTGCCCGTCCTCCCCGCGGGGCTCCGCTGCGCAGCCGGGCCGGAGCGGCAGGAGGAGCCGCCGACTCGCCTGGCCCAGCTCGTGCATTCATGAGCGACTCCATGAAAGTTTAATTATGATTAATAGAAGGATTGCAGCTGCAGCTTGCTTTTTGACATAATAAAACTCGTTTCTCCAGTCGTTCCAAGAATGACTTAAGTTCACTGTTCTTTGCAAGTCAAACGTTAGTTCCCAAGCAGCAGCCAGCGGTAAGAACAGTGAGCTCTTGCCGATAAAGCAGAGCCTGAAGACTTTGCAAGGTAAATCAGCTATATTTAATGAGTCCACCAAAGCAAGAATGTGTTGTTTATTACTATGGAGAGAAAACAATGTACTCGGTTTGAAGAATTGTCTTTCACTACACAGAACTAGTGGAAAAAGCAAAAAAGTAAGAGCTCCTGACCTGGGTTACAAGGGATGGGGGAAGGCAGCTGGTTCCGGACAAACGCAGCACGTGCAGAATAACACAACTGGACGAAGATGACCTATAAAGTCACTTGCTCATAATGCCATTATATGATTATAGCAATAAGCCTAATTATTGTTATTATTTGCCTCTACAACAGCCAGCCCCAAAGCCACGTCCTCCCCGGCGTTTGTGGATAAAACCATAAAGCAGCTATTGCTGCTGCCCTGGGTGAAACCGCACGGTACGACTGGCAGGTTTGGGCTCAGAAAGGCTTTTAAGTTGTCCCAAAGATGAAGCTCCAATTTCTTTTCCTTCAGAGGGAGTTTTATGACTGTACATCCAAATTCTGAGCAGGAACCCCCAGTAGATTTGGTTTCTGTCCTTTACCTTCCAGCAGGGCAGCTGCCGCCCTGGCTGAGCTGCTTCCGACAGAGGCTCGGGGGGGGCTGGGACTTGGCAGCCCCTCAAACACCGTGGCAGTACCCGACCCCTCACAGGCTGTAAGTTACACAGAGAAGGGAAACTTAAAAATAAACTTAACCCCTCATGACTGAAATAAAACATGGTCATTTTGATGTACATCGTCTCTTTTTCCTTGGTTTCCTTTTAGAATTTTAGTTGCCATGACAACATAAAGTATTTTACTGTATAGTACATACTGCAATGAGTTTGTTCCTCCTTCTAGTGCCCACCACCCGCGCCCAGAGGGGAGGGGTGCTTCCCCTGCCCCGGGCACCACGGGGTGCTGCAGCCCTGGCACGGGCCAGCCGGGGGCTGCACGGGACCAGCAACACCAAACCCAAGAGCCAGGACCGCGGCTACACTAGCCCGGGACCACACGGCACTAGCCTGGGGAAGAAAAAGCAGCCAGAGGAGCAGCCACCACAGTCCAGCAGCGTTAGCCCAGCCATTATCTGGGTTGCAATAACTGTTACGCAGCCCTCAAAGAGCCCCCCCAGCCCCGCTCCCCACACGGCCCCTGCCCCAGCTCCCCCAGAGAAGCCCTTACCTGCACCCAGCACCTTCTCCGCAGGGAACGCGGAGCCCCTGGCTGGCTGCACTGACGAGCAGGGCTGTGTGGATGGGGCTCACCTACATAGATGGGGATCACCTGTGTGGATCATGGAACAATTGGGGTTGGAAGGGACCTTAAAGCCCACCCAGTGCCACCCCCTGCCCTGGGCAGGGACACCTCCCACCACACCAGATTGCTCCAAGCCCCGTCCAACCTGGCCTTGAACCTCCAGGGATGGGGCAGCCACAGCTGCTCTGGGCAACCCCGGCCAGGGGCTCCCCACCCCCACAGGAAACAATTTCTCCCTAATGTCTAGTCGAAATCTCCCCTCTTCCAGTTTAAAACTGTTACTCATTCTGTTGCTCCGCTCATCACAAACTTCTCCTCACGAGGACCTCGTCCCCATGGCGTGGACAGGGTGCACCCACAGTCCTCCTGCCCCTTCTATGCTACCGGCTGCCCAGCGGCGGGACCGATCACCAGGCGGGGAGGTGAGCAGGGTGCCCAGCACCGCCAAGGGCAGCAGCTCCCTTTGCTGGAGGTCTCCGGCAGGGAATGGGCTGAGCTGCCGCCGGGTGGGCCTGAAGCCGGCAGCAAGGGGTCTCTGTGCCGTGGTCTACCAGCGCCCCGGCCTCCCCCTTTGCCTGCTCTGGCGGCGTGTGACCTCTGGGATATATATTTTTGCTAGTAAATAGTGTTGCTGCTGCAGCCACGATGACCGACGCTGCAGGCAGGGGAGGAGGAGATGCGGGAGTCCCTCTCGTGCCGATGCCGGTTGCGTAGAGCTGTGGGGAGCCGGGGGCTCGGCAAAACTCATCCTGCTGGCCCGAGAGTGCAGGAGGGGCCGCGGGAGCGGATGGGAGCGGCGGGAGCAGAGCTTTACCCTCTTCTCCGGGCACTCCGTCCCGACCCGGTGATGGCAGGGGGGCTTCGGTGGGGGCTGCTGCCACCAGACTCCGGCAGCCCCAGGGCCCTTGGCAGCAGGGAGAGCCTCCTCGGGATTAGTCATGTCTATAAACTGTTTATTGTTTCAAAACATGTTTTATCTGAAATGCATTTCTTCTGCTTAAACAGTACTTTGCTTCCCAAGAGCTGCCTGGTCACCAGGTAACTGAGAGAAGGGAGCTGTGGATGCTGAACCCAATTCAGTCAGCTGAATGATTGCGGAATACAGTTTTTACGTGTTTTCAAATATTTGCAACCTCCTGTACACCTTTTTTGCAACAAAAACGACAGTATTCTTTTCAAACAAAACAAACCAGAGGCAGTGGCAGCTCCGGGATGCTCCTGCTGTTTCAAGTCAGCACGGAAAGGCTCTGCCGATGGCGGCTCTGGCAGCAAACCGGGCTCCCTCGCCCAGCGCCAGCAGAGTCGGGCACACTCCAGCACAGTGCGTGGCTGCAGAAATCACGTTCCTCCCTCGAGCAACTGAGGGACTTTAATAAAAAACAGCGTGTAGAGTTTTCAGTATAGAAAATACTGATCTTCTCCAAAATTATTTGCTCTGCTTGAAAGCTAATGCTCTGCTTTAAGTCTGTTTTCATATGTCTTATGGACTTGAATTATGGCATGTTAATTATGGCCAGAGGCAATGGAGAAGTGTTATTCCTTTACAAAGAAGATGGAGAAATTCAGTTAAAAATAGATTATAAGACTGTGCTGTCAGGCACAGGCATTTTCCTGCCCCCGCTGGATTTCTGTTTTCCATAGACCAAGGAGGAATTTGCTCACACAACATATGGAATTTTTATATTACTCAGCATAATTAAGTGTAACTCGTTAAATGAGCGCAGCGACTGTGGAGGTCACTAGAACAGCCATTAACTTTTCCCTGCTAAGTGAAGTGGCAGTTGGCCAAAAAATCATTATTTTCCTCCGCCCCCTTTTTTTTTGCGGTATTGTTCCCCAGGATTTTTAGCTTCAGCTGGGAAGGGCGAGGAGGAGCTGTGTGCACGCACCAGCCCAGCGCTGCGGGGCCGCAGTCCCGCCACGCAACAGAATTCGTTGCGAGGTGTGAAATGAGTCGTAGAGCAGCAGATCCGGGCGATCCATCGCGCTGGTGTCGGAGCTGGCGCCAGCCGCAGCCGGTGCTGGGCTCCGTGGCGGGAAGGAGGGCAGAGACACCCAACGCCCACCACCCCGTCGGCACAGGAGCGGAGTCGTCTTCAAAACACTCAAGCAAAGGGAAACTTTTGATAATTCGCAGATCAAAATGAGGATGTTCCTGCGTATTAGCAAATATTCTCAAAACCGCGCCGCTATTCGGCTGTCCCTCGCGCGGGCCACGCTCCCACCCGACGCTGCTGCCGAAGGGGACGCTCTGCCCGGGTGTCCCACCACCCCCTGCCGTCCCCCCCGCCCTGGCTGCGCGGCCCGGCCACAGGTCGAAGCTCGGGGGACTGATCGAGCCCGAGATTAACCCAATCCAGGTAAAGGGCAGGAGCCCCCCCTGCCCCCGCTGCCCGCCCCCGCGCACCGCCCCGGCCCCGCCGGCCCCTCCCGGGGATGGGACCCAGCGCCTCCGGAGCGGATCCCGAGATCCCGCAGGCGCCACAGCAGCTGCGGGAAGCGGCATTCCCAGACTGCCATCTCGTGGCACAGGAAGACGAGGGAGCCCAAGTTCGCTCAGGCAAGTTCTGCCGACAGCGGCCGCAGTGCAGCCCCTGCTGGGAGGCGGCTGTGAACTTGGCTGTGAACTCCGCTTCCTGCTGCTGCCCGTCACGGCGCCCCCGCGACCAACGGCCTCGGAGGTCAAATTGTATTTGCTCCGTTTTCGTCCTTTATTAATCCCGTGTTTCAAATTTCCAGGCTGTTTTGGCTGGAAGGGGAGGCCAAAGGGTGCCGTTCGGGAGCCGGTTCGTTACTGGAGCTGCGTCCGGGTGAAGCACAGGCTGGAGGTCAGGGGTGCTCGGACCATGCCCACACCTTACACCACAGGTTTAGGGAAATCCCAGTGGCCTTATCAACCCCTCGTGCCTGTGGGCAGCAGGTAGGACACCTGGTTGTCAGGCAGCCAGCTTGCATCCAGCAGTGGCGCCGGGTCAGCGCGTCACTGCCCAACTTCAGTTCCCTACGGAGCACAAGCCTCCGGCTCACCCTCGGCTGCCAGGTGCTGCCGGAGACGCCATACTGCACCGGAGATCCCTTCCCGCCAGGAAAAGTGGCCGCGTGCCGCAGGCGAGCCAGGCTGGCTGACCGGCCCCCCGCACACCTCCTCCTGCCCGGGGACGGACTCGTCTCTCCAGTCCCAGAGGTCTCTGTGCGCCTCTGAGTCACCCCGGCCTGCCTTTACGGTCAAAGGCTGTGACTCATCTGGCTTACGATGGGAGTCTACTTCACGATAAGAAAAGTGCCTCATAGAGCCTGTTTATTTCCATTGCCTGTAAAGCCTTGGCTGATTTACTCATTTATCTCCATCCGCGTTACAGATACCTGTCTGATGAGGCGAACCCCACAGTAGATGAGATGAAATAAAGGCTGAAAACAGTGAGAAGTATTGAGAACCACAGCAATATAAATATAGCAGTTAAAAATAGTTTACTGGTTCAGAGAACTATGCAGATAAGCTGCTGATAATGGCATAGATTAATAAGCAAGAGGCAAAGACACACTTTTGTTCTGGTTTGGTTTTCTCAGCAGAACTGGAGACCTCGACAGTGGCTCTGCCTTGCCTGTTTAGTGTCCTCCGGGCAAATTATTCCCCTTCTCCATGTCTCGATTTCTCCCTCTGTGATATTGAGATTATCATAATTAGCCAACATCTTGTACTAATTGACTAAGACCAGTAAAAAGGAAAAAGGCATTTATAGGAAGATAAAACAGGAGCAGAATTACAATGGATGGAGCCTCACTGGCTTTCGAAGCCTCATCAGCTGTCGCGTTCACGGGTTACTCTTGTGCTTGAAAGTCCACGCTCTTGCCCAGACGTAGCGCCTGCAGCTCTGCCCCCCTGCTCAGCGACAGGCTGCGAATACAAGAAACTTGATGCTGATAGAAAAATGCTGCAAGGGCCCGAGCTGGGTGAAGGCATCGCCTCTGTGCACTGGGTGACCGGGGTGCGAGGCTGCCACCCGCGCGTCGTGCCGACACCGAGCCGAGAGCCGCGTCCGCCTGGGGCTGCCGGGGCGGGAGCCGGGCGAGCGGGATGCGCCGTGCGTGTCCCACAGCCCGGCCGGGCTGGGAACACCTCGGCACCCACAGACGGGCCGGGGGTGATGGCAGGAAAAAAGTCCACAGGGAGCAACCCTGGCAGCGGGGTGGGGGGCTGGAGATACCGGACAAGTTTATGTTGCCAAAGTTTCTTGGAAGAAAGTAGCGGTGTGTCTGCGTGGAGCGAGCCCATTGCTGCCCAGCACACTCCATAGGGCATGTTCCTGTACCAGTCCCCAACTTCTTGTGATGGCTGGTGTGTTAATCAGGGGTTGTACGAAAAAGAAAACAGGACCGTAGCAACCAGACTAACATAGCCGGGTGGTATCTAAACAGCAAGGCCGTATACATTAGAGTGAAGTGAGCTGTTTGGGGGATTACACTTCAGGTTTCCATGGAAAAAACTCCCGTAGAACATACTTCCAGCCGAATTACTGTGTAAACTGAAGAGAGGTTTCAGAGCTTCAGCTTGTTGCTTTTAATGAACGCGATTTAGCTGCTGCCAGCACTTTACAATTTCAAAATTTAGCTCAGCTGTATTTTCTCCAGGGTCTAGGATTCTGTCGGTATTTGCTTTGAAAATAATGGAGGAACAAGAAATGGCCTCTGCGGTTATTCACTCGTCTGCTCAGCAATCCAGAGCAAAAACAAGCAAACAAACGTGCTGGAGGTAGAAGCAGGCGGGGAGCTGAACGCGGGTGCTTCAGAGCTACTTACAGCACAAAAACATTCGTATCGCCTAAAAAACGCTGCAGACACAAAGAGCGTGCCGACTCATTTGTACAGGAAAATAATCAGAAAGAAACAGAAAGGACCAAAAGTCCCTGCAAATCAGTGAAGCCAATTAATTACAGACTGCGGCAGGAAGGCCAGAACCGTTGTTGTGTTTCTCCAATGTCTATTTAAGACGTTTCAAGTGCCCCGGTTAGAGGGGAATTGGTCACAAGGCAGAGGCCGTCCCTGCGTGGGGCTGCGTCGCCTCCTCTCAGCAGCGCCCTGCAAAGTCAGTCGCGAGTTTCAAAGCAGCCGGGATTGTGCACGGAAGGGAACAGCTCTGCATCGGCAAGGAAAGGGGCCATAGGATTTTACAGGCTTTTTTTTCTTATCTCCAGTATTTGGAGTCCACCGGGATCCCCAGGATAACAAACTCCGCTGAGTTTTAGCTGGTGAGATTCTCCCGGCCAGTAAAATTCATTTTCTCACCCAGAGCTGGATTCCAGGCTCAGAATAAGGTATTGTGCGGCAGAGTTACTGCACTATTGCAAAACTGGGGTTTCTATCAACCTGACACGTGTTTCTGGCTGTGAGTTGCAGGTACTGTGCAGTATTACTAGGATATATTTTAATGACAAAATAAGGAAGTTTTCCTCACTTTTAAAAACATGATCTGAAATAATCTCATTTGAATATTTTCATGCTACTCAACATGGGATAATTTTTAATAGATTATGAACACTTACCACATTTATACATAATTCATGACGGAGAGAAATTATTTTAATAACATTTATTATTTGAGAATAGGAAAGAAAGAATATTTGGTATGGTTACTTAACAATTACAAAAGTTAGGCTGATCACGGTTTTTCCTACTTCTGCGATTCCATTAGAAATAATTATTTTCCCTGCTCCCTGCCAGTTCTTCCAGCAGCACATAACCTGAATTGCAGCTCCCCGCTCCCGCTGCCGGGGGATTCAGGGACGCAGTGACACCGCTGGGGACGGGTCACCCCCAGCCCGAGACGGAGGAGCCCGCAGAACGGCTCAGGAGAAAGGTGGAATTCCTTTCCAACCTCACCCACTCCGGGATGCTGTGAAATTAATAACAACAGTGCTCACAGGCCCCAGGAGTGACCGGAAGAGCCAGAACAGCATCCACAGGAGCGGAGAGGTTTTGAGAGCTACAGCTGCTTGTCCGACAGGAGCGGAAGGGTACGTGCAGCTGGGGAAAAATCCCGGCTTCCCTTGGAGTTGTGTACTGGGGGGCCGATGGGAGAGGGAGGTGGGGAGGGGCAAATGCCTCTTGGGCCCCCCACACCCCCCCCATCCCCATCCGTGGTCCAGGCTGGTCCGTACAGGAGCCAGTCGGGCTGGGAAGGCCCACCAGTGTGTTCCCAGTTTGGATTGGAAATGTGGGCTGATGAGCAGCCAAAGCTCGTAATAAAGGAAGATATTTGAGCACAGGTCACACACACGCCAAGTCAGATTTTGTTGATACTCGATAGTTTAAGAACTTTTAACTTTGCCTGTTTATCTTTGTCCAATTTTGCCCTCCTGGTTCTTTTCTGTAATCTGCAACAGACAATCTGTTCACAACCCCGGTTTGATTTAACATCAAATTAACATTCTGTTCTACTTAGCTGGGTTGGTTTTGTGTTTTCCCCCTGCCGACTAGCGAGGCTTTGCTGTGAGAACTGTCGACGGGCGGTTTCGTAGCCTGTGGACGCGCGGCAGCGCGGGCTCCGCACGGGGAGAGTTCGCTGCGCGAAACACCTGCCTGCTCCTGGACCCGGCATCCCGCAGCAAAACTCTCCTGCTGCTCCAGGAAAGGAAAAACGGCAACTGGCCGAACATGCTGGATCTAGGTTTGAGTCTAAAATGTGCCACTGTTGCAGCTCAGCTTGGAGGAAAATTTTCTTTAATTCTTGGGAAAACTCTTTCAATTCAGCTGCGAAACCAGGAGACGACCCAGCGCTTTCTTTGTCATCCATTTCTCAATCCCGAATAAAAGGAACCTACAAAAATAAAATAAAAAAAAAATTAGTTGTTTCACGATTTGTGTGACCAGAAACAGAAAAGGCATTGTCATTCTTTTTTTTCATCCCATGTTTTCTAATTAAACTGGGTTTTTAAATATTTGGTTTTTTCCCAAGGTAAACATTTTCAATGTCTTGTAAAACTATCTGAAAGACACCAAATGCGAAAACTGGTGAGCCAAGGGGTGGTTTTTGTTGGGTTTGTTGGTTTTTTTGGCCATTTACGCTCTGCACCCTGTCTGCAGAGCAGGCGGGTGCTGGCAGGCAGGAGGCAGAAATCTGCCGGAGAGCCCGGCACGCTCGGCCGGAAAGGGAAACGCTCGCAGTTTCTCAGCAGCAGGTTTGCTCTCGGCTTTGTGTGAGCTGGGGCTCGCTGTGGCCCCTCGGCCGCTCCGCCACCAGCCCTGGCCCCACCGATGGCCAGACATGGCCAAGAGCGTCCCGCGGCAGCATCTGTCCTGCAGCAGCATCCGTCCCACGGCGGCATCCGTCCCACGGCGGCATCCCGTGCCTGGGGTGAGGCTCCAGCCCGGCATGGTGCAGGGCTTGATGCCGCAACGGCACAGGGAGTGCAGGGCGAGGGGGTTTCGGGGTAGAACTTACCACATGTCTCCATGTCCCCTGCGGATGCTGCGACAATTTATTTATGCAGGGAAAAGCCAAGAAAATAGCTCCCCCCGAGCAGTGCTCCTGATTTACACTTAAACACCTCCATAGCCAGGGGAGGTTTTTTTCCTCTCTCTCTTCCTGTGTTTTTTGTGATCATTTGTTAAATACACTATGGCCCGCTCTTCACCTCTCTCTGAAGCGCCGAGACCTTTTGGGGCTTTATTCCCTCCTGGCGTTCCCTAAATAAATCTTGTATATTTGCAAGGGGTGTCGTGAGAAGTGGCAGGAGGGAGACGTGGGCTGCGCCATCCCATTCCGTAGGAGCAGGCGTTGGGGTGATCCGCTGGGCAACTGCCCGGGCAGCGGAAGCGGCACCTCGGCGCGGCTGCGCTGCGTCCTCCGTCCGCGCGGGACCGGCTCGGCCCCTTCCCGGGAGCGGCGGCTGGGTGGGAAGACTGTCACCAGCTAATGCGTAGACAGGGGATCATTTCCAAATTTAAGCTCTACATTGACTCTAGGTCTGAAACAAAAATAAGAATAGATTTGAGGCAGAATTAGGCCTTTTAAGCTCAATTAAAGCTCAGGCAGAACATTAAGATCTTGATACTTACCACACTATTTAAGATCACTCGATTGCTGCAAATTTATTCCAAATTAACAGTGGTGCGAAGGAGTGAAGAATTAATCCAATGATGTGGGCTAGGACCAGTCAATCATTTATAATTGTGATCTTCTTGCCTTTTGTCAATATGCATATTTAAAATCTAATTCTGATGCTTTCTGCAGATATGACAGTGAGATTGCCAGAGATTAAGGATTGAAATGAGAGGCCTGTTCAATTAAAAAAAAAAAACCTCTCCCACCCCCGCAAACATTGATATTTAAAGCAGATAATGTTATTTAAACATTAAACAAATGAACAGAAATAAACTACCCCCTGCCATCAGAATTGTTATCTCAATTGTGTAAACATGTGAATAAACAAATGCATTCAGTCTAAAAGATACGGAAATCAACATGAAACATCTGCATCTCGCAGAAAGCCGTTACTGACGTAAGCCTGTGAATCCCCAACCTCCAGATCAAACCTACTGTTACATGGTAAGTGAAGTATCTCTAGTTTAGATAAAAGGATTTAGATTATAAGAATTCCAGGAGAGTGTAAAGTAGCCAGAGAAAACATCAGAGCCGATTGCAGCTGATGGAGCAGATGTTCTTGTCGCTGAATCACTGTGGCTGAAATCCATACCCCGGGCATTCTTTTTCCACCCGAGATTATATTCGCCGATCCCTTTTCATTCTTTAGCTTTTAAGAACAACACAACCGCCGTGGCTTTTATTCAAATAAAATGCAATGAAGCAATTTGTTTCACCGAAACGTGCGTTTTTTTACGGGAAAAGCACTGGCTTGCTCACTGGCGCCCGCGGATTCGGCTCCAGCAGAGCACGTACCTGCGGCCGCTGCGGGAAACGCCGCTGCGCTGGGTGGCTTCTGCCGCGGGGGCTGCCCGCGTGCCGCCCCCACCCCTCCGCCGCCGCTCGCAATGAGCGATCCCTGATGGCAATTGATGAACAGGCCGCTTAATTCCCAGATTTGCTAAACTCAAGGCTGGCAGCTGAAGTCAGCGACCTGATTTGCAGAGGGTTGAGCAAATGTTCCTCCAAACGAGCAACAATTCAACGCGCAACAAGGACCCTCCGGTGTTGTGGAATCCAAAAGCCCTCAGAGCCACCGTCTCGCACGAAGGTAAAGACAGAAGCAGACCCAAAATATTCAGTGGTGAAACGGTACGTCTGAAAGGCGTTTAAAAGGTTAAAATACAGAGAGCTATTTTTATAATACTCGTCTGATTGTTTCGGCTTCTTCTGTAAATAACATCTCAATGGCTGACGACAGTAAATGAGGCCATCAGAGAGAATTTGATGCCTGTTCTTCTAGTAAAGATGATGAGAAAATAAGCAGCCTACGCTGAGGGAAAAGGAAGAGTAATAAGTGATCAATAAACAAAGCTGCAAACAAGACCAACAACGGTTTTTATGCATATATTAGAAGAAAATTCAAGGCAAATGAGGTGAGCATCACTTGACAGGGAAGGAGAGCAAGTGCTGCACGGTGGGGAGGAGGTTAACGTGCCCTGTTCAGGTGAGCCCTCGCCACACGCCAGCTGGGACCAACCACTTCAACCTTGAAAAGGTTAAGATGATTTCCACAAATTGCGTGTCCACCGAGCCTTATTAAATGATCCCAGGGAATTCTCGGGGAACTGGATGGAGCAATTGCTCAGCCACCTGCAATCATCCTGAGAACACGTGCAGCAAGTGCGGGAACGGGGCCGCGAGCGCTGTAGTTACAGAGGGACAAATAAAGCAGTTTTTAAGAGGAGGACCTGAGGAACAAATGTTAATGCCTATGAGGAGGCTAGACAATAATTAAAAGACTCAATCTGTAAATACATAGAAGAAAACGAGATGATAAGAAACAGCCAACATGGTCTTGTAATGGAGGAAGCAGGTCAGGCAAACCTAGTTACCTTCTTTCAGGTAACCGCTCTTATTAAAGATGGGGAAGCAGCAGATGCGATATCTTGATTTACAGGAAACACAGTTCAGAAAAAATTACTGTAAGACCGGAAGGTGAATGCAAAGTTGTGACTACACCACTATTAAATGCAGGCGATATCCCCCATCCTCAGCCTGCACCACTCGCCCTTTCAATCAGCCTGGGGGGCGAAACATAAAGATGATAACGAAGTGGAAGGCATTGCAATCACTTTGGAGAGGGGATTAGAGTTCAAAGTGATCTTCATAAATTGGAGAAATGATCTGAATTGTTACGATGGAATTCAGTACAGCGCACAAAGCTATTTTAAAGAAGAAATGTCAATACCTATAAACAAGATGGGTAACCACAGGCTCAGTAACATTTCTGTAGCAGAAGATTGGGGGATTGCAGTGGATAGTCAAACAGGTTTGGTTTTTTTCCTAAGAAAGAGAAGAATGATGGGAAAATAGAATGAGTTCACCATTATGTAAAAGGCTGCTGCCAGAAGGAAAAGAATAAGCTGTCTTTCATGTCTATTGTGGATAGAACAGTAATAATAAAGTGCATTAAAGAGAGGAAGAAAAAGGAAGAAATAGGCCTGACATCATGGGCCATTTTCTAATCATGAAGTTAGCAAAGCGCTGACAAGGTGTTCAAGGGAGACTGTGTCGTTTCCCTCCAGCCAGAGTTTCACAGGACAGGTCGGAGCTATCTGTCACAATGGAGCTACTCCTGCCATGACACGGGGCGATGGCCTGTCACAATGGAGCTACTCTTGCTGTTACACCGGGTGATGGACTCCTCTGGGAGCCAGCCAGACCCACCTGCTGCAGCCCGGAGCGGCGGCGGGAGCGGGCAGCCTTCCGGGGGCACCACGCAGAGCCACGGAGGCGGCCACGGGGCCAAAGCCTGGGTGTAAACCCAAGGGGCGGCGTTAGGAGCCCGGGTAACGCCGGGGCGCTCTGCCTTCAGCCCCACGTGCTCGGCCCGCCCTGCGCTCCCATGGCAGAGAAACGGGGCTTCGCCATCGACTGCGTGCGCCCACCCCAGCCCCATAACGGGGGACCTGGAGGAAGGGGCTTCCCCTGGGGAATAAAACTAAGTGCTGACAGGAGGGTGATGAAATGGGGCATCCATACACTTTTCAGAGATCAGTTTTGAGGCCTTACGTCAGAAAATCTGCATCCAATTCCATGAGTGCAGCCACTAGACTGATCTTCCACCGAGTGCGATGAGATGGTGACAAGCTGGCCAGAAGTCCGTGGTTTCACAGTGTACCTGCTGTGCAGAGAACCCATCTGACTTTCCTGGAACACTATTCCAAAAAACAAAACACACCCTCTGCATCCTCAAGGGGAATATTAAAATTTCTCAAATCCTGCATAAAATTATTAAAGGTAACACGCTACTTTGTAGGTTTAGAGCTTTTAAAATAAACCAAATGGGTTATTTGGCAGAATTTGGCTAAATGAATCTGTAAGAAAGCAGAGCGGGAAGTAATGTGACGTCTGCTGTTGGCATTAGTTAAGCACAGACGCTGCCTTCTTTAGATCTCCTAACCTTGTCTGAACCAGCAATTTTTAATTCAGACAAACACTGGAATGAGAAAATCATCCCGAATGTAAATGTTTCCATCTGTGATTCAATAAAGCAGCCGCACTACCAGCGGAGCCTGGCCAAGAAGCTTGGTTATCTTTTCCTATTGACAATTAACATTTGAACTGGTCGCTAAAACAATCAGAAGATTGACTTATATTAATAAAGTGAAGATCAAATAAATAAAGAAAAAGGCACTGAACTCATTAAAATCCTCCATAACCTGTTGTGAGTCTGTAGTGTTTGTCTTGATGGCACGAGGACAATATGAGCTTTGGTTTTCCTGGGAAGCTGAACATGAACAGGTTAATACAGCCAGTTTTTAAGATGGATTTTCATTTCTGCAGACTGTATCCTTTACTAAAACAAAAGTCCTCTATGAGCATACTTTTCAGACTCCATACATTTCTGAGGTAAGGAGCTGGCATCGATCTATCAGCACTGAAATTCAGAATTCTTTTCCCTGTGGATGTGGCTAGTCCGAGCGCAGGCTCGGGAGGCCGGGCATTGCTTGGGTCTGCCGGCGGCTGGAGCAGAGGTAGTAGCCAAGTGTCCCAGCCTGCCAGGTTTATTTGTAAACGTGGAAATTTGTCCAGATTTGCCTGACAGTTGTTGGCCAGATATTCATCTTGTTGATTCAGCTAAGCCTCCTGTTGAGCTAAATGGGAATTTTGCCTGAAAAAGAACTGAGAAGTTGGCACCCACCAGAGTGGGATAAATCACACCCCAAGTAAGAACGTCTGGATTTTACCCTGAGGCCCAAAAGGCCTCGAGTTTGGATTCGTAAAAACTGCTGGAGATCAGCCTTCGCTGGTGCTTGCTGCCAAGGGGCTGGAAAGACTCTCCCGAAGGTTCTGTGCCCGGCGCTCAGCCGGACCGTGACCTGTGCATCGGGAGGGACACCCCTCCCACAGGCTTTCCAGGGGACGCGCGGTGCGGGAGGAGACCCTCAGCAGGGCTCAGGGGTGAAACATCCCCCTGTAACGCGTTCAGCAACACGAGGCACAAACCGCGCGTTCCCGGAGGGGAAAACACACCCTGTGCCGCAGCAGCCACCCAGCGCTGCATGCCAGGGAACGACCAGCCCAGGGAGAGGGGATTTTTCGGGCGCCTCCTCAGCAGTCGAGTCATTCCTCTCCAGGCTTGAGAGAACACAGGTAAGTAAGGAGCGCCTTCGCAGGGTCTGCTTCGAAGCCTGATGGCAACTTCACGTCACCGCAGCGGCCGCGTGCGGGAGACACAGGCTCATGGGAACTGGCGTCGTCTGTCCAACGGAGCGCAGAATGCTTCCTGCCTTTGGCTTCAGCTCCTGCACGGACACGGATGCAAGTTCCGTGACTGGGAAGTGAATAGATCAGATGGATCAGGAGGTAAGGTAGCCAAGATTAGATTTTCCTATGCTAACAGCAGAAAAGCAAGAATGTCAGGGGAAAAAACAAATACAAATATACATGGTAAGAGCACTGTAATTCCAAGAATGATGTGGTGGAGTATTGCAAGTAAAGAAACGGAGCAACGCCTGCCTTTTTAAAGACATAGTTACATTTTGAGACAGGCCTATTCCAGGACTAGCGTCTAATTTTACACAATCTCCCACTTCACCATTCCTGCTAAGGACCAGGGGATCCTTGCTTTTCTAACGTCAGTACCTCCTGCAATAAAGCAAAGAAATAATATGAGAAAAAAGTGCCCTTAAGGGCACGAGGCTTGCGGTCCTTCCCAAAGCACGGACTGCTGTTTGGCCAACAGCCTGCTGGCCTGGAGTAGGAAAGCACAAAGCTGGCAAACACAACTGACAGACTTTCCAATTACAAAATCTCCTCCCACTTGCAAACTGTGTCCCAGAGAGCTGGACTGAGAAATCCCCCCTGGAGAAATCCCCTGTTATGTTTTGCTGGCATAAAGACGGTCAAACGCAGCAGGACTTACACAAATTACATACATCTCCTTACTCCATTCCTCATCTACAGAAGAGGACAACAGAACCTCCCCGTCTCACAGGACACTCGAGGGTAACTCCAACAAATAATCCGAGGTCCTCGCATCCTGAGGTAACAGGGCTTGCAACTCCTCAACAACCAAAAAGATTTTAACAACTCTTCTGATCCCATAGATTGCGTAAATAAATTCTTCTAGTTCTGAGAGGGATGCCAGTTAACTAGTTTTAAAAGCGTGGTGAAGGAAGGATGTGCCAGCTTCCACGGACAAAGGGTACCGTGGTCCACACTGGGGAAGAGCTCGCCTGTCTCTACCACCCAGCAGCTGGAGAGGCAGTGAGTTACCCAGAGAAAATAACTTTATGTGCTTTTGGACTGCATACAGAAAACAAAGAGACTTCCTGGTAATGTGGAAAAAAAAAAATTAAAAGAAGTGGGTCAGAAGTATTACAGCTTTGTACAGAGAGTGGGATGCAGCAGAGACTCCTGGTTCCAGGAGCGCTGCCCGGCACACCCAGCGTCTGCCCCATGCCTGGAAGGAATCCCTTCCCCATCACGGGGAGCAGAACCCTGGCTTGGACACGTCAGCGGTTTGACCACCTGGGAACATCATTCCCATCGATGTTGTGGGAGACGAGCGGGGAGAGGAGGAGGAGGGGGAGGCTCCCTGAGGCCGAGCTGTGCCAGCAGCGTCGCGGCACAGCAGACACGTCGCCAACCTCGGGTCTGTCGTAGCACATGAGGGTCGTTTCCAGCCCACCCAGCGGAGCAGCAGGAAACAGCAAGTTTACTCCAGCTACTCCATTCCTCGTCCGTCCGTTAGGACGCAGCGTGTACATGCACAGCAGACGCTCCGAAGCATCTCGGTGAAGACTGGAAGCGTATCCAGGTGAGCCAAGAGGCAGAGTGAAAAGGTGCTCGCTCTTCAGCAAACCCTGCCACTGTGCTGTAACATGAGACACCATAGCCCAAACTGCTGGCTGGTTTTTTGGCTAATGTAGTTCCTAAAAAACATTAACAAACTTTTAAACAATGGTATTGGCAGGAACTGAATCAGAGTTAGTGCATTAGTGAGTGGCTCCCTCCCACAGAGCACTGCCGGGCTCTCACCCAGCCCAGCCGTTGCACCACGAAGCCCGTGCCCAACTGCAGCCACCGGTCCTGAGAGAGCGAGAGCCCCAGTTCCTTTGCACATGGATAATCTGGTGAAAACGTCCTGGTGCTGATCCCTGGAGAGGAGGCTAAGGGTATTCCAGCTTCTTATCACAGACCCAAATGAGTGGCCTCTACGGTAAGCCAGGCTGGACCGCTCAAGGCCAGGGAAACAAGGCAATTGTTCCGGGGAGAAGCACTGGCGCACAGCGCTCTGGGGGCTCCCCAGAAAACCCAGGATGCTCCACTCCAGCCGCGAGGATGGACAAACCTCTGGCTTCACACAAAATACCAAATCAGTCCCTGCTCTCTGTGGCTCCCCAAGGTATCCATCCGGCACGCACAAGCAACAGCCCCTCAGGAAGAGCTGCCAACACCAGCGCATGGGTGAAAAGTGTTAAGAGCACAGAAAAAATGTGCTTTAGCGAAGAAAGCACCATGTAAGTTCTGATCCTTACAGAAATATTGCCTGCAGGAACAAACCGGGCTGCAGTCCGCACTGCCTCGTAGCAGAACAAGCAACCTGAAAAACAAAGTCACTGTCAAAACACCGACAAACTGGGACAAGAAATGGACAAACTGGGAAAGGTAACTTTTAACTTCTGTAGTTATTTCGAGATTGGGTTTGGAAACAAAAGCAGCTTTCAAAAAGCACCACCAGCATTCATATTTGAATGCTTTAAGCTGAGCAACATGAAAATGTCAAGAGACAATGCAGGACGGGAGCAAGTACTGTTAGTATTTCATCTGGAAACTAGATGAGGATCCTGATGTTAACAGACTGCGGGGGAGAGTTCAGATTTAGAGAGTAAAAAGAAAAGCAGTCCTAATAAATATGAAAGGCAAATGTGGGAGTAAAGAATCACAGCATACAATCTTGTCATTCTATGTGATGGCAGGATGAAATGGTCTGAAATGTAACTAAAACTGAAGCAAGATCTAGGACAAAACATTATTACAGAAAATCAATGGAATTGATTTTGAAAAGGCAATAAACACAGTCAATGGAATCACGTTAAAGTACCAGAAATTTGGGATATTTAAGACTACCAGTCTAGACATGACATTGTGTTTTTATAAAGTCCTCTATGAATTAAAGTGTTTGACCTTCTACACTCATCCACTTCTCTCCTGCCCCCCAGAGACCAATTAGAAATTCGCTGCTAAATTCTCCACATGAGCCGAAGAACACAAAATGCTCCTGAAACTCACTGGTCCAACCTCACTGCTCGAGAGAAACGCACAGTGCCCTCGACTGCCAGAACAAGGACTCCGTGAACGTAGGTAGCTGAAGAAATACCTTTCCATATGGTCTTTCCCAACCCAGCAGCTGTATTCCCGGTGCTATACCAAGACAAGCTAATTTTAATGTTTCTCCTGTGCACTCAGTTTGCTCGTGCTGTGGTGAGAGAAAAGGTCATTTCTAACAGTTTAGCACACAAGTAACCACCCCAGCAGCCGTCTACAGATCAGCCAAGCCTTAAGAAACGAACCACGTGTGTATATGCAAGGTAAGCTTAATTAGCTTCACAAAAATACAATATTTGAGTATTAGAACCTGATGTGCTCAAGGAAGTACATGAGCTTTTATACTTGCTAGAACAATTCTGTATTTAATTAGGCTTCATTAGTAATTTATTTCCACATATACAGGACATCATGCTCCATCAGCAGGTAATGTTCTTCATTAAAAAGAGTAAGAACTTTGTGCGCCAGGGTAGATGTGGTCCACTAATCCAAAGAAATCAGAACTACAAAGTACCGAGTAAAATATTTTGCTAAATAAAACTTGCCACTTTCATTTAGGATGATAATTTGTAGTAACATGTCAAAGCAGAAAATTATCTGGGCTCTTGAATTCGCTTCTGGAAAGAAATTGAAGTTACTTATGTGCATCCGAGTTTTAAAATTCCTTGTCCCAGCCTGTTACAGTAGACAATGCATGGCGCAATGGTTTGGTGCATCAGCGCTTGGTTCTTAAAGGCTTTAAACTCATGACACTTCCCACAACTCCCAGTGACACAAGCCAAGGCTGGCCCTGGCCAACAAAGGAGGACCACGTCAGTAGCTTCCTAGTGCCACTAGTTGTTTTTAGAACGTGCCAAACTAAGGCAAGAGTGAACAAAACCACGTGCCGAGCCTTTGAACGAGTCATTCCCATATCACCACGAGGAAAGCTTTCCTCAGAGCCGTTCTGTATCCCCACGAGGAAAGCTTTCCTTCGAAGATGCGTTCGCACCCTGAGTCTCACCGGCGGGTGTTAACGGCACTCATCTGACCAGCGGTTCAGCTCCTGAAGCGTAGGAACAGATCGTTCCGCAGACGTGACAGATGAACATCAGACTAACACCCCTGGTAAGTTCAATTACACCCAATCACTTGGATTAAATTGCTGAAGAAATGGTAGTTGTAACATGGCACTTTGTTAGAGCTTTTTTATTTCCCAAGCAGGAGCAAGGAATTACTATCTACGCAAGTAACCTCCCCTCCCAGTATGAGTTAAAATATCTGTATCCTTTTCTTGCTCATTTTAAGAGTTAGCAAGTGCTTATGTAAAGCACAACCATTTTTGCTTTCCCACTTCTCATACTTGCAAGGCTTCTCGTGACTAACATCACCAGCTAGATTATACTTCTCACGTAAGATTAAGTATTTGTGACTGAAGCAAATATCAAACCCGCTAACTGCATAGTTTTAAATATGATTTTGCTTCAATACTGAAGTTTCTATTTCAGTAACTGAACTCCATTAAAAAAGAAAGATTAGAAAAATCACCTTTTTCAAAATCTAAGGAAAATTTAATCAATACGCCTTAAATTATTTTACAGTAACTACAATACTGACAAGCATAACATTTTCAAAATGGTGTTTTTCTTGGAAGTACTGCAAAAGAGATTATTCTTCATCTACTTCTATGTGCACCATTAGGAAAAGAAACTCTAGTTGAAGTCACCTGCAGAAATCCAAGTTAACATATAGCTACGTAGACATCCAAATGTATTCGTATTTCAACTGTGACAGAATTACAGATCCCTTTAATTTTTAAGCATCTGTTTTCTAACTCATAATTGAAGTATCTTAAATCCTGAAATACTATCACATCGAATGAACACATAAATGAAACCAAGGAACTTAAGAGTGTATTTGTTAAAATATAGAAAATACCCTAATTGCTTGTGTTTATTTGCGCTTTTTGCTTTTGGTAAGAGAAGACAGGAAATAGGTTCCTTATTACTGCAGATTTATTCAAAGAGTACCCCAAATCTACGGCATCTGCAGTTTTGTCAACTTTTTTGGATACAAATATATCGATATATAACTGCAACCCTTCTCGCTCCCTCACTCCCCTAAAAAACCAGCCAAACCAACCAACCAAAACCAAACAAAAAACACAACCCTCAAATAAACATCCAAAAGTTACTTTTCTAAAGATCCAGGAATGGGAAAGAAATTACGTTAACTTGATAAGCATGAACACTTATTAAAGCTATAGACACCTCAGGTCAATTGAAAACAGTATTCAAAGTCCTAAAAAAGTGAACACGAGACATTTGTTTTCATTGCTCCAGATGATTCAAAACAGGTCTAAGTTTTGTGACAGCAACACTATACAGTTGTTTGCAGCTGTTTCTGGTCCAACTAAATGTTCCAAGTTGATGTTTTCATTTTGGCCCACTGGAGTCCAACAGTTTGGACAGTCTATTCAGAACACAGAAATGAGAGCAAAGACTCCATACAATAAAGCACAGGGGTATGCTACTAGAAGTTGTTGTCCTTCCATTGCTAAGGCAGAAATAAAGATTTTGGAAGCGGAAAAGCTGCACCAGCCAATGATTCCAGCCGTGAGAATAATCCCCATCATTCCCCTGTAAAGACAGAAATAAAAAGAGATTTCCCGTAAGACTTGTACATATATGCTTACAGAGTCGTAACTAGACGCAGACTTCTAACACCTTTCACAGACTCTACAATGAATTTTAGCTTTTATATTTGAGGTTAAACCAAACATTTCCAGTAAAGACCTCAGAACAATATTACTCATTATAACAGCATTAAAAGAAAACCCAAAATCAATTTTTTGTATATGAAACATGCAAGCGGTGGGTAAAGTAACTGTAGCCAAGTTCTTTCCCTAACTTCACACAGCTATGAGGAATCACGCTGATTTTCTTCTCTGTCAAATTCAAATTTGCATATGAAATTATAATTACTTTTAGACTTCACAGGTATCGAGATTTGTCAGATCCAAAGCTGACTGAAAACAAACTTGGTATTGTTGAGTCTATGTATTTACAAGCTGTTAATGGACTCAGAGATAAAACCAGCATTCACCTGTCTTTCATTGGGTAAATACCTAAAGCCTCTTGATATTTCTGGTTTTATCCTTACTACAAATTCCTGCCATATTCAAATTATATGCAGCTTCATCACTGAATATGCAAACTCTTTTTAATAACTTCCTTCACCATCCCATAGGAGAGGAATCTATTACCAAAAAGCTTATGTACTTACTGCAATGAAAATACAATTGCGAAGGTGGAAAGCAGGATCATAGGAAGAAGACAGTATCCAAGGACACTGGCAACGCAGCCGAAGGAGACACCCGTCATGCTCATCAAGTTCAGGAGACAAAACATCCCCAAACATCCGATTGCGCTTATTCCATACACATAACCAAACTGAATCTTCCCAGCCTGGAAGTGAAGCAGAGTAAGGCACGTTAGCCACCTGAAGAACTAACGCCTCCCACAAGCAAGGGGATAAGGGGAGAATGTTTACACAGTATCTTCATTTTCTCTGTTGCCCCCCACCCCCAAAATCCTATACTCGAATTCAACAGGCAGTATTCTCCCACAACCTGAATTCCAGGACACCCTGTATTCCAGGCACCCAAGCGGCACGTTTATCCTAACTTCACGTGTCTCGGTAAACAGATTTTGATGGAATTATTATTCTCTGATCTGGGCTGCAGAAGCCCATGAATTCTCGAGAGTTTAATTAACTAACTTCTCATGCCAATTGACTACTTCAACAATAATCTTTACAGAACTAGTGCATAAAGACCAAGAAATTGTCATTCAGAACCTTCTTGACTAATTCAGAGCTGAAGTCCTTTAATTTGTGGTAAGACTCCACAAAGTTATAGCACAAGGTAAATTGTAAAAAAATGACAGCTCAGCTTCAGCTGTTTCTGGGAAAGCGCCGTACAGGACCAGCAGAATTAACTCGTGGATTTTTAAAAGTGCAAATCAGGACTTTGCATACTAACAAGTATGCAGAAAGCATACGTGCATTATTTCATAACGTACATATTCTATGTCATTATCTCTTTTTCCAGGGACGAGATGGATGCTTCCCCTCTAACACGTACGGAAATGCACCCCGAGCATGGTGCCGCCCCTGCAGGAACACGGCACCACGCAGGCACGGAAGCTACGACGCTGCACAGCTTCGAGCTCTGTCTCCTGCTACTAATGTCCAAACAAACCTTACTTAGAATCCAGCTCTCTCCTTCCTCAAGCGCTACAGAAAGCGATCATATCTGCTTTAATCTTCTTGCTAGGGTACCCTTGTTTTCTCTCACTGCATTCAATGTATTTTAAAAAAAAAAGCATGCAGGAGCAAGTGATAATTTCTTATGAAAAGAACATTCAAATGTATGGATTACAAAGACGTTCATTAATTCTACTGCCCCAGTTTCCATAAATAAAGGTTACTTATTAAAGCAGGCTTAAAGTCCCCTTGGTACCAAAACACCGTCTTCTAAGTGTCGTGGCAATGTGAAATTTTAGGCAAAAATTAAATGCAGTGCCTGAAGACATTTAGAGGGGAAAAAAATGATTAAAAATATTGAAGCTTTCAATGACAAGAAAGACTGTTTGCTGCTACTCTGTCATTTCATAATTGACACTTGATTCATTAAAGCATAATCTTGTTTCAATTACGATGAACTTTAAAATAACCACCAGGCTTCAATGGCTGCTGACCTATTAAGAAGTATAAACAATCTGAAAGCAGGCTTATTTTCGATGTGTTTTACCAGACTGATTCTTGATACTGAAAACCATGCCTAATGTATCAGTACTTATGAAATCACTTTTTACGTGTGAACTTTGAGTTTCCTTGCCTCTTGAGGAGCAGTAAAGAGCAATGAATAAAGAGTATGGAGTAAGGAAATAGAATGAAACAAAACAAGAGAAACAGACTCATACATTAAACACAGTAAGAGTTAAAAAGTAAAAGAAACTCCTAAATGAAGAAATGAAATAAATATTCAAGTACTTAATGTGTCTATTGTTCTGATTCTTGGTAAGACTGAAGATAACAAAAGTTATGATATGAAAGTAAAACATTTCCATTTATAAAAAAAACCCCAAGCAGGTAAAAATCCGAGAACATGGGCCACACCTATTCCTGTGACAAAAGGGAGCCATGTTCTTCAAAAGTAAAGCATGAAAAGAAATACAAATTACATTGAAATAACTGCCATGCAAAAACCAAGCACAAAGGCTTGGATTCAAACTCCACTGACGTAAAGCGACAGTGAACGCCTGAATTTCAATCAGCAGCATGTGAAGCCCCAGCTCCTCTTCCATATAGCTACAAATTCCTGGTCAGGATGGGTTTTTTTGGCCTCCGTGCCAAGTCACCTCCAGTAAACTCATAGGTAACAGCTTTTTCCCCCCACTGTTTCCAAGAATACTAATGCACAAATCGTAATATTTTGCAATCAAGATCTTACCAGTAATAATGTGGCCCCAAAAGCTAGACAGAAGACCATTGGTCCAGCCAAATCAGTCTCGTTCATGATGCTGCCATCTGCTACTTTTAACGGGTGTAGCACCGTTAGTGTCTTCTGCCAGATGTGGTCAAAATTGATCCCCAATTCTACAAATTACACGAAAAGAATTATGCACATTTATTTCATTTTTCCCCTTCCTGTCAGCCCCATTTGCTTCCCTCTCTGTTTTCCCTGCGTCTCCACTTTTAAATCTCCAGATACATTTCTATGGGGACCAGAGAACGGAGTCTTTCCATCTTTCCTCGCGCTCCTGAGTGTGCTGCCTCCAGAGACTCCAGGTCTCGAATGCTCCGAAGTGACCAAGTGACTAAAGGACCAGGTAAAAGCGTAAGCGCAGTGTTCTGGGTCAGCCCAAAAGTTCATTTAACTCAGTGCCCTGTCCCTGTAAGTGGCCAAAACAGACACCTGGGGAAGAGCACAAGCACGGAACACACAGATGCTCCAAGTCACCAATGACCGTTGGCTCCAGGACTTGTAATTCAAAGCAGTTTCTCTGTACATCATTACCCGCAGTGGACTTCTTTCATACACCAGCCATTGAGCCCACTAAATAAAACCACCACCCACCCCTTTTAACACTCTGTGTCTCATGACAAGGAGCTTCCCTCCAGCTCCTGACAGCTCCCTCCAGCTAGACATGATTTCAAGTCTCCATCCGTATGGTTTGACCGTAGTTGTGTGTCAAAGCCTAGTCAGGAGCGCAGTTACCGCCTGCCCACCTCAGGCCCTCGGGTGCAGCTGTGTAAACAAAGTAAGTTTTTGAAGAAAACAAAAAAAAAAAGCACAGCAGGGTGAAAGGTTTCATGAATAGGTACAGGTGATGGGAACCATGAATACCTCTCTAACCAGTAGCAGCAGGGGTTTCTTCAGTGGTTTGGTACTGAACAGTGACAGCTATAAGCTGGAAACTGAAACCACCACTCCAGACACCAACTACACTACCACACTACCCTCTGGCATTCTGCACAGGCTGTATTCTACGCAGGAATTTCTGCAGCGTTTAGCATTCCTCTTTAGCAATGAAAGATTTCAGTTCTAACCAAAGTATCAACTGAAATTAACTGCATCAATTTATTTTACGGAAAGTGGGCAATTATAATTATTTGCAACAACAGAAGTAGCAAGTGGTTTGTCATAAGAGCTGTCTGAAATTAGGTTATCCATTTAATTGACCATGTCTTCCACAGAACAGCTGCTGCGAAGTAATAAAGCACAAATTTAAAACTGCAGAAGTTCACATAAGAACATGCACTTCGTATATCAAAATACAGTTAAATAAAAAAAAATTAATGCTAATTTCACATCAACCGTGCACTTTCAGAAGGAGGGAATACCCACCCTGCAACGCAACTTATCCCCAAATTGGGAAGAGTTTTGGATTCTGGCCATAAAGCCTAAGTTATACCTTCTAATAGAGGAGGCTCATCTTCAAAATTACTTCCATAAAAAGACTGTGCTGAAGTTGGAGCGTACGTCTGTGTTGGTTGGTAAATCTGCCCTGTGTAAGGCTGCTGCTGCATCATGTCTGGAGGGACAAATCCACTTTGCTGGGAGTACTCGTAGCCTCCATACTGCCTACAAAGAATGAGACTGAGTTAGGGACAGAGACAGCGTTTTATTTTACGCACCTGCCTGCAAAATCAAAGCTTATTTTCAGTAAATAAGTATCAGCAAACAATCCCCTCTTCCTTTTTAAAATGTCACACTAGACGCTCCCCTGCTTGAGTCCAGGCCTTTTAGGCATAGAGCCACGTTTGTCCATTCAAACCCATACAAACAATACTGTCAAGCTAAAGAAGATAATTCTTGCTATACACACTAGTAGTGCTTTTCAGTTTTAAGTCAGAAGCCTGGAGAAATGCGTGTTATCCACTGACCGAATTATTACTACAGGCTGTAGGCCTGTAAAAGAGCAGGAAAATTTTACATCTCAAACGTATTCAAATGTTGTGTATTAATTACTACTGACACCTCACTTGATGCCAGCATTGACTATTTAGAATGCTTATTTGCAAACCCACTATTCGAGAATGAAGTTGCTCATACTATCTCTTTTGTTCCTCTCCATATTTAAAATATGAGCTTGTTTTCCCCTTCACTGTGTGCATCAGGTAGCATTATGAATTAGGAATTGTGACATGGACATTAAACACATTATGACATCTACCTACAAGACGTGATGCAGGAGGAAAAAATGGTTGACTTTTCAGTTTCTGTTTCACATATTCTCAATTATTTACTAATATATCAACTTAGAGTGCCTTTGGAATACTTTCATCATAGAATTTGTACGTGTAAAATATAGATTGCTACCTTCAAAAAAAGCAAGTCTCATCAAAGCTATCTTCTGTTCCTAAACAAACTCCTAAGTTATTACTGCCACTAACCATTTCCAAGTCTGACTAGTACAGAGGTTTTGGTAAATGTCTTCAAAATATTTAAAAAATACTAATATAAAGAAGGAAAAACCAGAAATCCTTCTCCTTTCTTTCCCTGCGTTAGCAGAGTCCAGCCTCGTCGCAGCCCTGTAATCCTTTCCAGGGCGTGACCCTTTTCGACCTGCTCCATCCACGGCGGGGTCACACGGGGCACATGAGTGACTCAAACCCCCAGCCCGGGGCAGGACGTTCACACCGGGCTCCTGAGAGCTGCCCTGACCCAGAAACGCCGCCGCACTTCCCTGCTCAGGCCGAGCGATCGCCACGGACACTGCCAGCTCGCGCCTGTGCCGCCGTCACTGACTGCTGCTCCCCGAGCGGCCCGAGACCGACTTACAGAACAACGACACTGTTTTTCCCAAAGACATGAAGATTATTCACGCAGTTAAGAGTACTCATATAACCTTTCTGTCAAATTTTTGCTTTAAGTGTAGAAGGCAGAGTATTCAACTGCCTCAGAACTCTATTTATAGGATAAGTTACGCTCTTCATAAGCCACCCAGCAAGAGAAACTCAGCAACAGCCAACCGCCAGTGGCTGGAATGCCAGTCCCCTCCGGAAGGAGCAGGAGCAGGAGCAGGAGCAAGAGCAGGAGCAGGAGCAGGAGCAGGCTGCCCCGGCAGCATCCCCGCCGTGGGGGTGTGCGCAAGGCACACGCTACAGCTACACAAGCTCAAGCGACAGGCGGGAGTTACTTGCTGTACGGTCTTCCACTGTAGTCGTAGGACTGCGGCTGGTCGTCGATGCTGTAGCTGGTCTGGAAGAACTCTGTGCTGAAGCTGTCGAAGCCGGACATGGCAGGTTGTCTGCAAGAGAACAGCCGCCTTCGTCCGCGTCCTCGTGCCCGCCCGCGGAGCGAGGGCTCCGGACAGGCCGAGCGGCCCTGCCCGCGCCGCCCCCCCCGGGGAGCCCCCCCCTTGGGCCGCCGCCAGCTCCGGAAGGCACCGGGCCCCTGCCGGGNCGGCCCCGCCCCTCTGCCCGCGTGGCGCCGCCGCGTTCCCCGGGCAACGGGGCGCGGGGCGGAGGGAAGATGGCGGCGGAGGGAAGATGGCGGCGGGCCTGCGGTCGGTGGCTCGTCCCGCGCGAGGGGGCTGGCGGCCTTTCCCGCGGCGTCCCGCCGCCCCGGCAGAACGGGGGCCTCGGAGCTTCGCGGCTTCTGCCCCCCCGCCGCGCTCTGCCGAGTGTCTGAGGAGGAGCAAAACGTCGGGGTTGGGGCGTGCGCAGAGAACGCGGCTGTGCCCGTGTCGCCCCGCGCTGAGGCGCCGCTGGTCGGTACCTCGCTGTACCGCTCGGCCTCGCCCTGCGTGCGGCGGGGCGGGGGGCGCCGCCCGGTTGTGAGGGGGCGCTGGGCGCTGCGGAGCCGCCAGTTGGGGTTTGTGCTCACTGTGCGCGGCCGCCGCAGCCGCCGGGAAGAACGGGCGGCCGTTGTAAATCTTCCATCGGGTCGGCCCGGTCCTGCGGAAGGTGCCGGCGCTCCCAGGCCGAGCAGAGGCGGCTCCGCGGCTGCCAGGCGTGAGGCCGCTGCCCCCTCCCCGCGCTCCCTCGTGCTCGGCAGCGTGGGCTGCCCTCGGCCGGGTGCCCAGCTCCGGTCTGCTGTGACCCCCCTCCACGTGTGACCGTGACCCGCTGCTGAAATGCTCCTCGGCCAGAAATCTGCTTGGCTTTGCTTAGGTTATTAGAATTTACTCACAGCTTAGGTTGAGCCCTCGTTAATTAGTTCTGCCTGCACTAGGCATCTCAGCACTGCTTGAGGGTATCGACTGTTTCAGCTTTGCAGGACAAATGGTGACATCAGAAGGTTTTCAGTAATGCATTTGAGGTCACAGAGGAATTTATAGCTTTTTAGCTGTCAAAATCTCTTTCCTGCGGGGATTTTTTGCCCCCCATTCATAAAACCCCACAGTATTGTGAATCCTTGTATAAATGTGGAGCAGAGTAGGGACGAAATGCCATTTGCGTGAATCAGAATTCTTGATGACATCAGTGAAAGTAAGAGAGTGGACTTTGGCCACAGAGATACTGTTTTGCATAATGTTCATTTCAGGTGGTGTGGTGGTGGTTTTTTTTTTCTCAGGGCCACAGCTTAGAGGAAGTGGTTTTCCCTGCCCCGCGTTCTGCCTGGATCTGCCGGGGGCGCGGGCGCGCTCTGCCCGCTGCTGTGCCGCAGGGTCTCGGTGAGACTGCAGGTGCTGAAGCAAATGGCGCAGGTGACAGTGCTGCTGAGGGAAAGGTACACAACGGCTGTCGTTTCGTATTAGACCTTCATACCCTTTCACATGTCCACATTAAATAAAATCAGTATTTTCCTGAGGCAAGACAAAAAAATGGCTAGAGCCGAGAATTTTCTTGTTTCTATTAAAGACCAGCTGTTGGCCCGTCCCCCACAAGTAAGCTGCAGGAGTGGGGAGTGCTGCGGAATTGAGAAAAACATGTCTGGGACTGTGAAGACACTCTCATGTGAAGAAGCTCCTTTCCTTCACAGTCTCTTGTCACTCGCACTGTTTATCTGTCTAGTTCCATCATTTTGCTCCCCTTTTTTCAAGGAGGGCCAGAGGAAAGGGCTGTAGTCGGACTGTTACCTGGAATTTGGTTGTAGTCAGTACCCAAGGTCCTGGTGCGGAGCGCAGGAAGCGGCCGGCACGCATTGCTGACTCAGGTGGGCTTTGTTGTGGACAGAGGCAGGGAAAACCCCTGAAGTAGTTTAGCTGAAACTTTAAAATGACATGAATTGTGATTGCCACTTCATTGTTGTCGCTGAATAGGTGTGTGGTAACGAGGTCAGAGGTGTGCTGGCTGCGCAGGCATAAAGAGCTGCAGCCCCGTTGTTCGGGCAGGCTGACTCCTCAGGCGTGTGCTGACCTGACTGCGCGCCACTGGGGCACACGTGCTTCTGCGAGTGTGAGCCCCTGCTTTGAGGTATTTATACACTTTTCTTTTTTTAATTCATTTCGGCTCAGGACATGATTATAGTTATTTTGTTACAAACTCTCATATATGTAATTTTCTTCTAGTGAGATTACTGTATTTAAATTACAGTCCTGTTACAAGCCTCTCCTGCAAAACATACCATGTGGTGCAGCACACACGGTATCTGCTGAGAACAGCCTCCCAGAAAGGATGCGTGTTTGTAGAACTGAATGAAGTAGTGCTGGAGGAATTCTAGCCACGGATAATACGGGAATCACTAACTGTGGTATAAGCTGCTGCTTGCAAATTTATATTTTAGGTGAATTACTGTTTGAAGGCTGAGAAGATCCCAGTTTTCATGGACGATCTGTGGAGTGTGCAGGCTACATCTGATGTTGATGACTTAGTGCCACTTTGCTGAACTGTGTGACTTCGTTGCAGTTCAGTAGACAGTAAAATGAGACCCAAATCCCAGGCAGCGGGCTATGTAATTGTGATCTGCTGGTGAAATGCTCTTGGGCTAGAAATCTATTTGGGTTTGCTTAGATTATTAGAATTTGCTCACAGCTTAGGTTGAGCCCTCATTAATTAGTTCTGCCTGCACTAGGCATCTCAGCACTGCTTGAGGGTATCGACTGTTTCAGCATTGCAAGACAAATCCAGGCTCCTCCGGAGCAGTGTGTAGCCCGATACAGGCCGGCGGGCCCAGGGGAAGGCAGGGCCCAGGGGAAGGCAGGGTCCGAGGGAAGGCAGAGCATTGTGGCTCCGCAACTGCGTCCTTCCTGCCCGGCCTGGGGAGGGTGCTGTACACGCAGCCCAGCTCTCTGGCCCTACAGCTGCAGCCCAGTCAGGCACCGAACGCCCCCAGGCAAACACTATCCCTTTCTTGAGGGACCAGCTTCTGCTGCACCTGTGGTGACCTGGACGGGGCATCTGGCTTTGTAGGAGGCCTTGAAATGGCTCCAAGGTGGGAAAAAATACTCATAAAATTAGTACATGAATTACAGAGCGCTGATGTCATAATAACGCTACCTAGTGAGGACCAAACTCTGTTGTAGCTGTAACATTAAAAAACACTATAATTACACCAGTGTTAATAATAGGATTATTTGAACCATGCTGAGAATAAAAGTATTATTCAAACAACTTTGGAAATGTTGGAAGAGAGGAAAGCGATGGGGCAGGAAGAAGTCTGCTGAAGAAGGCTTTGCTGTGGCAGAACTTGTAAGAGAGAGAGGAAGTGCCATACAGAAGGGTGACTGAAACACCGGGGTTTGTTTGAGGTTAGTCCTTGCGTGCTGATGTGAGCGCACGAGGCCTCTGTCTGCCTGGACGTGCTGGGTGTGTTGAAGGGCTAGAGACCCCCAGGACTGTTTGCATACGGATCGCTTTGTTCAATGGTGTCCATGAAATTCTGAAGGTTTTGTCAGCATTGGATGTATCAGCCTAACGATACGTGTTACCTGATGTGCAACGATTGTTATCTAAATCAGTGGAATGTGATTCTCCCTTACTGTCAGGTTTTGAAAACCTAGAACCTTGTGCAATGAATTTGCTGTGAATTTGCTGTTTGACAGAAGGAGCATACGGTTTTATTTGCAGAAGCTGTGCCCACACGCTGTATGTTACATGATGGAAAAAACCCGTTGCCGCACGTCTTCTGTTTGAATTGTTTGCCTTGCACCATGCCCATGCTCACGTGCTGAGCAGCTATGAAAGATACTCTTCCCCTTTGCCTTTTTTTGATGAAAATACATTATGCACTTGACTTATAAATAAAACATCAAGGGTAAATCTGTATAATGCTTTACTATGTACCTGTTAATAAACCCTGCTTTAAGGCACTCGCGCTCTTTGCTAGCGGATCCTTTTCTTAGGGAGATTCTGCCATTTAGTGCTTCTTCCTGCTTTTTCTTCAGTGAAGGTTTTTTAGGGCTTCCTATTCACATACTGCTGGATACTGCTCCAGAGCTGGGCTACTGCATCCAGCCCTTAAGACCTCAGTGCAGGAAAGACATGGAGCTGTTGGAGCGGGGCCAGAGGAGGCCCCAGAGATGCTGGGAGGGCTGGAGCCCCTCTGCTGGGAGGATACTGGGAGAGCTGGGGGGGTTCAGCTGGGAGAAGAGAAGGCTCCGGGGAGACCTTGTTGCAGCCTTTCAGTGCTTAAAGGGGCCTACGGGAAAGCTGGGGACAAATTTTTTTGCAGGGCCTGTTGCGATAGGACAAGGGGTAAAGGTTTTAAACTAAAAGAGCATCCATTCAGACTAGGTGTAAGGAAGAGAATCTTTACACTGCGGGTGGGTGGCGAGACACCGGCCCAGGTTGCCCGGAGAGGTGGTCCATGCCTCATCGGTGGGAACATTCCAGGTCGGGTTGGACGGGGCTCTGAGCAACCTGCTCTGGTTGAAGATGTCCCTGCTGATGGCCGGGGGACTGGACTAGCTGGCCTTTAAAGGTCCCTTCCAACCAGAATTATTCTATAATTCTATGATTATGATTTCAGCAGATGAGATTTCACTGTATGTAATTCACACTGCCAGGTCAGTGGATAATATATTATTTTAGCTTAGTATCATACTTTTTCTTGCCTGGCTTGCTTCTTGGGAACTCAATTCCTAGAGCTACCTGAGTGATGTGAAGAGCACGCCACTCTAGGAATGGTACACACCTTTTAGAAAAGTCTCTGGAATAAAGGTCTGTAACTCTGCAAGGGCTCGGAATTTCTTCCTACCAGGGCTCTGTTACTGTTCTTTGCTATGGATTGAGATTGGATGGGAAGTCTTGTCTGGAAGTGCAGGGCATGGCCTCCGCTTCTCAGTGAAACCAGGGGCTCTGCTACGCTGAGCCAGAATTGGGTCCGACACATCTGGGCCAGACATTTCTTTTTCTCTCTGCTGTGCCGCCCCTCCCAGAGCCTGCACCTTCCACGTGGCTTGGTGGAGCTTGGCCCTGGCATCGTGCTGCCTTGGCTCGGGATTGGAGCCGAGGCTGCTGAGGAGCACAATGTTACAGGGTATGTGGCTGAAGGATCCTTAGGTGGCACCTTGAAGTCATTTCTGAATCAAAGCATAAGCCTAGAACTGCAAGTACTGGGGTTTTTTCTTCCTTTTTTATTTTAACTATTGTGTGTAAAAATCACGCAGAGTGTTGAAAGTTCCCATGTGACTTTTTAGCTGAAATCTTCTGTCCAAAATCCAACCTAGATCTCTTTTTCTTCCCAGAATTACTCCTTCAATTTCTGCTGGAAATTATCACTACTTCTCCAAGTGCCTTGAAGTTCTGCACGGTGTTGCTAAATGCTGATAAACAGCTTCTACATTTCTCCTTATGCGTGGGAGACTTGATTCGTATTTATAGCTGGTGCATTCACCCTGCAGGGGGAAGGTGACAGGTACTCGTCCCGCTGCTACTACAGACCCAGCTCACTACTACCCTTGCTGTCTGGCGTTCATTGCTGCTGCTTTTAAGACACCCACCCACCTTTTTTTAGCACCCACAGAATGTGATGAAGTCAGTTGTCCCATGATTTCCTTAAAGCTTGAACGCTATTTTAGCGCTTTGTCGTAAGGAATGACCTCAAACCTGGGAATGATGTCACTCCGTTAGCGTATCGGTACTGTGACTTTTGGAACATACACTTAAAGCTCGGGCTATATTTTCCCCTAGCTATATTGAAGGTTATGTGGGCATCTGTTAAAAGTGGAACATGCTTCATCCTCCTCCCTTTGACGGATGTTGCTTTTCTTTTCCATCGGAGAGCTGTAGCCACTCGTCAAATGAGCTGCATTGGCTCTGCAGCTGAATAGGTAAGAACCTTAGTGTGGTCCTGACACATATTTTACATTTAGGTCACCAGTGTGTTTGGCCCAGATTTTAAAGTTTCACTCTTCTCAGGCTGCATTTGGATGGATTTGGCTAATGGCTTGTATTCAGCAGGCAAGCACTGTGTGATGCTTTTACTACTGAAGTCGTTTCATCAAAGGAAATCATATTATGTTACAGCAAAATGACTGGAACATCCTGTGTAAAGAAATGAAAGCAGCAGTTGAATTTCTTTCATTTATTATTTGAAAAGTGCAGATGCATTTCTAAAGCTGTTGTAATTAAAATTCTAAGGTTTTTGTTCTTTTCAAAGGGCAATCCTGATTATAATTTTTCAAAAAGACTTAGAGCGTCAATATCTCTCTATTCGCTCGTCACATGGTATCTGTGTCAGAATGCTTCACAGGAGCTTGTCAGGAATCACAATTTTTTGTCAGACTCTTATCGCCACACTGTTCCCTAAGCACCTGCACGTCAGGCTTACTGGCTTGGCTCCACTCAGCCCCCAAAATTTCCACCCAGGTGATCTTTCTCCCCCTGCCTTGGCGATTTGGGTCTTAACCGTACCCTGTGGTCACAGATGGCGTTGGTGCTCGTTTGAGCAAGATCAATTCTTGCTGTGCAGAGTGGATTGATTCTTCAAGCCCTGCCAATATGACATCACTGGCTTTATGAAAATTGATTTTAAAATTATTACAGCATACTAACTAACGTTAATAACTAAAGTATTAGAAAACGCTGATGCGATACTCCTTGCTTTGAACAGTGGCAGCACTAAGGACCTTAAATCCCAGAGGAAGCGATCATTTCATCCGACTGGCCACGTGGATGTTAAAGCCCGTGTGCATTGACAGTACCAGACTCTTAAAAAAGTAATGAAGACGTCTAAGTCATCGTGGTCCCATGGCACACACCTTTAGATCCTCCTTGGCGGGGTTATGGAGCACCTGGCGGGTACCTCCTCACTGCTCCTTCCACAGGAACTGCAAGTGAAGATACACAATCCTTTGTCTTTTCTCTTTTTGGGGTGCAACAAGCAGCCCCTGTAGTAGCACCAGATTCTGCTGGTTTGAACGTTGGAAATCAGCCCCAGAAGTAAGAGGCAGAACCTTGGCTCAGGAGCCCAGCAGTTGCCTCAGAATTAACGAATTGATTAAGGTAAAAATCAAGGGTTTGATTAACTCAGGTTTGAATTTGCCAAGTCTGTAAGTATACAAATTAATGCTTTTCTGCCTCACCTTGAAAATTGGGCTTTTTACATTAGCATGTTATGTTAACTTTTTTTTTTTTTTTAAATGATGTACATTTTTTCAGAAGAATCCCACTGGAGTATCTGCAACTTAAGTGCAGTCAGCAAAAATATCTGCCCGCGGTAACTTCCCTACACAGCGATTTCACCCTAAAGCTTCCTCTCCGGGTTTTGGTTCATGTTTGAGTAAAAGGCTTCCTTGGGCCACGCGTTTGCCATTCCGAGTAACCTGTGATTCCCGCCTGGAGCCGAAGTGCGCCAGGCACAAAGCTGGACTTCCCTGTCCCCGTCGCGAGGCCGGCGGAGAAATGGCGGGTGGGTGCAGCTGAGGTCGCGACTGGCGAGCTGTCGCAGCGGCGCCACGGCTCCATTTCAGGGGTGTTCCGTGCGGCGCTGATGTGACCCGAGGCACGTGCTTAACGTCCCGCGGAGCGGAGCGGGCCGGGGGCGGCCGATTTCCCCACCCGGAGCTGGCGGCGGGTGGCGGCGGGGGCGGCGTGTCCCGCGAACCCCCGTTCCCCGGCCCCGCTGGGCTCCGCGTTCCCGGCAGCGCCCGCCCGGCCGGGAGCGGCGCCGAGGACGCTGCGCGATCGCCGCCGCGGACGCGAGGTGGCGGTGC